>CACRXP010000122.1:851510-896910 GCA_902702965.1 Spirometra erinaceieuropaei
TGAGCATTTGGATCAGCATCGAATCGTTCTAGCCCAAGGAATCGATCCATTTTGCAATTGTAAGATGAATAAAGCCCTTTTATAGGGTATTCTCGTTCTGACTCTTGCATCCATATTTGTTCGTCTTCTCCATCTCGTGTGCTAGCTACAATAAAATCTACAAATAACTGTACCCTCAACTCCTAGCTATGTAGAACACGGACAAGCTGCTCATCTTTGAAGATGTCGGTGCGCGAATCGGCACAGAGTATCGCCTAAAAGATGCCGGTCATGATGCGGTGGAGAATAACAACACCCAGTCCCTCTAAAATATCTGAGTCAAACACGACAAACTAGCAATAAACACTTTCCGCCTCCTTAACGGCAATAACAAAGCATGGATCCACCAACACCCAGGTTGCCGTCAATTACTAGACTACCGATACATACCGCTGACAAAGACAATGTAGCGCCAAATGTCGGGCTATCCACCACCGACTTAACTACAAGATGAAACTCTGAATCAAACAACGGAAACGTAACGCCCGCCGGGCCTATATACTGAGATTACTGACCAGTTTGTTTTAAATGATTTAGAGCTAACGATACGCTACTCGGTCCTTAAACTACTTCGTCGGTATTCGGCTAAAAAGTCTGAAAGTAAAAAGGCAGTGTTTGCTTAATTTCTCTACTCTCCGCCGCTGGATAATTTTTCGTGCGCGTCATCATTATTCAGCAAATTAATTGGAAATTTAACCAACAGCACGGAGATAATATTTGATTAATTCCTCTACTCCACACTGCTGGAAAATTATTCGCACGTGCACCACCTAGCTGCTTGAACTAACATCTAGCACAAGGACTTCCGTGTGGAGTTCATAAACTGAATGGGAGCACTAACGGGATCTTTGCAGCGTGACAACTATTGACGAGCTATCAAACAATCATGACTGACCCCGTCACGTTCGTTGATACGTCAAAGGACTTCAACATGGTGGACGGAAATAGACTCCGAAGAAAAATAAACTTCGGGTGCCCGGAAAAGTCCACGCGCGTGAAGAAACAGTTCTCCGATGATATCTAGGTGCACTATTTAGGTAGCAAGTCGATCCCATGTGTCCTTGTTAATAATAGAGTGCGCCTTTTTGCGTAGTTACTCCAACGTGCTAAGAGACGCTCACGGAGACAAGTACCGCGGAACCAACAGTTAGTAGCAGATCGCATGCATACCTAGATGAAAGTCACCAAGATCAATACGCATAGCCTGTTCGGCGATGGCTGCGCATTTGCCCGAATCAGACATGCGACGCAGTTTGGACTTCCTTTTCCGGATAAGCAAAGTTTCGACTGGCCGCTAACATCATCCCAGAAGCAATTATGCGCCAAATAGCACCAACTGCAGCAAATCCCTGTACCAGCAGTCAGCAATAAAGGCCGTCACCTCGATGCTGTGGACAAATTTCCCTAATTAGGCAGCCCCAGCTCTAGTAGCGTTACAATCGGCAGCGAAATCGCAGCCTGAGTTTCCAGAGCTGCCCAGGCATCTGGCGAGCTACAATCCTCCGTAAGGAATCGCTGCGGTGCCCTCTTCATCAAGAAAAGGACGGACAAGGAGCTGTCAGCACAACTCTACGGAACAAAAACCTGAAAATTTTGCCAGTTTCAAGTGAGGAAAATGAACCACTTCCGCATCAGAAGGCTTCAAAGAATCTGAAATGAACGGGAACAGGTCACAGACGCCTGTCCTACGTCCATGTGGTATTGGGAGGAGAACGTTAGGTACAGGTACTCGCAAGCGGGAGGGACAGAAGCAAGGCTGCAAGGAGTTTCTTAGAAATGCTTCCGCATCAATCAGGGCTCCTGAAAAACACCCGCGCAACCTCAGCGGACATGATGCGTCAGTGAATAACATCTAGTCCCCTCTCGTGTGTCCCCATTGTCAGCGCGCATCCAGAGTTCGTATAGTTCTCGAGGAACACCTAAGATGCTCCACAGACGATGCACCGAAACAAAAAACGTGGACTATACATAAGAGAGTTACGATACTAGAGGGTGCCTGATTCAGATCAAAAGAATTATAAACAACAAAAATCATGCTAACCAACCCAATTCTACGGCGTTTATGATTACAAGCTGGGGTGCGACAGGGCGTTAAAAACACAGACAGAAGACGGACTCCGAAATGCGCTTGATAAGGACGACTGTCGAAATCGGCATTTTATTCGCATAAGATTTTAGACTCACGTCAAAAACCACTGCTAGAAGCAGCAACAGAAGAGAACAGCAGACGCGCAGATAGTCCACTTGCCGAGCAACAATCCACCTGACAGAGCCAGCAGTCCTCGCACTTATCGTGTCCGATCGTAGCTGGTACGATGATGGTCCTCAAAGTCATTAATCGCTGCGACTGAGGGTGTGCATGCCCTACACAACCATCATTCCTGGTTATCAAAATTGCCCTCATGAACCGGCCCTGGCTGTTCGACGTCCAACTAGGTTCTACACACTTGCTGACAGCCTAGCTATAATAAACTCATTAACAATCCCGCGTCCAAAACTCCCCACCGCTCATCAAAACAACCTGGCGGTGATGATCATCACCATCGTCATCAACGGTTACGACGGATGAACTATCAAAATGTAGTGGGTGGGAAAACCCTCAAGCTCCCCTACAACGGCAATGCGTGAAAGAACGCGGTAAGCAAAGTTGCCCTATTCAGCTCTTTAAAAGTATGAGCATGGAGTTGTTCAGTGGCACGACAAGGGTCTAGTGTGTGACAACTTGTTCATGCTAACGGTGACGATGTGAGTGAACAGTGTTACCCTGTTTTCGTCCAAAGCAAGGCAATGGCAAAACGGGGTAGCAAATACCAGCACACTGGCTGGTGTTCTACAGCCAAATCCCTGAACTAATGCCAACGGGAAGCCATTTAGATGCAGTAAATTCCAACACAATTGGCCAGCTTTTGACACAACTGACAAACATTTACAAACAAAACAGAAGATATGCTCTGAACTTTATTGTGTGTAAAAAAATATGGTGATAATTTAAGATGTCGAGTTGGGCTCAGTCCTCTTTGCTTTCTCAAGTTCGTGCAGGTCAGCTGAATGGGACCCACTTTGAGACAAAAAGACAACAAACCTTTACATTGTGCAACAATTTCTGGTCGCGTAACAGGAACGAATATGTTCCCTCCCCATCTTTTGTAAATACCCTGAAGAAGTGGACGGCAAGAGTTGAGAAAAAACACCAGAAGAAAGAAACAAAGACTTACATAAAGGGACAGGAGGTGGAAGATAAATAAAACAAAAATTAAATGGTTGAATGGGATACTTTAAAATTGATTTTGGGGACGTTTCCACGCAAAACCGTCGGTTAAGAAACGGCAGTATAGGCACAACTTAGGGACGAGTCTATAAAGTCGACCAACAGCGCTGAGCACCCATAATATTTGCGACATTTGCCCCGAATTTGACTACCTGCTAAGCGGCAGGCAGAATTAGAAATTCAGCCATAAAACAACAGTATGGGAAGACCATTGAAGTTGTGTTATAGTATGCCCTTGTAAGAAAGGACGTGATGAATAGTAAAGTCTGAAAACAAATAATATTTCTAAGGAAATTAAAGAAAGTCTGTGTAATGAATGAGGGTAGAGTATCCGTTGTCCCTTTCACATGCTTGGTAATGCTGCAGTAAATCCCACGGCATCTATCCAACAGACTCATGCAAATACGGCTGGATGACGGCCTGACCAGACACCTCACCAATATCCTGAAATGGTAATTAGTCCTTCGGTATTCAATCTCGACACAACAGAAGTGGATGTGGTGCAGGGAACGCGTTCCAAAGCAAATAGCCAAGCGAGTGCACGCACCGTACGAGACAAGACTAAAGTCAGTCTAAGCATCTGGAACGGCATCCCAGGAAGTATGCGTCTTGAGGAGTGCTTTTGAAATCCCATTGGTTAAATGAACATCAAATCGGCACGTAATAAAGATATCGCCCTTTACTTGCTGACTGCTGTCAACTGATATGATCAAGCAAAATAAAACACGGGCACATTTGCCCGGAGAGCGGTCTTTCCAATAAAGATAACATGGCACTGATTCTGTTGAAGGGATTCATATGTGCTTCCACAGATTAATGCTTGTCCCTTGGTAATATCATACTCGCCCGGGCCCGCCCCCAAGGTTAGTTTGAGGCTAGTTTTGCAACTGAACGCCCTTGTCAGTAGTCCATGCGAACATGGCTACAGCCACACACAAGCCCGCAAATCTAAGCCGTTAGTACACAGTTCTCAGACGCCTGCCACAGTCGCAATTGAATTTAGGTTCTGCGTGTGAAACCTCTCTGAGCGATTTAATATTTCGACGGATATCTGCCTAGCTTCTCACCTTTATTGTAGATTCTTGCGAAAGCTCATTAAGAAGAGTTCGCTTTTCAAGAACCTAAAGAGGCATAAGAAATTTGAGAACAACCTTACGATTATCCATAATCGTTAAAAGTGATGCCTGGGGTCTTCTGCACAATTTTCCTAGGATCCAGAACCGCTTCAGGGCCTCAAAACAATCCAAATACGATAAACGCTGACTGTAAATTTAAAAGAGCTTAGTGCACACTAGTAAGCGACGAAAACCGCTTTCACTTATCTGCAACCTGAGGACCAAGTTAACTCTATAATTGATGAGTTAAAACGCAATATATTTGGTTTCCTATAAAATTAATTAACACAAACATATGCTACAAATACATTGTCTCCTAACCAATCACCACTATGGAATTTGATCTGACTTTTCGACTGGCGGGACCCAATACATATGGCTGAGAACTAACTGTGGAGTAACGACGACATTCTAACCCCGGTCTGTATCTCTCCCTACTGCATTTGTGCTCCAAAAAGCGGAATGTTTAGCAGAAATTGTGTGTAGGTAAGCTCTAGTAAACCGTCTCTTTTTACTAACTGTCTTCACCTTCTTTCTTTGGGCTAGCTCTCGTTCTAGTCTAGTTCGTTACACTTATTCATTCACGGGTTAAATCTCTATAGGGTCGCTGAAGATACTCTTAGTTGCCCTTGAAATCCGTCCGGTGATTTGCTCTCTTTTCTAGACGGGTTCTTAGAACATTCCCGTCTCATGTCAATGACGCTGGCTCATATAATTTTAAACCAATGAGTTCATACAAATTTCCACCTAAGATCACTTATGTAGAGATGTCTCTATGGCCACATTTTATTATAAGGTGTTTATACGAAGGATTATGGTTAGGGCTAATTCTGAGGGTCAGAGATATGATTATAGTGACTGCTGGCGTTAGACTAAGTCTCATAGTTTATGCTAGGTTACAATTAGGGTGGTCATAAGGGTTAATGTAAGACTCATTGTAAGAATTAGGATTCCGTCTCGGATTTTGATAGCTGTCAGCGCTGGAGCTGCTATTAGTTAGAGATACGAGTTATGTATAGGGAAGGCCATGAATTTTGGCAAGGTCAAGGGCATGTCTGGGGTTACGTTCGCTGCAACGTTGGCTCTTACAGTTTATGGTATGGTTTGGGTATTAGTGAGCTTCAGAACTTTGGAAGAATGAGATGACTGATCAACTAGTTAGTCGCAAGGGATGTAGGGCACGAATCCTACCATGGCTACTGACTTACAGATCCTGTTATCAAATGAATAATTTCTTTTTTTGCACTGTCTATATTTCACCTTGGACTTAAGTCATTAAAGATTGCTCTTTGTTTTACTCTTTTCCACCGTTCACGTCACATTCGCGGGTGACCTGTTGGTTATTGACTAATATTTGGAATTTTTGGTTGCACACGATGAGGTCTGTATCCGGTCCTTGTACTTCTCTCCCTCACCACTAGAGTTCCTTGAGAGTAAAATGTACAAAACGAGATTAACTAGTGTTTCCCGATTGTTTCTGTTCTTCTCAGCACAAACTTCCATATTTTTGTTAGGTCCAGCACCGCCTGCCAATATTCTCAAATAATGTATTTTTTGACTTCTTTTATTCGATGTCTATTTGATTTTCGTCCGCCACAACAGCAAGGAGTGTCTGCCAGTATTTCTATGTTCCCTAACCCCCTTAGCTCTGAGGTCGAAACGGTCTGCATAGTGCTCGCACATGGATTATTGTTCATTCAGTCCGTTTGGCTAGTTTTTCTCTTCTAATTTTCCTGTGATCCTGTGCTTAAATTAAAGACACTAATGATGAAAAGTGAACACTACAAAAAAAACCAACACGGAGCAACATAGCATTACAAACTACGGCCAAATCTGCGAGTGCAGCACAGCTGAGCGAGGTTCACCTCATTAATGTATACAACAGCGCCGTCATGTATCCCCTGGCGTGTACTGTAGTTTTCAATGTTTAGCATTTCGCTTCCTGCAGATATTAATTAACTAACACGGAATAAGTATTTCGAGACGAATCTTTCATGCTTATTGTAGAAGTAAGCATGATAATTAATTATGGTAGAAGGGCGCACACTGATCGTGTTACGGAACTAACTCGTCCTAGGCGTTTCACACTTCTGGATTGGGTAGAATGCCTGACGACGGCTAATAAGCCAGAAATTGCCATTTCAGTCTCCCTCGTCTTGGTCGGTTATGTCACGATAAGAAAATTCACCCCTTGATTTCTCCTTTTTCAGAAACCCATATAAATTAATATTACCCCCCGAATCGCTTGAAATATTTAATCTACTCAATTCGGAAGCGAATGCAGTTGCCCCCGCCTTTAGTTTCGCAGCTGAGAGTTTTGCCATTCATCAGCAAACTGTTATTTACCAGTCATTTTGGGAGTTCTTCTCAAGGCCCCAGCAGGTGCAGAGAACAGGGCACAGGTATTTCCAGGCTAAACATTCGCTCCGCATTTTTCACACAACGTGTGCTACAATACTGGACTAATCTGCCCGAGTCAGTCTAAAGGCTAATGTTCCCGCGGCTCTTCAAAAATATCCGAAATACAGTACGGTTTCCTTGTTTTCCCTCGACACTATAAAACCGGCCTGAGTCCCACAGCAAACTCCAAGCTTAAATCTGTTATCTAGGAAAAGATTACGGACACATGAAATGGAGACGGAGGTGGTCGTTTCCAGCTCATTAGTTGTCTTTATCCATCGTTAGCCAACCCGAGATTTGAAGGCATTGTGACTCGAAGCTAAATTCTTTTGGTTATCAAAAGTTCGAAGTCTAACGCTTAACGCCTAGGCCATGGACTTGTGGCAGTGCGCGTCCCCTTGCATTCTGCCTGCGTATTTTGCACAGCTTTTCTAATCGGTTTACACAAACAAATCGAGGTTCCTTTCTTCGTTTGCAGATCTGCCTACTACAAGCATAAGTACTATACACTTTTCCGAATATCTTAGCATTATACGAATCAAAGTCTCTAGAGCTAGGAGAGACTTCATCCCCGCTTCTCAAAAACTTGACAGTGAGCTTTCTGTACTTCCACCGATGTTCTTTGAAACGCCATTTGACACTGCAATAATTCCTGGTTGACCGGGGACCGTCGCGCCTAGCTCCACAACACAAAGGCGGTAATAGGGCATTGATGACAAAATACATGCTCTTAATCTTGACATGGAAATTATCATTTAGAGCGATATTATGCCATACCTAGGTGTCCGCCACTTGCTATTGAAGTAGCAACACGGATTCCGGAAGGGAGTATACTGCACGGCAAACTTGTTGCGATCTCTTCAGAGCTGGATCCGAATTCTCGACGACATACATGTAGTTCTTATCCCTTTTCCTGACTTTCAAAAGACGTTCGACTGAGTGCCACGCCAGAGACTGATGGACAGGCTGGAAAGAACAGGGATCAAAAGCAGCTTCGTCAAACGAATTAAAAATTTCCGTCTGGGTCGGAACCAGATTGTGTGTATTGATCAAAAACTTCAAATCCTTCTGCGATCGACTGCACAATTCCTCAAGGTTCGCTACTGGGACCCATTTTGTTGCTGATCTACGTGAACGATTGCACAAGTGCTTTGGACCGAGACGCGGCTACGTTTGCTGGCAATATGGAAATATGGACTACAATTCGGGGTTCTGCCGACGAAGATAGACTACAGATGAACCTTTATCGGTTGGAGTAATGGTTAAATTGTTTAATCGTGCGGTTCAACATCAATATGTCTATCATACTTCGTCCAGACAACCCAGGCAGATCCGCCAGCACAAGTAACTACTTTTTTAGCGGTACAGTATACGAGACGTAGAAGCCCAAAAAGACCCCGTAGTGCTCATCAACTGGGAACTACAAAAAGCGCAATGACCTTACTGCAGCCACCAAGCGATTTGATAAGGATGTTTTCTGTAACATCTTGGAAACATTCGTCAGGCTGCATTTGGAATACAAGATACAAGCGTGGAGGCCGTGTGCGATTTTAGGTAAGATTAGGCTTGAAAGAGTCCAAAAGAGAACCGCGGAAATAGTTAGCTATTGGGAACTGCGCGGGGATCCTCTCTAAGCATTCCGCATTGTAAATAAACTGGACTGCAACTTGGACTTTGGTGGCCTTTTGACTCTGCTATGACGACCAACTTCCGATGTCACTCATGAAGACTGCGCATTAAGCAGGCAAGACTGAATGCAGGGAAGTTCTCAATCTGTCAGAGTGGCCAAGCCAAGAAATGTCCTTCTCGCAGATTTCGAGATTTCACCAGTGATAGAAGGCTTTAAAAGGCAACTAGACGTATTTATGTTTTACAATGAACAAGAGCAATGAGGAATTAAGACTAACCATTGAGACTCACGCTCAATTTCTCATACTGTTAAGGGTCTCTTTGGACTATTTCATTCCACATGGTTTCTCTGTGCACCATACCTAATTTTACGTTACAAATAGGGTGCTCGGAGGCTCACGCCTATGCCTCTCAATAATCTGAGCTGGCCTGAACTGGTAAAGGAGAAGAAAGCTGCAGCCTAACTAAATTTGTTCTTCTCTGAATTTCGTGCTCTACAATAGCTCAGTGAAAATATAATTGCTCAATAAGCCTAAGTGAGGGTACGAAACGTAGTCATGGTTGCTGACCTAAACTAATGCCGTAAGCCTTCGGCCAACGAACGTTTTCTTACACCCTTACAAACGCTGTGATCGACAAAATTAAGAAATTAATCCTTTCCCCGAATTTAATTCATGTAAATTATTCACAAAGTGGTTAACAGTGCAATGCAAGTCTCCTACTGATTTAAACAGAATATATCAAAGACTGGGGATAAGTTCAATGGTCAAAAAGACAGTAAGAAAGGATTGTAGATTTACGAGGATTTTTTAGAGGCCTTGAACCGTTAGCAAACCAGCTGTGCGGCCTTCCTGGCACGAAGAAGGGCAGGCCACTTATTCGTTAATCCTGAAAGAGTATAGAAACGCCTCAAGAGACATGGCACGGATAGAAAACAAATACGTATTTGAAAAGTTCGATCAGAAATTACTAACGTAATAAACGGCGGTTAGCCAAGTACAAATCCGGGTAATAAGATTATGATTATCACGGTTTAAACTATCTTCGCAAATTCGCAACGCTCAAATCAGCAAATAATGCAACTGGCATACATAGTCCTACCTCAAAACTTTTAGAACTTAACGTATTAGCCATGAAATAGTAAGTCAGTTAAGCGTTTAATTCAATTTCGAGTCTGTGAAAAACGAGAATTTGAACGATCAAACATTTCAGAGATGCCATCGGGGATAAAGAACACGTTTGCTGATTACACACGAGCAACGAAACTCCGATCCTCTTTATCACTTTTCGTAAGTTTCAGAAACATAATTGCCTTGAGGAAGGAATTGTCGCACTGAGCGACACTAAAAATTCGTTAATGAATAATATTGTTTGGTTAACGGAGCCCAAGGGGAAAGTCAGTGTACTTCTACATCAGATAGAATAGAAGGAAGCCGGACACCCAGCCTCATACAGACTCAGAAATTAAACGCTAATATTAGTCAAGAACTTCAGAAGACAATCGACATATTCGTCTACGTCATATTGTTTCTATGATAATCATAAGGGAAATTTTCCGTCAGCTCCGCAGAGCTAAAAAATTGGCAAGCAAGAGGGGGAGAACGCATGTTTTGCTAAGGTACAGGATGCATTCATCAAATGAACAATGGCACTCATTTGGTCAAGCAAACAGTTTATTTTTCCTAAAGCACAAAGCCGCCCCTTTCTGCTGCTCCTTGCAGTCTTCCATGGGTTTTCACCCCCCCCCCTGAATTTCGCTTTCTCTGAATTGAACACAGGAAGAAATTTCAAATGCTCACTTCGAATACATTGTGAAGGATTCTGTATAATTGTCAGCGTGGCTCGAATAACCATGAGTGCACACAAGTATTGCCATATTTGTCGTCCCTTCTATAAATGCATCACTGACAGTAATTAACAAAGCCCATATAGGCACTTCAGTCAAAGAAGATCCCAAGTCTTCGAGAAAGTATATAAAAGTCCAGTGCGGAGTTCGCTGGGGAACTCACAAGGTAACAACAGTAGGCAAAAGACAACTTTCGCAAGTGCCCATATGATGAGAGAGTTCAGTGGTGTCCCGAGATAACTGGAGAAATAGAGGATGCTAATTATACGTTCGCTTACAGGGTGCCTCGAAGTAAACGGTTGGCTAGGGAATGAATAGACGAAACTGGAGTCCGAGAATCTTCCGCTGCACTTGTCTTCACCATATCGCTTTCCTCGAACTTCAAGCTAAAAGGGGAATGGAATCTTAGAAATGACTCCCATGAAGAGGTTTGTGATGCACTACTCGATCTCCTTGAGGAAAACGAAGGGTTTATCTCTACTGTCTACGTTCTGGGTTGTTGTAACTAGACAAGTAAGGTTAACGCCAGGTTTGGTCGACTGAACTGTTACGTAAATACTTAGACTTTCAGACTTGCGTTTTGTCGTTTTCTCGTACGTTCTACCGAAATATAAAATCTTTCAGCCTCACTTAAATTAAAGGTAGTTTTCTTACTTGTCCACAGTGTATCCTCATGGGCAAGTGACCTAGAAATTGGTGATTCACATGGTGAACATTATGTTGTCAAGATAGAGGCACGGCTAGCCAGACGTTTTTCGAAGGGAGGCGACCATAGAAGTGAGTCACGTCAACTTAGAGCTTTAGGAAGAGGGTGGCTCATAGGTTGATTGAGACGTACCTATAAACTTCCTGGTAAGTATGTTTAAATTGTCGTAAGTGGATTCAGACTGCTGACCTAACAATCGAAAAACAGAGAGAACGTTCGACCACCGGGTTTAAACTCGTAATACAACCCTGAGAGCGCATAATACGCAGAATACTGTGCTCGTCTACCAAAGCTCTTGAAATGCAAACAATTCTGATTTTTGTTTTTATCCGGATAGTGCTTGTCCACATAGAGTAACGCCGAAGTGGTCTTACTGACGAATAAAAAATTGCATCTCATTTTTCCTTAGAACAGCCACTCACTGTCTCTCCCTCTCTCCCCCCCCCTCTCTCTCTCTGCACAACGCCCATTAAGCGCCTACCTTGCATGCTATTGGACGAATCCATGTCAAGGACAAATAAGGCAGGCTTACGTTCGCAGTTGTCCGTAGTTGATAACATCGAGAAAATATACCGGGTTAGAGCGGAAGTCAGTTTATCGTCTGGAATCGAGAAATCACAAAATACTTCCCCACGACTCCAGAGGTTGACCAAGAACACAAATTACTCAGCATAAAATACAAAAAAGCCCTTGAGGTGCATGGACGGGACATTGATGTGATTGAGAGCCTCGCGTTTGCCCCAGCCCACTTCTGTTAGAGCGGGCAGTCCGCCGAACAAAGTTTTTGTAATTAAACATGTGCAAGACGAATGAACGAGTGCTAAGGGCCAAAACTAAGTCATCCACAACGAGTACATTTACACCATATCTCGATTTCCAATTCGAATAAATGAAATGAGATCTAAAACAGATATAGGGAACGCAGAAACAAAGTTAAAGGTTTAATAATGAACCTTATGTCAGCAAAATACAGGTCTGAGCACTGTGTTCCTTCAGGAGCACCATCGTCCTCCTCAACACCTTTAAGAGAGAGAGAGGGGAAAGTTTATTAGCAAATCAGCTCATTATGTATACTGTTAACATGGTGGTAGAAGGGAAGCTTAAATCGCGACTCTACTTTCCACTTATAATAAATGAACAGGTGCGGGAAATTTGTTCCATAAAGCAGGTTTGTAAAATATTCTGATCCCTACGTTTATTTTAAGAAAATATCGGTCTTACGATAAACAGGATTGATATACACTGCTAAAATTCGCAACGACTATTTGAGTGCTTCCTAATGTTGCATAAAACGACTAACGAATGAAAACTACAGGGCAATCGGAATTCATCCAGATTGCTGATATAAAAACATACAAAACCAGAGCTTACAACGTCGTTTATTAGAGAGGGGAAGATAAAGTAGAGAAAGGCAAAATTGGCCAAGAAAAGTGTTGGTCTGAGCACCTTTGTGAAATTGAAATTGTCATGCCAAGTCCTGGTTTACTAGGTGATCTAGTGTTTTGCCCAATTCCAGTCTGGCCATTCCTACATAAGCCGCCTCTGAATGGCACTGTTTCAGACCTACTGGTCCAATGATGGGCGTTTGAACGGTGAATTTTGAGTCAGCTGTGTGTCTAACGTCCAGTAGGTACTCATTATTAGGAAAGATGGGAATTTTCTTTTCTGCCTACAGAAGTCGGTGTGTACGGTTTTGTGCGTCTAAAACGCCTCACGTTGTAAATGCGCTGAATCAACACCGGAGCCATATGGGATTCTGGCAGGCGTAATCGGAAATGCGCACCCATAACAACTGCCAGCGTTCGGGGTGCGGTGGCGGGTCAGGTGCAGATTCACGCCGCGCCAATGGAGATCTTCGTTGTCTTCCATTTTTGTTTTTTGTTGAAAATTTGCTTAGGTGTTTGTTGTGGACGAGGGGGTGTGGTGAGACGCCTAGGTGCGGATTTACACCGTCCTAGCCACCTGCACCCTTTCCCACGTTCGGTCTTCTCTAATTCGTCATTGTACCGGATCTTGGTGAGGTGGGGGAGAAAGTGCGATAGAGGCTGTGTAAGTCCACCATTCCTTTAAACTAGCCCAAGCGCAAATTATCGTCCCTACCTTCGCCCTGTTTACACGTCATCCAAATCGATGGTCGGACTGTCGTCCTCATGTACGGCAATAGCTATGGCCTCACACATGCCCTGCGCAGTCCGATAAACGCGTTCCGCGAGTCAGTCTGGAACCATCCCTTTAAACCAGCTCGCGCGCAAGCCACTGTCCCTGTTCTCTGTTGTAGAGCACACGGTGGGCGTCTTCCAGACCTATGGTCGAACTGTTGTCGTCATATACGTCAGTAACTGTGGTCTCGAACGGACTACGCGCGGCCCGATAGACGCGTGCCGCGAGTCGATTTGGGCCCCTTTTTGGTTCAACACATATACAGCGCAGCCCGCTGTGGCTTTGACAACGTCCAGACATAATGTGGCACCGTCACACATAGAGATTTATATCGCAAAACAGCTTCAGCCAATTTACCATGAATCCAGAGACGGCTGATGGGCTGTTCATCGTCCTCCACAAACGACTCACTGTCACGAGCCTTTGGCACGAGAATGCACTCTTTGGGAGGCCAGGTAAACTCGGAATTCAAACTGACGGGTCGAAATTGACCACTTGCTAGCTCACTAAGCACACAGGAGGTCGGACAAGGGCTACTGTCATTGGGGGTGGGGGATGGACCCAGTTGAGCAATCGATAATTGTCCATCCTTTCCAAATAGAGCCAACACCTAGAGGAAATGCAAATATTTAGTCAAGTGGAACTATTCAAAACGAATGTGAAATTAAATTATCACAGACAGAATATTCTAAGGGTGGGAGAAGAGGGGTCATGAGTACACCGTAGCTGTGCAAAAATCTATAAAATAATGCAATTGTTCAGCGCAACTGTGGAAGGATTCTCAAAAGATAATTCAGAAGACAAGTCACGAACGTGTCTACGTTTTCACTACATCCAAATCACACCTATTCGAGTTACTGAAGGTACAGCCAAGTAGTTGAGTTTGTAAGCCGATCTCCTCAAGCGCTCAGCAGAGAACATTGGTTGCATGAAGTTGCCAGTGGGATCCACAGAAGAATGAAATTCAGATGTGACTAACGACAAAGACTACTGGACGGTTCAAAGCTGAGTGGGGCACGGTAATATGGACCTCCCCTCGTACTGAAGGGGGCCTCGCGCTAAATTCCAGAGAGCCCTCCAACCCTTGACCTAACTCCTCTGAAATTTAGGGCACAACCACCTGTTATACAGAGGGTCCATATTCTCATAAACTTTGGTAAAAGAGACATTTTAGCACACTCGAAAAGAAGGCTATTCGAGGATTTTTTCTTACCAGACTGCTACGTGCTCCGGACGTCAGTCGATGGAAGGCAGTGGGTACAAATGACGTATGTTTTGGGCTGAATGGGAGAAAAATAAAGAAAATGTTATTCGTCAACCGCAAAACTTGTAATTCCCGCCTTGTCATACTAAGCGGGAAGAAGATAACCACAGGATAGAAGTTTTTACAGCCCCCACCTATCCCCGCGTCTTTCGCTAATTTCCACGGGATCGGGATTAGTGTTAAGGTCTAGGTTAAGGCAAGAATTTGGGTCTGCGTTAGGATACGATAATATTTATACAATAATGCGCACCGCTGTCAATCATGATGCCAGAAGGAAGTATTCTGGTGGAAATTACAGCATATTCAGGGGTATTGTCGTTCAGAAGAAGGAGTAATTGTATCCACAAATGGCCTTTAAAGCAAAATGTGGACTGTCGCAGATCCTTTGAAAATTGCAATCTTACAAAATAATGCACGTGGACTAGATAATTTTGATCATAGGGAACCGAATCAGCGCTTGTTAGTTTTGTTGTGCAGCACTTGAATAAGCCAAGTAAAGTAAAACAGCACCGACTGGACGCTGATTTTCAGGAAATACCGTACAAAAGAGATAAAAAAGCACACAGGAAATCACATTTGCGACAAAAATCGACGTAGGACGAGATGTAAAGTACGGAGGGCTTGAGCTCCTGTTTCTGTAGTTTGTTTTCCCGCCCCAACGCTGCGCAGGGGGGCCCGAAGTCCAACTCCAAGTTCGGTTACTAATTTGGCGCAAGCTCTACCAATTGGCCGACGAACTCACGCCCTGGCGGATGAGGTCTGGGAAATGCAAAGTAAAAACATACTTGGTCCTCAGTGGTGTGCCATGACTGACGATCTCCCCCCTCCTCTAAAACGGAGTTGCTGAGCAGGGAAGCTTGCGGACAATGGCGTAGAGAGTAGAAATCTATCATCAAGAGATTGTGTCGACAAAACTAGACAATCCGCCATTCCTAACTTATTTCGTGTTTTCAATCGAACATAACACAGAAGCATTGCCAACAGAAGCCAAGCTTTTAGCTCCAAAGTTTCCAGGCCCTGTAGGCAGAAAATGGGCCTACAGGTCAATGATATAGCATGTATTAATGGAGCAACCGAGAGGGGGCTTCCAACATAGTTGGCTAATAGTAAGCGACCGCTGGAACAAGGGCTTTATTATCCTGACGTTTCGGATTCTCGTCCGAACCTAGCATCAGAGAGGGTAACGGATACGGGTGATTCATGTGCAGGAAATTACAGTAATTAAAGGATGCAGTAGCTATGCCACTGCATACCTATTAACCGATCTCCCCTTCATCAAGCACTGTTACTCGCTGGTGCGCTAACTGCTTGATCGCCGCAATGCATGTTGTTAACTGCTGAAATCTCATCACTCGTGTTGGCTGCTGGCTCAGCGGCCTGCGCGCTCCCGAGTGGTTAATTACTTTGGCCAGACTATATCTCAGCACGGAATATAGGGTGGGGATGTCATTGCACTTGTTGATAGACTGAGGTCCCGTGAACCATGACCCAAGCAACTCGCGGCTCACGCGATTATCCCCTCTCGCGATGATACATTCGTCGTCATCGAACGGGATCAGATGCTAAAGTTCAAAGCCTTTGTTCCAGCGATCGCTTCTTCTTCTTGTTAACTAGTTCCTGGAACTTGCATCTTCGCTTGTATCAGTGTTTTAATGGTTGTTTACGACATGTCTACAGTAAGTGGGCTAACTCATGAAACGTCAACCGAAATTCCTAAATGCGTTTCCGTTTCAAAAAGGATGAATATTTTCACACATGCTTTCCATGAAATATAATTGAATTTTTAAGGGCATTGACAATCAAGCAGAAAAATGCATGCTCTACTAGCAGTTATTTTTTTAAAGAATATGGCTTTTGCATGCAGCCGGAAAGATGTTTGTTCAAAAGCCGACATCATGAGGTAACTGAACTGGTATAGGGTATTGCTGCATGCTGATTAGTTTTACAACCCTATTTAATCAATATTCTCGAAGCCAAAGCACATTTCGAAATTTCAGTTGACATTTCATGATGCATGTAGGCCGTCCAATTTTGCTTCCTGTGCTCTTGCATAAAATGGGCGGCATCCAGTCCCTGTCGGGGCGAAACTAACTAGGGTCGTTTTCTCACCAACCAGTCCTGCAGATCTGCAAAAATGTCCAAATGTTTATTTTTTTCTTATAATGCCTACTGAATGAAAATTTTAAATCGTGCTTGGATCAGAGAATTTGGTCTTATATAATGGTTATTTTCCGGCGTGAAGCGTAAAAATATAAGCTGGCTTAGTCATCGTGAGGCTGACCTGGTAAACTCCAACTCTGGAAATCCATATTCTGAAAAAGCAGGGTCTTTTAGAAAAGAAAACACAACGGCATTTCAATAAACGTATTGTGAGCCCAACATGCCTTTTGGAAATATTTAATTGATTTTTCCTCGTGTGGGTTGCCTTCAATTCTCCTAAAGTGTTTGTACCTCAGTTCTTCGTCCTTCGAATATTTCTTCGCCTTGGTGGTGATTTTCTTTTGACTTTTAACGTCATTTTGATGCATGCATGCTCGTGGTACGCGTAGACGGGTCGTTCAGTTTTGTCGACCACTGTGTGTATGTGTGCTGGACGCAGTGAAAGACAGTCTCACTATCAACAACTTCACGCGCAATTGGCGAATAAACCCACCCGGGGGTCGAGCGGTACACGTCGTCGCATCATGCCGATCAGTATTTCCAAACTGACTATCAGATTTTTAATTTTATTCCGTACACTTCTTTTCTCAACTACGTTTGCCTTCATTATCTTTTGGCTTTACTCAGGGTTATGGCGTGATGAGATAGTTTCAATTTCTCGTCCCCCTTAATAGAGACAGAAAACTCTTTCAGAAACCCTTATCCAAAAGTGTTTTCAGCAAAATGAAACGGCCAATAATCTGTGGTTAGAATTTACATTAAACCTCCGCCCTAACTATCCGATTAGACCCGCTGTTATTCCAGCGGGTCTTTCCGACATTGTCTTAAAATCGGTGCAAGTTTACTGAGGGGGGGGGGAGGTGAGAGTGCGGTGGATGCAGTGAAAGTCGGCCTCACTTTAAACTTCTTCACGTACAGCTCACGGATAAACAAACTTCGCGGGCCACGCGATGCAGATCGCCTGCAACGGGGGAACTGGCCACTCTAGTTTCCTACTTTCATTCCGTAAATTTATTTCCTCGTGACTATGCTCATCATTATTGCTTGTTTAGCGTTATTCAGTGCAATGTCTTAATTATGTTGTTTTAAGTCCTCGGCTCCCTCCAAATAGGAACAGATAACGCTTTTAAAAATTTTTACCCAATGGCATTCACAGCAAGATAAAAGGGCCAATAATCTGTGATTAGGATCTACACTGAACCTTTGACCTACTTAACTATCCGATTAAGCCAGCTGCGGTACCATCAGTTACGTGTTAAAATCTCTGATTTATGATCTTAATAATGGGAATTCTAGCCCTGCTCTTTGATGTGTTCCAGATGGCGAAGAAAACAATCCATCTGCACAGAAATGGCTTCTCAAATAACAGCCCCTAAAAGTGTTTTATTGCGCTCATTGAGCGGGTGGTCTTTCATGAAGCTGTTATAAAACATAACATCTTCGTCACTTTACGGCAATTTCACGAGCTTAAGAACCCGCCAACAGGTTTGACGAAGATAACAGAGCATCCTATTGTCACGTCTGACGAAAGTTAATTTCTTGTTGCTTTTTCAGAAAGAAATTATCTGAATTCATAAAAGTATGACTGTTAATAATCCTGACACAACTGCCCTCAGAACAGCTGAATATAAGGCAAATTAAAGGACCTGAAAACCTACACAACACTGACAGTTGATTGTGCGGTGCGACGAACAGAGCCAACGGCAGAAAGCCTGAGACCGAGCTGAAAGAACTCCACCTCTTCCAGACTACCCTCGCCTTCTTCATCTCTTGACGCAAAGGAAGTGCCAATGATATGCGCAGAGTGTTGTTGTGGAGTGTAAACAACGTCCAGACTCCGTACGGGGCCGCGATTTGAGTTAACGCATGCGAGATGAGCAACTGGATGCGAGAGGAAATAAAAACAGTTTCTTTAGGGATGATTCTCTCCCGTGGTTCTGATTGGGAAGTTTTCTAAATTGTTTTACTTTCAAACGAAACTTTTATCCAGATGAATGAATACGAACAGTGGTTACACCGGTGAGACTTCTTCTCATCTCTGGTCCCAGTATGTTTTCTGTCTAGGTGAGTTTGCACGCTGTCTTTAGTCTGCGTAAAGAAACTTATAGGCAGTATGTTATTACCGACAAAGACACTGGAGACTGGAATGGCCATTTCTGGCTTATTAGCCGTAGTCAGCCAGTCATACCTAACCCCGAAGGGTGGAACACCGTAGGAACGATGGGTGAGCGTCCCCTACCATTGTAATATGGCCGATCGAAACTGACAGGACAACGGGCTCATGGCCCAGTGGTTAGAGGCGTGGACTTCTAACTTACAGGTGGCGAGTTCGAGCCTCGGGTGCTCGACACTTCGGGGTTGGCTATGACTGGCTGACGACGGCTAATAAGCCAGAAATGGCCATTCCAGTCCCCCTTGTCTTTGTCGGTAATAACATACTGTCTATAGCATGCGTCGCTGTGCGGCTGCTGGTTGGGCTCGAGAGAGAGCCCGCAAGGTACAACGGAAAGAGTGAGTTCCGTAAGAACGATCGGTAAGCGCCCTCTACCAAAGAAACAAGTTTTTGATTAGTTGAAATACCGCCCACAACAACTTCCACTTATGCAGTTATCCGTCTTCTACATCGATGAAGTTGGCCTTGTCCAGCGTCAACCCGACCTTGACAGCGGAGCAGCGGATAATAAACCTAATGGTTGGTCCAGTTTTCTGGCGACAGTCGTTCTTAATATGCAAGCTTCCCCATAGTCCGTATCACAAAAGTTGTTCACCAACACAAACCTCTACTTGGCGAAGCATTTATAACATTCAAAAGGCCAGTTCGCGAGCATACGTTCGCTTTCTATTGATTTTTTCGTCAGACCAGTACAGTTAAATGGGAACGGGGTAGGAGCAAAAACATGTCAGTGCCAAGAGAAATCGACTCAAGTTCGTCTTAAAACACAGATGGGCCTGGGAATGTGGGGGAGGGGATTGGGGGGGTGGGTGGAAGGACGACGGAGAACACGGGTAAAGCTAACCACAAACCCCGCGCACGTACACGGTGCAGATTGACCACGAACAGGTCAAGCAGATAGGTCATAAGCACTTCATGGAACCGAAGTTCATCACTGCCTCGCCATATGTCATCCTCTGTCGCTGCAGATCGGGTATTTATCCACTCAGGAATGGACGCACACCGATCTGTTGGCTTGCCGAAGCAAACAAGCTCCGTACGGCAACCACATACCAGGCCGAAGTTGAACAAATTATAATAGCATTGACAGAACGACAGGTGGCGAGGCACTGATAAACTTCTGTTTGAGGAGGTGATAGCGATCCAACTGTAAGACCCAGTCTGTGGACCATCTACGCTGTGAAAGCGCTCATGTTTGTGTTTCTGGCCCTAGCTGGTGCTCAGAGTTATGGACTAGTAATCGTATTCTCTGTCGTCCCTCCTCTCTGATATTATAACTTGGCCGACTTCGGCCTGGTAGTTGGTTGCCTGTTCGTGGCCTTCGCCACCCATACAGATCTTGTTTGCTTCGGGAAGCCAGTAGATCGGTGTGCGCCCATTCATGATTTATAAAATCTCCGGAAGCCTGACCATCGGTGTCTTGTCACAGTTCTTGGTCGGTTCTTATGTAGTAGCCACACCCGCAGTAGACAAGTTCCAGCCTTACCTCTAAACCCCAACCTCTAACCGCTAACCCTAATCCCAAACCCCGACTCCTAACTCCTAACCTTAACCACTAACCCCTAACAGGTCCGGCTGCGAAATAGGATCTCGTCCAGTTGTTATTCAGTCATTACAGCCTCCAGTCAATCAAGAAAGTATATCAAATAGAATAACCACAGAATACTGAATCGACAAAATCTAGAATAAAAGTCAATCACGAATGTATAATAGTTTTATGATTTCTTCCACCCCAAGCGATCTACGTGAGATACTTTAGCGACTTATTGATTTTAGTCAGTGTTTTACACTATTGGATAGATACTACCAGCCTTTAAGTGGGGGATGCAGAAACATTGTTTGCGCCATGACCCAGGTAGTTTTATGGGTAATTGTGAAATATTGTTGACTAAAACGAGGCTAATTAGCGTGTTATTTAAAGCTTGTATGTCCTTATTGACTGGCCATTCGTCAATGTGCGGTCGGTTAAACACCACGTAATCACGACCCCTTAGATACAATGGAGACTACTCGAATTCCCGCGTACTTCGTCCTCACTCATCTGACCTAGGAGTCCGGTTGGCACCCCCTGCAAGCGGTCGCTTATTTGCCGGTAATAAATAGTCCGAAGGCCACCCGACAAGACAAAATATAAGTAAGGTTTCATACCAGTAAGTACTTCGAAGACATCCACAATTCCAGAGTTCAGGCCAACCAGGGCCAGGAGTTGCTCACGGGGACGTTTTTGATCCCAACCGTTGTCCATCAGCCCATAACGCGTGGGCAAGGTTACGAAACTAAACGTCGAGATGTGCGCTGAGTAGTTGAATGTCGACACAAGTTTATCTGCAAGGAGGATTTTAAAGGCGGTGGTGAGAGAAATTTGTCCACAGGGGTGATTTCAAAGGAGTGAGTGCACATGGCGCCGTTAAAAACCAGGCGTGATACTGTGTTTTGAAATCAAAGGTCTGCACACGTACCTTGAGAATCTTTTCGAAGTTCATATAGGAAGAGGTGACTATCAGGAGACCAATAAACGGCCAGAAATGTAGAGTCGGCTGAAGCAGAATATAAGAATATACTCGGATACTTAGTCAATTTTCGCGAGAAGCCTATTAAAAAGGCCTTTATTACTTTGTGCAAGGGTCGAGTAAAAGTTGTCTTTTTCTTGGGCGACTTTCCTTTCTACCATTGAGTTGCATTTGTTTCAATGCAGTTCTACTTATTTCCTGTCTGAATCGGATGTGTGTGTGACAGGCTGATGGTGCAAGCCAGCTATAGGACACCAAGACTTCCGCGGTCTCAAGGGACGACCTTGGATAATAAGTTGGGGGTATGCAAACCTACAGCGAACCTTTACTCCGCTCACTTGACGGTCGCGCGCAAACCCACGTTGCCGCTTATCGAACTTACACGCGATTTTACTACTTGCAGTAATCAAGTAGGCATTTATGTTAACTGTTCCTCGACCCGCAAACAGCTGCTTGCCCTCTCAGGCAATTATGTAAGCAATCTCCTGTGGAATTTTCCCTACAAATCAGGGCTTTTTCTTAATTCGGTATTAAAAAGTTGCTAATTTTGAGACTTTTAAATACCGTGAAATGGCCGTTCACAAAACGTCATGTCTCTGCATCTACCAATGTGGCTTGTAAAGTTAACAGTATGAATCAAATCCAATGCAAAATTTTAGGAACCCCATATGGTCTCCTCTCAATACCGTAGAGAAGTGTGTGGTTTTCCGTACGCGGAAAATACATGGCTTGTAGTCTGGAAACCCTGAATGCAAGTTTAACGGCAGAGCGGGTCCAAAATTATTCGCGAATGGGAAAAGTTTTATAAAACCGAATAATATCCTTCCTTGGAGTATAAAATTGGAAGAAGATGCAATTTTCCACCGAATGAGCGGGAGAATCAATATTTTTATTCATGTTTTCCATGGAATTTTAGGAGCATCGAAAATCAATGAGAAAAATGTAGCTACTTATGAAGACATTTTTTACAGAGTGTACTTTTTGTATGCAGTCGTAAAGTAGTTCATTCAAAAGCCATCATCCTGAGGTTACTGAATTATTATATAATTATACTGCAGGCTGATTAGTTTTACGACCCTACTTAATTAATCTTTTCGAAACGAAAACGCATTTCGGAATTTCGGTTGACATTTCATGAGTCAGCCCACCTACTGTAGTTTTAGCATTCTTGCAAAACAGTTGCTGACGCGGTACTGATCGGCGACCTTTGCAGGCCGTCAGGCTTACAACACTCCAGTCTCTTTCCGGTTCTGAAAGAAGAAGTAGCACGGTGAGTCGCGATGAGACCTGTAGTAGCTTTGGTACCGACGGGTTCTACGTAGAATGTGTCTCAGCCGAGCCTCAATGTCCTTTAACTGCGGTGGCTCTACTCAGCTGAGGCTCTGAACACGGAAGTCCGACAACCTTCTGCAGTCAAGTCCAAGGCGATAGCCCCAAAACTGCCACCATTAAAACCACAGTAGCCGCTTGCTCGTCCCAATTCCACTGTCATGTAAATGTGCGGAGTCCCTCTACATATGATTAGGACATTCACCTTTTTAGGTTACTAGCGACAGTGACCATATTCAGAGGGTAAATCAACAATTTTTTCTTCATAGTTTACCCTACATATGCAAAGTACTCAATTTTAAAACTTGCGGCAATCCGCAGGATCTTTACAAAGAGAATCTTAGTTTAATGCACGTTTGTGGGGATAGAGAAAACAGTTAGCCACTTGCACCAAAGCTGAATGCCGAACGTGTAGGGAAACGTACATGGGGTATTCACCGTCGTTGAGTAGGAGGGGACGGGAGAGGAAAAGCAGAGCGTCGGAATTCTGTCGGGCGCAAGACAAACCAACAAAGATTGTCAATTGTCATTTGGAATTATCGAATGACTGGAAAACTACTCATTTGTCCAACCTGGAAGGGATCTTGGTCACTTAAACAAAATATATTCACTATAGCCCGGAAGAGGAGGCCCATACTGAATAAGTTACAGTGACGAATAATTTTCTGTAACGTACAGAAAAGTGTCAGAAACAAATAAAATCCTAGCAGGACATGTCAGTTTCATGATAATCGGTGGTACGTGCGTCTGACTTGTCATTAATTCAGGGTTCCACTCGAGTGATGACCGTCCGCTCAGACCACTTCGGGTTTTAGTGACAAGCTAAGGGAGTTTTGTTGCATTCGACGGCCAAAACTAGAAAGGCGTTCGGGTCTAAACTAGGAGCAGAAAGGTACGAGTCAGATGAGCAAGGGATAAGATACAAACAAGAAGCGAGAACCCGGTATGCATGGGTTGCCGGGAAAGTTCACAGCGAAATACGGCCAGATTTGGTGTGAAAATGATTTGGAATTAGCAGTTATGTAGTACTACATACAACCGAATGGATGCCTGAAAATTATGCATAATTTTCCGTCATAAAAGTTGGATACTGACAAGCTTACTACTTCACGTGTCCGGCGAAGGCTTATCCAAGAAATTTAAATGTGTCCCTAGCGCGCAAGTAATAGGGGTTAACCAGTGAAAAAATGCACGGACATTCCCTAAATATTTGCACTACCTGATTACCAGTGATCTCATATATCACAAAAGGAGTGTATTTTGTCGAACATTTCTGTATTATGAGATAGGCTTTCTGAGGGTTAAATAAACATGATTTCAATGCAAGTACTAGCAAACGTTCAGTCCGCCTTTGTTCTGCAGATACTAGGTGAAGTTGTAAGAAATTATGCAACAAACTTCCGGAGCTTGGCAGTGGTAAGTATTACGCAGTTAGTTAACTGAAGGTCTTGGTAGACAGCCAGCATCTTTCCATGAGTGTTTACCATGAATCTAAAAAGGCTTGTCTCTAAAATTTTAATCGATGTTCGCCGATGAATTTCTAAATGTATGGTGGGTTCAGTGAATGAAATCGACTCCCAATTGAAAGAGAACGACTACAAACAAAAGTTTAGAGATCTCTACATTTGAAGAACCACGCAACTGTCCGTGCCAGCTAGTACATACTGTTGGCTACCGAATGTGATATCGTCGTAGACCCCAAGAGAGGCTGCTTTTTAATTAAGAGGTCAAAAATATAATCTTCCGTCCCACTATAAGATGCGAATATCAAACTGGACAGCCATAATAAACTGCTCAAAGGGTGGTATGATGGGAACACAATACGCTGCACCCGGAGTCCTAAGGTACAATTGCTGATCTGAACAGATGTGTAGCATTCCTGGAAACTGGGACGAATGCACCACTCCTTATAGGCAAAGATTCGAGAATAGTCGGCAAGCTAGATCAGCAAAACAGTTCTCTCCTTATCCTAAACACTGAAGTAATTAATTAATCTCCGAGAGTTAGGGTTCTGAGCTATGAAATAATCAAAAGCCATGCCAGTTCAAGCTGGGAGAAAAATATGAAACAAAACATATCGTATGTGTGATCCTAAAATCGGGATGGTTAAACTTCCGTTTGAATCTTTTAGTTTGCTCAGATATATTCCACGAAGCTATAATGGCGATTCACATGCCAACTCGGAGATTTCTGCTAAATACAGTTAGTGACTTGTTCCTGGCACGTTTCCATCTTTCCCTACTCCATCTTCTCCTCGAGAGGTGAGGGCTACGATTCTGACCTAAACGTTTCCAAATCTCCTACTGATATCTTGTTCCAATTACACAGTAAAATAGTTCAAGAGGAGAATGCATAATGGAACTGCCGGTACAGCGGCAAAACACGTATTTGTATTTAAACACAATTATTATTTCTTCACAACTCGGAGACCACTTTTAGCAAAACAGGATGAGATACACCGGCGATTTGAATACTGCGTTCGTATTGTTCAACGCCTGAATGTCAGAAAACCACACATATGGTCCCTGACTGAATAGGTGTCTAAGGCTTTCGGAAAAGCCGGAATTTCTCCAACTTGCTTTTCGATGGGAACACTCAAAATTAGTCCTCAGGTGTTCGAAGTTGTTGACCCGAACATTTGAATGAAATAGCTAATGTCAACGAAGACTAGCATATTCCAAAAATACTTTGTTGGGAAGACATTAGCTCATTTTAACGCCCAACATAAAGAGACTTTAAAATGTTTGCCCCTGTGTAGTTGCAGAGATGATCAGTAATTGCTAATTGCCGAAAATCCCAAGCATATTTTCCTAATTGTCGTAGTAAAAACTCACACCCATCGGGTTACGAGACCTGATCGTCCCGATGTATGCCTTGGGGCTTAATGTAGGTAATCGCATAGCGGCCAGGAATCTACGCAGAAATGCATCACTAACATGAAAGAATGAGTCCGGAGTGGTCATTTCTGACCTATTAGACGTCCTCAGCCAGTCACGCCCGACCGCAGGTTTGGATAGTTTACGATCAGAAACCAGAATCATTGGTCACTGAACGCGTACGTCTAGTGCTTTGCAAATGAGCTACGGGTCTGTTTTCCTATTACTTTATGACTACAAGTAGGGCAAATGCGATCATGCAAGACTGTTATGCGTTTATTAGTACTTGGTCTACAAATATTTCACTGCTTCAACAACACTTTTGGACTGCGTTAGTGATGAAATAGCGGTCAACACATCTTCAGACGCATTTGCTTAACTATACAGGGGACAGAATACTCCACCAATCGTCCAGGCGTCGACATCTTCATTTTAAGAACCCCTAGGAATATCATTTTCCCGTCGAGTGGCGTCTAGTTGCCTCACGGTAGGCAACGAGGACTGCCAGTGGTCCCGGAGGGGCGTAATGTCGACTTTTGAACTAATATATTTATAGTTAGTGGCCTGACCCAGCACCTATACCTCGTACTGTCCTCACAAACTAAGCGACAGCTCGAAGTCAAGACAACTGGGAAGATATGGTTGGCGCACGCCGGCAATGAACACGAGCATGCTGATGTCGGCATGCTCGTGAACCAGATACCAGAAGTCGGGTCTCTCATTAGGAAGAGTTGCCATAAAGTTCGACGTAAGGGGGATATTGCCTCGACGGTCCGGAAAGGGTCAGAGTTACCTCGTCAGCTGGCAGTGTTGCAAACTATCACTTTCTGTACGTCGTGGTAGTCGGAAGCACTGAACTTAAAGCCCACGTCCAACGCATGCCACACACCGCTGGTTTGATGAAACTTCAGTGTAAAGCACCAGCGCGCACCGTCTTACGCGTGCCGAGGGCCTTATGGGACTCCTATTCAAATTTAACGCAACAGTGCAGCCCGTTTTAGGCGTCCTAGTCGTCTCGTAAGTTTCAATTTACACGCCGGCGTCCGCTTGGCTTAGTTACTAGAAGCAGTACTGTGACCTTCGATGGTAAGGAACCGCTCACAAGCTCCTTTCGACGTTTAAAATGGTTAAAATAATGAGAGATCTAGATCTGACCGGAGGAGGGGCAGTTGCCCTAATAAACAGTGTTTCGACTGAGTCAGCTTGTGGCAACTAGACCATCTGTGGATTTTCTCCGTAAAGAGGAACAAAGGGGGATGCACAATTAAATTTAAACTTATTCCACTTGGTTGTCAAGGTACCCGCTAAATCGTTTCTAAATAGTTACCGGAAGACTACACACTTCAGTGCATAATAAGGCAAACACTAAGGGAACGTCATGAATATGTTCACTGTCGTATGGTTATAAAATCCCCAGATATTTTACTACCGCGAGCAGTTGAGAAGTTGCCAACCACGAGGTGCGCATTTGGCTGGGGGAAAGTAAGAAAACTTAGGCGCCTTTGCGCAGATCTAGAGATGATGCAGTTAACAAATTCGTTAAATAGAACACTTTGAGGACTGGTCATACAGAATGATAAACCATCCGAGTGGACAAACTAACAAGGCTGAGTTTGCAACATAGCGATTCATTTGCAGGGCCATTAGGAGTGGATGCCATAACTTTGGGGTCATGGAGTACAACGTCTTACTATCGAATCATAGGCCCGTTGTGCTGACGCTTGTGATAGAGAATACTCATCCATTCCCCGCACCTGTCAACTGACCGGCTCGGACAGTGACTGAGGCCTGGGAATGGGAAGGAAGAGTGAGGTTGGCGACTCAGCGCATATTCCTCACTATGAACAACCTGACACGCTTAAAGTCATCACAAGTGCGCTAAAGGCCGTGGCATGGAAGATTGCCAATTGACGAGATAACTTGGACCTCGCGGTCGGCTCAGTGTTGTGTGTTTGCGTGGAGTGGCCGGCTCTAAGAGTCAGGCTGCAATTGCCCCTTCTTAACTTGGCCCTTATGGCACTCCCACTCCGTGGGATCCGGGCCAGGTGTGACGGCACGCCTAACTGAGACTGCGTCGGGCTCGACTGTGTGGAACAGGGGTTGTGGAGTGTAACGCCAAGTTGCGGGTTCGACCGTCCCATCCGCCTGCTCCACCATCCTCCGCCTCCGGTCTTCTTGACTATGTCTTGACACCTGGCCCAGGTGGGGGGAGGGGAGAGTGCAGTAGGTGCAGGACAAGCCTACATTCACTATAAATCAAATCACGCGAAATTCACCGTGCATGCTTCACCTTCTGCAGTAGAGCGCACGGTGGACATCGTCGGCAACAACGGTCGAAATGTCGATCGGGAATACAAAGGGGTCGATTCCCAGGTGCTGCCAACGTGCAATGTGATAGGGCTGACTGATGGTGGCTAATAAGACAGAAATGGCTATGCCAGTCTTCCTTGCTGTCGTTGAAAATCCTAATAATCACAACAAAATGAAGAAATCGACATAAACAACTGTTGCCAGAACCCGCTATAAGCAGCTCTATCTATGTAAACAGTCTGATTTTGGTGAATTTCAGACATCCTGAGGTAAAGTGTGAAACACCGACTACGCCGCTCATATATAATCCCGGAAATGATCCAAAGGACTTCAGTTTCTTGGCGCCAAACCGTTTTGAAGCTGACTAATTATCAAAAGTTCAGTTTGTGCATGTGTCAGAGGTCGTACAGGTGTTATATGAGAAAAGGCAGAAATCGCACGCACCGTCGCCTCTGGCCATTGTTAAACTGAACCAGTAATGCAGTTGCCTGTGCCTGGCTATCGGCTAGGCGATCAAGATGAGTCTTTACATCAGTGTCACTGGCGTCTTCCATGATCTGTGTCTGCGTTTGCGATCTTGATGAAAGTGTTGAGAACTCCCGCCCATGCCGCCGATGGGGAACTTTTAGCGATGCCACCTGCTCCGCGTCCGTTGTCGTCGAACAGGAGTTTGCTGTGCCAACGTCGGTTCTGTGAGCGGTTCCGCCACGGCCGCCATCGTCGGTATCGTCAGCTGAACAGACCTCATCGGTAACTTCCAGGCCGTTTGAACGCTGGGTGCGAAGACACAGGCTTTGGGCGAATTTTAGTCGGATCGCCTCGAGGTGCTCCGCGGAGAGCGTGTGGGCATTCAGATCGGGCGAGAGAAGGCTGCGGGGAGCCACCGTGGTGAAGTAGTTCTCCGCTAATTTTAGGGCAGCCGACAGGTTCTTGGCCGCACTTCCTGCTCCGATTTGAAAAAGGGTGATATTTGTGATATCTCCAGGCGCACAAACATTTAACATACATCTATAGTTATTAAAAGGCAAGCTTACCTTCTAACAAGCTGACCATTATTTATATGAAAACATTTGTCTTCGCAGCTCATCATCTGGCCAATACAGTTACAGCAGGTGGGCTAAATCATGAAATGTCAGTCGAAATTCCGAAATGCGATCTTGTTTCGAAGAGATTAATTAAGAAGGATTGTAAAACTAATCATCATGCAGCGTAATTCTATAATAATTCAGTCACCTCAGGGCGCCGGCTTTCGAACGGACTTCTTTTCGGCTGCACGCAAGAACTATACTCTGCAAAAATGACTACTTACGAAGCATGCAATTTTCTCATTGATTTTCGATGCTCCAAAAAATTCCATCATATTTCATGGAAAACATTCACATAATATTCATCCTTTTACTTATTCGGTAGAAAATCACGTCAAAAGAAGAGCATAATTTCGTTTTAAAAAACTTTTCTAATTACCGAATAATTTTGAACCCGACCTGCTGTTACACTTGCATTCAGGGCTTCAAAACTACAAGTTGTATATTTTCCGTGTACGGAAAACCATGCATTTCTCTACGGTGTTAAGAGGAGACCATATGAGGTTCATAAAAGTAAGCAGTGGATTTGAGCAATATTGTTAACTTTACAAGCCGCATTCGTAAATGCAGATACATGACGTTTCATGAACAACCATTTAACGGTATTAAAAAAACTCACAATTAGAAACTTTTTCAAAACCGAATTATACTCTTCTTTTGAGTATGAAATTGGAAGAAGACGTGATTTTCTACCGAATAAGTAAAAGAATGAATATTTTTATGCATGTTTTCCATGAAATATAATTGAATTTTCAAGGGCATCATGCCTAACTCAGCCCCCACCCCAGCGCACAGCGCATCCACCACCAGCAGCCCCAACATCACTATCACTAACGAAACCGACCTGGACACTTTCGACCTATCCCGCCCACACTACCCCCGTATATTCAGCTCACCCATCGGCTTGATCGGTCACTTGCGACCCCCTCGCACACAGACTGGCGAACCGCTGTCTGGAGCACCAACCTACATTTGCCGCATCTGTCTCAACTGCCCCACTGCCCCCGCATGTGCCTATTAGGTCACATGCGCATTTGTGAACACCTACGGTAGACAACCACCATCACACTTTCCCCCACCAGCACCCTCACCACGCAACAAAATCGTCCATTGCAAGCATTCAATAGTCAGCTCCCACGCAAGTCGAAAGTGTGCTTCTCGACTCCTTCTCCATGCGGCTCTGCTGTTGTATGTGTGATCAGAGTCTGAAACTATTACGTTGCGCCAAACGCCGTGGCTTGGGAGACTGCCGACTGACGCCTCAACTCGGTCCACGCAGTCTGCCCAGTTATGTGTGTTTGTGTGGAGTGGCGGACTGGTGGACTAATAGCCAGGCTGTCACGATGCTTAAAGCGACCTCTGGCACTTTCCCGCATGTGAGAAGTGTGTGTGCGTGTATGGATAGTGTATATGGCTGCCATACCACGTAGAAAGTATCGATTCTCTTCCGACCACCAAAGATAAGCTGCGTTGGGCCCGGTTAGTACCTGCACGGGTGACCGGCTGGGAATGTCGGATGTTGCTGACATCTCTCCTACGTGTCCCCCGCCCCCAAGCAGGCCACGTGCTGTATGCGCTGGACCAACACGGGAGCGATATTGGATTCTCTCAGGCGTCATGGGATTGCGCCCCACAACAAACGCCAACATTTCGGGGGTGCGTTGGCAGACCCGGTTGCTAGCAGACGTCGCGCACATTGGGACCCCTGCCGCCGCCCCCCCCCATTGTTGTTGTTGATCGAAATCCTGGTCATCTGTTGTGTGGACCAGGGGATGTGGAGTGGAGTGCCAGGTTGTGGGCTCGAACATGTCACTCACCTGCGTCCTCCCCCACCTTCGGTCTTCTTGACTGTGTCTTGCCACCGGGCACATGTGGAGGAGGAGGAGGAGGAGGAGGAGGAGGAGAGATGCTGTGCAAATCTGCTATCAGTATAAGCTAGTTCACGCGTAGATCGCCGTCCCTGCTTCACCTTGCTGTAGATCACACGGTGCATATCGCCAAATGCGACGTTCGAACTGTCATACAGCATCGTACCGGTCCGTTTGTTAATGTTCCCCGTAGAGCATGCAACATAGTCCGCATCCATTGCAAAATTCCGTGTCTTCTTCCTACTGCATGTCTTCTATTGCTCTTATGTGTAATATTTTCAGATCTGTATTAGATGTGGGGTCTGCGATCCTTTAGTGACGCGAACACGCTACCGGTGCATGTATGGGCCTGAAGGATTGCGAGTGCGTATTATGCCATGATCCAGTAAACCATCACTCTCACAGCCTGGTGTGCGCTGGCAGTTTTCTGGCACCTGGTTCTGCTGTCGGTAGATGCGTTTTCGCTTCCGCTGGGTATACAAGTCGTGAGCATCACTGCCCAGTCATCCTCGTCATCCTTCTGACCCGTTGTTGTGCTGTTGTTGTTGTTGGTTAAAATCCTGGCCAACTGTAGTGTGGACCGGAGGGTGTGGAGTGGGGCATCAAACTGCGGGCTCGACCGTGCCATCCACCTGCGCCCTTCGCCGTCTCCGGTCTTCTTGGCTCTGTCTTGAAAGCGAGTCCAAGTGGTAGATACTGCCCAAGTCTACTATCACTATAAACTAATTCACGCGCAAGTCACCGTGCCTGCTGTACCTTGCTGTGTAGCGCACGGTGGATATCGTCGAAATCGACGGTCGAACTGTCATGGGGGTAGTGTCTCTCAGTCGATGACTGACTAGTTACCCGGTCTTTGAGGGGTTATGGCACAGGCTAAGTGCAGGGCTGTTTGTCACCCTTCTAGGTCTCAAGAAATGTAAACGTCTGCCAGGCCATAATCAACAAACCGTGACCCTCGCAGCCTGGTGAATGCTGGCAGTTCTCTGGCTCCCTACCGGTAGATGTGCTTGCGCTCCCGCTGAGTATACGAGCCGCGTGCATGGTTGCCCCTTCATCCTGCCCTTTCTGACCCGCCTATTTTGTCGTTGGTCAAAATGTCGGTCAAGTGCTTGTTGTGCACCAGGCGGTGTGTTGGCACTCCTAGGCGCGGGTCCGGTCATGCCATCCACCTGCATCCCCTCCCGTCTTCGGTCTTCTTGACTATGTCTTGACGCCGGGACCAGGTGGGGGGGAGGAAAGAGTGCGGTAGATGCGGCGCAAGTCTACTATCACTATAAACTAATTCACGCACAAGTCACCGTGCCTGTTATCATCTCGCTGTGGAGCACATGGTAGACGTCGTCGGTTTATTGTGTATAAGCCTTTTTGCTCCTGCACATCGCACTGTCAGCAGTAAGACCGAAGTCCAAGAAGCTTTTTCAGGACCGGCAAAAATTCTCTCAGTCGGCCGAAACCCGGACAATGTTAAGAAATCGTTTGTGGCAAAAAGCCCCTGTCTGTTTGATTCCGCATAACGTTCTGTTTAATTAAACAATACTTGGAGTTGGTCGAGCACCGAAAGTAATAACCAAGTAAAGGTAACACCAGATAAAATATTATCTTTTTGTCGCCCGACCTTCATCATGTGGCGATATTGCCGTCAGAATATATAGTAATTCATTGCCTCAGCCTTTTAAGTTTGCAAACTCTTCTCGAGTTCGAAGGTTTACACATGCATGCACTATTGCGGACATCAGAACAGAAGTTGTACATGGCTTTAAAGCTCTGAAAAAATCTAAATAATTATCTACGGATATATGGATGCCTAGACCTTGTTTGAATGCACCTGGGGGCGTTTTCAGTCCTTTGTGAACGTAGTTAGATGGTCAAAAATTAAAAGCCATAAATATTAAGGTCCCCGCTTCACGCACAAACTAGCTACTTTGAAAAAACTCTGTAAGTATTCCTAAAAACTAACATTTTGTTCTTTTATAAAGAAAAGGCATTCAGGTTTTACTGCAGGTACTCGAGGAATAATAAAAACGGCATAAAAATTAGTAACGGTGTTGGCGTTAAATAAAACACTGACACCCAGTATTTCATTGCATTATTTGGCCGCCAATTCGATGTTTGGTATTCACAAACATCAAATGTTCCTAGAAGCATATTTAATTTTTAGACAAAGTTCTGTGTTGCAGCGATTTTTTACTTCAACGAGAACTTATTTATGTAATCGATCATCTGGAATCTGTATATTCCCTCAGTGAACCATGTAAATGTTTGAAAAACAGCCACTTGGAGCAGATACTAAACAGAACTAGACGGAACAGGTACCCGCTACTCCTGACGGCCATTTCAATTGCAGCCTGGAGGTCACGTTCGCCAGTTGAGGGTTGTTTAGCGGTTCGCCCTAAATAAAAAAATGGAGTGTTTAAAAAGGTTAGACGACGGTAGGTCAGCCAAGAAAGTATAACCTCTCAAACTTCCGGGATCCCGAAAAATTTTGATTTTTCGGGTTTAGAGTTGCCTTTTTATTCAGGCGGAAAACATTCTCCGGCAAATATCACCTTACCAGATTATAGTAGCTCTCTAATGATCTGCTTATTCGATGGGATAAACTAAATGTCCAGAAATCGACGATTAGGTGAAAATGGTGCTGATCGAGCTTATCTGATTGCAGAGTAGGATAGGCTTGTCCCAGTTTGCAGAAAAGCTCTAAGCTAGAGCAGTCACGATCAGTTACAGAGTAGATTCAAGCTGCGTGGCAGATGTTTATGACAAAACATCTGAAATCGGAATAGCCAAACTGGGTTTGATAGAGGGACGCTCACCGATCGTTTTTACGGAGTTCACTCGGCCCGTTGTGCCTTACTAGTCTTCTCTTGAGAAGCGCATGATGTAGACAGAATGTTATTACCGACAAAAACAAGGGAGACTGGAATGACCGTTTCTGGCTTATTAGCCGTCGTCAGCCAGCCATACCAAACCCTGAAGTGTGCAACGCTTTGTTTTATTTGTCAGAAATGAATCATCGTATTTAAAGCCTTGGGCACAACACTCTGACCGAATGTATATCGGAAACACCAGGCAAATGATGTCTTTTTCCCTGCGAGATAGTCTCTTTCGTTCTGAGCCAGTGGTTTAGGGGCAGAGTACTGAACTGAAACACCTGCAAATCCGGTCGTGTTTGCACCAACTTTTACTTCTTAGAAGTGCATTGAACTGGTCGCACGCTGATCATAGCACTTCTAAATGCTGGAAACAAGTGATGCCTGGAGACGAATTTTCGAAAACCAGATATCTTTTCGAGTAGAGAAGAAAAGAACTGCAAGAGAACATGCAACACTTACGGGGAGTGCCTAAGAACCAAAAAATTGGTGCCACGGGCGTGCGGGTGGATGCGCAAGGCTCTGTATGCCGGTACCAGTTGCCTACATCGGTTGACTGGGCTCTTACCCGAGGTCCAGGCTATAAGTAGTTCTCGGTTTGTCATGTTTCCGGCTTGAGCGATTACCTTGGTGGCTGCGAGCAAGAGCATTGCTGCAGGGTGAGGTACTGGAACTGCCTATCGTCCCAAAGTTGCCATGCGCAACGAGGTCATGGAAATCAAATAACGAGCAAATTTAAGAAGACAGTCAGACTTATTGCACCGTATCCCGTGCCGAAACTGCCCTTGTAATTACACAAGTTAGACTGAGCGCATGCTCTGATCGAGCATAAGCGAGCACAGGCTCGCTGTGCGATGTAATGACTAATTATCACTAGTGGCTGCTCACACCCTCGAAACGGATCACGAGTTTGACCTCGCTTCCACCAAGATAATAGCCCGCGTCGGAAGCAAGATAATTCGAGAATTGATTAAAGCCTGAGCCTCGGATGAGAACCTAATCAACCGGTGTACCGACTTGACGCCGGCATACAGAGCCCTACGCAAACACCTGTACGCCTGTGTCATTGATCGCTGATAGGCAAACACCCCCTACAGTTGTCGCATGTCCTGTTGTTTACCGCCGACAATAGACTCCTGCACTAATTCGAAAGCTCGGACAAATAAACAAATCATCCCAGTGTCCGATCAGTTATCTTCCCATTACTTCCTCAACTGATGCATGTCTTTTCAGACTTTCGACAAGATGTGTTTCATTCTCTTTCTTAACCTCCATAGGTCCAGGTAAGTGGGCAACTCCCTTTTCCATGGCTAGGCGAAATTAAATGTAATTTGTTTACAATCTAGCGGGCAGGATAAAAAATATTATTTTAAATAAAAGATCAAGAACAATAGAAATATACTGCAGGTGTCATAATGCTCAGTAAGACCGCGGTTTCTCATAAATTATTTAAAACGAAAAGCTGAGGAGTTTTTTGAAAAAGGCGACTTTAAATTCGATAGAATTTCCATTTAGCAATGAGTACCTTCGAGTTTGAGGGGAAATAGTTAGCGGACAAAAGGACCTCGTAGAAAATGCACACGTTTAGTTATGACAAGGCATAATAGCCAGGACTGCACTCACCAAGGACAATGATTTAACGAAAACTATCTACTCTTGATCATCCTTAGTCCTTCGGTATAGCAGCATAGCGGAGGTTAGAAAGTGGTTTTAAAAGTTTATCAGCTAACGCACTACGACAGGCCAACACTTTAGAATTCAATGGACTCATATTTTGTTAGAAGTCAATTTTTATTCAGACTTGACTCAACTTTACTATAATCAATTCCCAGGGGCCCTGCAAGTCCCCGAACCCTGTCCACGTGCAGGCTGGCTGATTCATGACTTATCAAGATCAAAAGCCTGAGTGACGCGAGGCACATTCAAAAGAATTCAGGCCATCAGGCGATTCTGTGACTGAATGCTTGGTTGGAAACCATGTAGTCAACGATTCCTGCTACACATTAGAAATGTCAGTAAAGGCCTTTGAGGAGGAGCACATTCTTACGCTGTTAAAGGCGTGATCATAAATCAGCAAATTATTTTCTCCTTCTTAATGATAAAATTCGCTCGACTGGGAAAATAAAGAATAAATATCCAACCGAAAAAGCACAGCAATGTATCACCTGTAGACCTAAATATACGGGAATTCACTCCTTGTCAGCAAAAAGTTTTAGCGTCAAGGTTGTTTAATCTAAGTACGGCGAGACATACTGTGTGTAGTCGCCTCAAATTCGTTTGCCAGAGAACTACAGAACCACCATAAAGTGAGTCAGTAAATAACCGTTCTTATCAATATTGTGATGAGCAAAAGTTCGATGCAGAAGACATTAAGCCCTAAAAATCATCAGCAGTTGCGGTTGTCTTTTTCTCAAGAAGATGTAGTTGCCGGGACAAGAAGTTTGTTGACCTGAGGTCTCGAATTCCCACCCGAGCCCATCTTCAGAAACAGTCGTAGATGCGGTTGCTGGAGGCATAGGGAGTGCCGTATTTATACGAGCAAGGGGCCATGCAGCCACATGCCTCCTATACTCAACAACTCCAGGCTTCATTGTGGAAAGTCATAAATTATCGTAATTTCATTCCCGTTGTTGATCCTTGAAGTGATAAACATTTGGCAAATTGGCTCGTTACCACTCGAAATGCTGGTCGACCGTGTCCTTCTCACATGACTACTTGCTTTGTTCAGACAAAGTCTCAGCACATAATATGGATGTGGGAGGTCATTGCGCATGTTAATCGACCGAGAGTCGGCGAGCCATGTCTCAGGGGGCCCACGACTCATGCGGTTGTCACTCAAGGAAAGATTTTGGGCCTCATCAAGCTTGGAGGTGTGGTCGCACTACCTCAGATGAGCCGTAACCAGCTAGCTAGCGTCCGTCCACCTCACTCCTGCTGCGTGTTTGGTTGCCCGCGTCCAAGGGGAGCTCTCCGCTTCTCCGAGGTAGTTGGCTTGTCCGCAGCTGCCGCAAATCCGATAACTAACTCCAGAAATTGCTTTCCGGACAGTTGGTCCTTCGGCATCCATCGTCCTCATTTGCTACCCTTTCTGATGATTGGTTCGAATGGGGACTCAAAACTTCGGGCCAATAAACTTCTTGCTTCAGGGATCCCACCTTCTTCTGGGCTGCTTTCTTAAGCTCGTCTCTTTGCTTCTATCAGCAATAATGATAGGCATTTTTTCAAAGCAATGTAAGCGCCTCGCGGATGTGGTGGGTAAAACTCTGAATTTAAAACAAACGGCAGAGACGTACCTGCGCGGATGTATCAGCGTCGGTCTCAAATGCCCCAAGTTGCGTTTCCCATGTAGCGATAGGAAGTGAGTATATTTTTACAAACACTTCGTGTGCCACAACATCTAGAGGAAAAGACAAGGTCAGTCAGAAGGATTTCCTTTGAACACGACACAATCAAACAGGTTATGGCCGGTTTTTATGAAAAGCCTTGAAAAATGGTTTTTTAGTCATCAGGCAGCATACGCCGAGGGGGTGGGGAAATGGTTATACGAGTTAACAAAACTAGAAATAAGCTGACCTGGGATTGAATCATGCTGGTTGGCGAGATCAGCCGCCAGCAATGTCCTTAAGCGCTGTTTCGGAGAGAATGTGGTTTCGACACCTCCTGGTTATAAACAACGCTTACGATGGGCCGTGTTCTAAACGCAAGAGTGGTTGACAGTTTAACGGACGGGGTTGTTACTGATCGTGCTGTTTCGAGGGGTGATCCGATAATCGTTTAATCCTGCATGTGTATGTGAGCGTGTGTCACATGCGTAGACGGGCACAAAGACTGGCTAATCAGTGCCTGAGGCGCCGACATACGCCCATCACCCTCGCCTCAACTGCCCGCACCGCCGACGCATATTCAGTCCCCGCATGAGCCTGGTCGGCCACATGCGCATCCATGAACATCTGAGGTAAAAACTTAAGGGTCAAGTCACGTCACCACAACTATCCTCACTGGCGCATACACCGGCCCCACATCACTCACCTCAAGCACGGAATCGGCAGCGTGTCTTTTGGCTCCTTAATGTAACCTGTATGGAACTCGAATGCATGCGGGATCCGAATAGTCCACCCTTCTGGGTGAAAACCCGATGTGTTGGGCGGAAACTGGTCGTGTGTAACAATGTGTATACAGGCAAATTAGCTCTGTCAGTCATTATGCGCTGTCTCGGCATCAGCCAACTGATCGATTCGGACAATAGACTGGTGCCTAGGAGAGAGGGGGAGAAGAGAAAATGAGGTCGACTCTACGCGCAGATTATTCACTCTAAATGATCTTACGCGCTTCTAACCAATCACAGTGCGCTGGAAGGCCGCCAACTGACGGCATACCTCGGCCCTCCTCCCAGCTCAGAGAGGTAAGCTGAACTGGCTCCTTTTCAATGTGGCCTTTATGGCACTCTCACACACACACACACACTTTGGGATCCGATCCGCCTCCCTTTCTTGTGTGATAACCCAGTCCATTGTGCGCAAACCAGGCGTGTGTTGCGTGCTACGCTTGGAAGAGCTTTTTATCTCGGTCAGCCTTAGCGTCCCGTCTCGCTTCCGCTCTTCCTGACTCCGTCTTGACACCAGGCCGAGAGTGCAGTAGACTCTGTGCAAGCCAACTAACTCGCACGTAAGTTATCCCGTCCCTGAGCCCACCCTGCAGTGGCGCACACAATGGACGTCGCCAGAATCGACGATCGACCTGTCATGCGCACGTATATGTACCCGCCAACTCGTACGCGTCCTGCGAACTAAAAAAATTCCGAGTGCTCGTAATTTGTTTTAATGTATCGAACTGAATTATTTCTGATGAGAATTGTCTAAAATTCGTCGTTCCAGGTGCTGAAATGTTTAGGCATAGCAAGCGTGATTCTGTATCCGTGTTCCACCCCATAAATCCTCAACAGTAAATGAGAAGCCCCAAAAAAATGAATGATTTTTAGGTAACCTTTTTAAAGTTTTTCTGTAACCCCTTGAAACAGCATTCTTAGCTTGTTTTTTTTAACGTAAGTTCAAGTAAAAGTTCTTAGTTGTTAAGCCAAGATCTCAGGTTCAACCAGAAATCAGCAGGATCTTGAGTGTCGCTCGCCTTTATGGGTTAAGGTGTACGTGTATGAAGCCCTAGTTAAACACCGAAACACTCATCAGAAAACCAAACATTGTTCAATGAGAGGTATTTGCACAGCGTCCAACGGCAATATCATGCCGTCTGGTGTTTTACATTGGCTTTGATGCACAGTAAACGCATGCGCGGCAGCTTTTCACGCTCTCACGGTATTTTATGCCCACGACTTTGCTTCGTCGGCAGGATCTGACTGGTTGGGCTCTCGAACTGACACTTGGGCATAGAACGTTCGCAAATGTGGATGTCGAAGGTTGACCTATCGTCAATAGCATGCTCCTCGGCCGAATCGAACGAACATGCTGGTCGAGAATATCCTGCGACATAATGTCATAGCGCAGCATGCTAATGTTGATCGAAACGAACTGAGTGTTGCGTTCCGGGCTTCCACGCCACCCTCCACCCACGACGACCACTCCAGGTACGCCTTGCAGTTTAGGTCTGTTAGAGAGAGTCTGTTCTTCGTGGAGATTTCTGACGGTGTGGGAGCACCTGGGGTTTCGGCCTTGAAGGTATGGGAGTTGTCAAACAGCCACTGCAGGGCAAACTGGCAGTCTGAGTTTATTCGATGACTCGGCTGTATTGTGTGCCTTCGCACACACTTACCCACTCGTCTCGATTTAGAAGATTCCGCCATTTCCCTTTTCTGATGATACACGTAGGTATGGAACCTTTGTAGCAGCCACTAGTCGACACCGGTAGTGGAGTATCTCTCAGATACGAGCTCTCAGATATTACATCCTCCACCTGCTTGCCGGGAACTCCTGCTGACTGGTCAACCCGATATTCCTCCATCCTGGCCCGAGTCCATTCACGTTACTGTTATCAATGGACAGCTTCTCACATTATCCATCCACATGCTCTACTTGGTAGATTCGCGTTCATACTTTATCACGTTACGTTATTACTGCCCATCGTTTGGTTAGCTCTGATGCGCCATCTGTCGAATGGAGTCCTGTCCTCCATTTATATATGTCAGGCTTCACGAGACACCCGCTAAAGCTGCCGAGGCATGACCTATTGCCGGAGGTATAAGTTCCTTTTCATGGGACAAGGACATGTCGAACGCTGTGAATTCTGAAGGTTTGTCTACTGTCGGTGGCATGTTTCTGGATAACAGGAGGATGCCTTTATGCCATTTCGTATCCCCTATGTGGTCATTCTGACCACGATCTGGGACTCTTTGTGTCACCTTGACAAACGGCTAAAAAGCGCACAGGCATGAAAGCGTAAAATGGAAAGGGAACACAATGGAAAGTCCAAAACTAGATAAAAATGAAAGTCGGGTGCACAAGCCAAGCAGTCATCGTTTCCTTTTCAAACAGACGTGTGGTATGTGCTAAGTCGGTGTGAACTAGCAAAGCATAAGCCAAATAGGAATTGAAGAAGAGGACTGTGTATTAAGTCCGTGTGCTTCACTTCGACTTGAGCAGTTGCTGAGAGTGTCTTCGATCATTTAGCATGTGAACCTGCTGAAAAAGGTTGTCATACTCCATACCGTCTGTCCCATCGACTATCTCGTTTACTTCGATAAGGTTCACATCTAACTGCCTCTGGAATGTAAGCGAACTCAAACTTCCATCTGGCTTATAACGAGCTTGAAGTGCGCAGTGGGGCATTATGCTTTACCTTGGTAATGCCGACTAATAATCAGTATTAGAATAACTTTAAAGTAATTCAAAGTTATCCGCCCGAAGTATAAACATGAGCCGGTCGATCACTGAGCAGCGCTCCACCACAGAAAACAGAAGTTAGCTCTGGTTGAGAATATTTTGTAGTAAGGTTGACTAGAATGTCTGTTTTTATCACAGTCCATATTTCAAGAACATCTATGGTAGGTCCGCCCGTTTTCGACTATTTAAAACACATGACGCACACTTATATAAAACACGGCAGTTATTTACCATCATAAATAGCGAAAAGGTAGTTTCCACAGGCTGAAAATGAAGCTGAAAGTAAAAATTGCTTCGAGTTTTCCATCGGCAATTTTTGAACGCTAACGACTTGACTTCCAGTCCAGACCATCAAATCAGATTGTCCTAGTAGGGAAGGTTGAAAAGTGAGAGAAACTTACCACTTGAAAATGTCACCAAAAGAGAAACAATTCGAGTCGAAGGTGGGTCACTACACTCAATGTTGGCTATTACTCCTGCTGAACAAGAAGTACTAAAATGTTTTTCGCCGAATGTGCCGAAGACGCTCAGAGTTGAACCGCTAGACGTGAAAAAGCATTGCTGGACTTTTGAAATACAGTTGATAGTAACGTCTTCTTTTATCTGCTGGGAAAACTAAAATTTGCTGTCTCTAACATACCTCAAGTTGCATAATTTTAAATAAAGGACAAGTTGACGGGCATTTTCTTTTACTGCTATGCAAACAGATAGCATCCCATGCTCGACAAAAAAGGTCTTGTATTACGATATCAATAAGATGGAAAGGCATCGGCAACTGATCAAAATTTTGCTCAGGATCCAGGTTGAAGTCCAAAGAATGTTCATAGTTCTCGGATGGTGTGGTCGGTGATAGGGGAAGTATGTTTGGCATCCTTGTTTGCTCCATAGGACAGAATACTGAGAAAATTACGAAGCGGAAATAAAAAGGCAAAATAGAATTGGCCAAGCGGTCAAGAGACCAACAACAAATCCACTAAGCAATTTTATTGTCTTTCTCTTTTGTTGTTGCCACGAAGAAGGTGGTGATTGAAATGTCGCCAAAGGACCAAAAAAGTCAGCAGGTATTATTACATAAAATGTGCCGAGTAGTATTACGGTTTGAGCAAAAACACGCGACCATATGAAAACTTTTGGCACCCTCTAACATGAGAGCCAGTCTCCAAAGGCAAGAGATATTGCCATTTCAAAAACTTTAAACCAAAGTCGAGGGTCAGAATATGACAACTGAAGACGTCCTAGTGTGCGAGTCAAAAGCGGCGAGGAAAAAATCCACGACACATTCGAATAAACAGGCATGATGGCCCATGAAAACAGCAGGATCATTTAGTTCTGGGCGGCAGAACTTCCCTACTAAAAAAATTAGACACTCACTGGTAAACGTGAAACACCATGTACACAAAAAATGCAGTGCTGTAATGGCCAAACAGGACTGACCGACTAATATGTGTTTAAAAGTATGAATAGCGACTTTTATGGGAACGTGGAGGCCTATTGACCCATCTATAGCTGGTCATCCCCAGGGGTATAGTTTGATCGACAAGTACCAGGTGGCATTCGTTCACATTCCCTGTACTACTTTTTAGACATATATTTCGACAAAAATTTTCATGTTCACTCTCCAGGTAAACAATCTGCACATACATTTTATATTTTTCCCAATTACCGTTAGATAGCCAAGATTATCCTTTTTTCTATCAATTATGGGTTCTAGACATTGTCAAGGGTTTTCCCCAATAGACTCTCATCGCGAGGAACAGTCTATTATCGTTAATCTCCTAAATGAATCTTCGGCTAAAGGCTATGTTTTGAGATACGGGTTTTTCAGGAAAGAAAACCCAAGCCATATTTGAATCCTCGACGAAACAGAAAATGGATTTCTTACTAAGCTACTCGACCCGAAATACTAAGCATAGAGGAAAGCGCATATATTCGACATTCTTTGGTGCATTCGACTGGGTAAGCATGCACATATGTTTGTAAATATGTGTGTTTCATATTTGTTTTGCTTACCAAAATATATTTTTAAGGATAACGCTTACTTCAAGATGTACGTAGTTTTCCCGTGTCCGTAAGCATCAAAAATACGGTTTTTCCCTCCGTGCTGCTTTCATCCGTGGGAAAGAAATCTAAATTCAGTCACCTAATGACCTCGATAAGATTATTTTTTAAAAGCCGCCAAATTTTAAAATGTTGCTGACGCTAAGGTTGTTGTTTAGCACGAATAAAACGCAGGGAATGATGTTTGCATCAGAATCGAGAGAGAATTAATACCACAATTAATTATATATGCACGTAAGCACAATTGGTCATTTTTAAGCCAGACGCCTGGGTACTAAAATCCTCCAACTGTTTACATTACTTTTGCGGATTTAGTCCTGTTTCCGACGCGAATTTTCCTAGAAATCTAGAAAACATTTTCCTAAAATCCAACATTACTATTGTAATATATTTTACTGTATCTTTTCAAAGCCCACACAGTTTAATGAATCCAAATCTCCGTTAGAAGTCAAATCCAGGAAGTCGAACGATATATCAGATACGTAGGGAAGTGCTGCAAATTATCTAATAAAATAGAAATACAGGCACAATAAGACGTTACAAATTAGGTAAAAGTTGACTGTGAGCTTTACAAATGTTTCAAAAGCAGAAGCTTCCGAATCTGCAATTAATGGTAGGGCAGATTTCGACCATGAACTTTAGCAGAAGGGACATTTATATCTCAAGCCTTACGTATGGCACCTCAACCAAAAAGAGGTATATGCAAAGGCCAAAGAGAAGTGGCACTCGAAGTAAGTGTCAAAAGAATGTAACGACAATATATCAAAAAAACAATATTTAGCCCCTAATATACAATGGGCATTGGGCGGATGTTATTCAAGCTGCCAAGTAGGCAATAAGGCGAATCAAACCTATTACTTAAGCCCCAAACCTTGCCGTCAGAAGAACAGCTCGACAACAATAGGCGTCTAGTTAATCTACTTTTCTGTATGCGGTGTACACTCCTCAGACAAAGCCCGATCGTGCACAGAATCAAGCTCTCCTTTGATTTCCGTCCTCCAATTAAACGAAGAGCGACTAACCTAGTCGGCGGATTAAGTAGCTTACCTTATGAGAGACGGCTGGGGAAGCTAAAAATATTTCCTCCCTCTTATAGACAATGCAGAGGGGATATGATCATGGCCTTCAGGATCATCCGAGGGCTTGACTGTGCTCTTCAGTTTGATGATTTCTTCGAAATGGCGCGGACGACAAATCTTCGAGGACACCAATACAAACTGAAGAAGAAGTATGCCAAACTCGAAGTGCGGGCCAAATTCTTTCCCACCGGCTGGTTAAGGAATGGAACAAATTGCCGTACTCCGTTGTCTTAACGGTAAACGTCAAGACTTTCAAAAGAATACTAGATAAATTTATGCTTGATGGTCAGACATTTACATGATGTCAATGACTGGCATAACTGTTATCTAATATCTGCATGTTTTTTTCATACGTCTATATGTAAATAGGGTTTTCCAAGGCCCTGCCTCTATCCCTCATATATGCTGAATTATACTAAAACACCTGAAAAATCAACTTAACACCCTAAAATTGCTTTCTGCACATTATTTGTTATCCTAGCCAGCGTTTTAAGTGTTATTCATGAGCGTACCTAGTCTGTAGGCAGAAAACGTGACCCATTTTTTGACTCTTATTGAAATTTATCGAACTATATCACTTTCATGACATTCGTAGCGGCGAATAAACTGACAATGGATTTACGTTTTTCTGTCATTAATAAAAGATCCTCTGGGGGAGGGGGGGGGTGGGCAGTCAAAATGGTTCGGCAGAGGATCCCCGCTACACATGAAGACTACATTTGAACAAATATCTTAAACCAGCCTTTCCCGGATTACCCCGGCTGTTCCGAATGCAAACCACCTCTTTAAAACATACTGATCCTATTTTCCAATTTCCCACCAGACTATATCATCGATAATATATGGCCTAATTATTCCCCAGAGGAAAGTATGAAGACAGCAACCGATTGCAAAGTAAGAAGATGCGAGTGGAGCAGATGAGGAATAAACTGGACTCGACCTACAAACCCTCCGAAGCAGGGAGAATCGAACTCACAGTTGCACTTCGGATGCGGATGAAAATATTCAATAATTTTATTTGAGGATACAACGCCGTCGGCAGCTTATTTACTAGCGGTACTGGACAGCATACGTCCTTGGTGGCTGCATAAACTTTGTAAGAGCTTGCAAATTTTCAGTATGCGCACGAGAATTAAACGACAGAGCTATGAAGGGCCCACAACCCAGACAACTAAATATAAACCAAACGAGGCACACATCGACACACTTTAAAGAGCCCAAACCTGAGTTCATCCTCTTTAATAACCTTAATTGTCGCAGTTATCAACCTATAATGCTGTATACAAATATACCTCCACATGTTTTAATGAAGAGAAGGCCTCTGTAGTGAAGAAGAATATACCTAATTCCATACCAAAAAAACGTTATAAACTGAAATAAATTACCAGCAAATCCCCTGTTATCTACAAAAACACTAGAAGTACCTAAATAAAATTATTCATTCGCTGAAAATGGGAGTAGAGGTGCATCTTTTTGCAGGAAAGCGTATATAAAAGTGTGAAGAAAAAGAAGAAGATGACGAAGAAGAAGGGTCGAGCAACGGAGCACTTCGTTTATTGCCCTGAGCTTTCAGACTCGTGCAAGAGTCCATCGTCAGAGGTAGTAGCAGCAACAGAACAAGCGACAGTTATAGGGCATGTAGGCCAATAATCGACTGACGGCACAAGACTGGAGGTGGCTACGTAGGGCCGGTGCCACATCGATGAATCGATTGACCGAATTCTCACCCGAGGCCAAGGCCTCCATCCATCCTCGGCCTGTTTTGTTTCCGGCGTGCGTGACTATATTGGTGGCTGCGAAGTTGAACTCGTGACATATGTCGTAGGTG
>CACRXP010000122.1:923308-936224 GCA_902702965.1 Spirometra erinaceieuropaei
GGTGTTCAAGTCTACGTTGACTGCAAATTAATTCGCGCACAAGTCACCGTCCCTGCTTCACCCTGCTGTGGAGCACACGGCGAACAGCCTCGACAACGACGGTCGAACTGATGGACTGTGGTTGTTACGGCGCTCCTTGCGGCTCTGCGACATGGATGACCGCTTGAGTCCAGTTCGTGTGTGAGGGTCTACCCGCTCTTTGTGTCTTTTCGCCTTCCTTTTCGCACCGCTTCTTTCTTTGCCTTTGAGCAACTCACTCTGCCCCCCCCCCCCCCCCTTTCTTAACATCGCCCAGAAAGATCCGTTCTACCGATTAATCCCTGCACGGGCGGGGGGGGGGGGCAGTCAGCATACGTCGACACACTTATCGTTCCGCACGTCCAGGCCAGTGTTGCAACAATTACCGATGGGCGCAGCTCGGGCAGTTAGGAACGGAAGATGCACGATAAGCCGTCTTAATGCCCTATAAATAACATTTTGAGGAAGCTCATGTCCTTGAAGATGGGCATTTGACTGAACAATCGGAGGCGTCAAACAGCCAAGAAATTTGTTCCAACGGTCACTTCCAGCATCGTACAGTCTCAGGGTCAGCTTAACAGCCCTTCGCATCCTCATATCCGTAAGCAGACGGTTACTGTGGCTAATCCATACCGAAGTTCGAATTTCACCCTAGGTCTGGCCATTTCCAGAGACTCGGGCGCTAACGTCCTTGTCGACTGCAAACAGTGCACGAGATCGTGCCTCCAAGGTCAGTGGGCTTGTGCAAGGCGGTAAGACGATATTCGAGGCACCCCACAGTTGACGCGGTATCAACGGTCAGCCCGAAGTTTGCACACCCGGGCAGCGAAGACCATGTTGTCAGTTAAGCGGCGCTGTTTGCGAAAACCGCACTTTTTCTCATAGGAAAGACCATGTTTCCAGTTTAGTCTCAGACGACGTAAGTAACGTCCATTAAGGAGATTCATCTGTTATTGTCTTTGTTACCGTTGTGGGAATGGACAGCGTTTCCCCTTTCATAATTCTGTCTTAGGGGTATCGTCGAATTTCGGAGGTTTACCCCTCGATAGCAAGTCAATTTATTGTACTGTCTGCCGTAGGGGTTTTGATTAATGATTTTCAACGTTTCAACAGCCCGCTGACCTCCTTGTAGTCCGAAGATGGACGACTGGGGACCCTGTGAAAGTAAACAACCCACCGACTTAAGATCGCATTTTCTCTGAGAACCACTTTGGTCCACTACCCTGTGGACCATAGGCCACTTCGATTGTTCAAAAATAATTTATTTGGTCGCGGCAAGTGTGTCGTTTAATTGAATCGGCTAGGTGCTTTACATCTTCCATTTCTCCCATCTTCCTCTGCATCCAGCAAACGAAATTTCTTAAAGAATCGTTTTAAGTTGGTTATTTTCGGCGATTTGGTAGTCCGTCTCCTCTTTCTTGAAGAGCCAATCTTAATGTAGCGCACCTGGAGGTCCGGGGGTCCCGAAAGGGCTGACGCCGATCATGTAATGCGGGTGCCTAATTATTATAGTTTTTTTTATCGGACCTGTGGCTAGGCCCTTGCCGCAATCTGGCTTTATTCAACAGTACGGTACGCAGCCATTCGAGTCTTCCCCCTCCGAGTGGCCTGAAATTTCATCTCAGACAGCGGTCCGCCGGGATTCGCCACGACGCATAGCCTTTGTCACCAACACGACCTGGCGGTTCTTCTGATCGCCCACATAGTTCACGATGAGGCAAACAGGAGTGAGTCCGTGTTGTCCTCTTACGGTTTAAGAGGCGAAGGGTTGTGTTTAACATGAGGTCGTGCTCCGTTCAGACTTTCAGCAGAAGTCGGTTGACCTTCGTAACGATTGCTTACTCCCACGGAAATCTTCGAGCATGATGTGTTTGTCCGATATCGGTTCGAGCATAATCTATGCTTCACGCCACAGCACGTTATTGTAAGAGGTTACGACCTGTCGATTGTTGTCACATTCCTCTCACTGACTAGCACTCTTCGGCTAATAAGTCGCTTACTGAATCCCTTAAGGGGAAGGGGGGAGGGTCCGTCTTACGCCACTTGTCCTTGCTAGCGAATCCGACCTCTGCATCCTGGCGGTCTTCCATCCCACGGACGCTCTGAAAGAAGGTTGATTATGCCTCGACCTTGAAGTGCGTGTCGTTGACGGAGGCGATGAACACTGGTGATGAAAGCTGCTCTGGGGGTTCGCCAAACTAGGTTGCACATCCCAGGAAATTGGGCACCGTGTACCCCATTCTTGATGTCCACAGAACCCACCGGATTGAGAGGTCTAAACCGACTACGCTTGTAACTTAGTCGAGCTGGTGTGGCTGAGGCCTGTGCGCCAGTTGGCCACTCGTAGCGGCTACAATTATGTCAGGCTGGCGGCCTCCCCATATGACATTACATGCATCCACTGCTTTGCCGTACGTACGATGCAGGACCGAAGTCATAGGCCACTGTCACGGTTATAACCGACTAGCATGCCGTATTCCTTTCCGCTGGTGGTCTACCTTTCAAATCGTTTGACCTCGGACTTATAGATTTATGCAAAAAGGGTAGACTGCATAATGCATAATGGAGTAGAGGTTGCTATCAGAGCCTCAAGTATCATGCATTCTGGGACGCGGCCATTAGCATTTCTCCTTGTCAGCAAACTCCTTTTGTCACGATGGGTAGACCGCCATACGATGCCAGCAGGGAACTTTGTCCATTGCGCAGGTAAGAACGAAAGTTCCTGGGAGGTTTCACTGTGTCAGATGCAGACGATGTTGACAATAAAAGAAGGGGGTACCAATTTATGCCTTCAACTATCCTAGGTTATTGATGGACTTGCCTACCTTCATCGAAACCGGATCATTCATCGAGACATTAAGCCGGCCAACCTCCTCATTGCACCGGCTCCAGGATGTGGTCTGGATGCGTGCGCTCTGTATGCCCACGACAATGCCTCTCCCTCCGCCACCGCGATTGCAGCTGCCTTTGAGCCGGGTATACTGCCCTATGCCCCCGAAACTGTACTTCGGCTGTCCCGAGGCTATCTCATTAAACTGGCGGACTTTGGTGTCTCGGCATCCCTCTCAGCGTTCACTGACACCTTTCAAGTGAGTCCCTCATGTCCTGTTAAACTCTCCTTAAAAGCCTTTTCTGTTTACTTTATCTCGCATATTGCGTAAACGCCCATTGGGCATTGGTGGGCATATATTAGAAGCAGATCAGATTCTTTGTACGTGTACCTTGTATGGCTGCGATCACGTCTGATCTAGTCGGCCTCGATGGTGTCACGGACTGTGCTTCTCCACGCGTGACGATCCACGGCAGCTGATCTCAACAGGTCAACCCAACGACGGAAACAAAATACCAACGGTCAGAGAACCACTTCCACGTCATGACGGACTGTGTCGAGCTAGGTTTGGAGTTGGCCCTCCCTCTTCGACGCCTCCTGGTGGTCCGCTTGTTGCGATAGAGCGATCGCCACACCGTGTCGATCAAAAGAATCGCGTGGGCCGCTGTGGTACAGGGTAAAGTGTGATTCAACTCCAGGGATCTTTATTTCACGGGAGCCTGAGTCAGGGAGTCGAAATTCAGACAGACAGCAGACATCCACGTTGTACTGATCAAGGCTGTGTGCGGTCAGACTTTGGGTACCGGGGTCCAGGAACGTTCGCACATTACAGCATCCAATACCGAGAGTCCGTCCACGATTGAGTAGTCCAGCTTGCATACTATTCGCCCGCACCACTGGACCAGGGTTGCGGAGCTCGTCGGTTTCCGCGGACACCATAGCATGGGTCGTAATACCGTGATCGGACATGTATCATGAGGTTTCTTGGGAATTTCGAATACGGGCGGGTCCCCAACAGCCGCTCGGATTGTTTGTTCGAGGTTGTCTCTTCTAGCGCTAACCACAAGGCAGCGGTGGCAAGTAAACTTATTTAATGGCGGTTTACGGTCGCTATGTCACAATGCCGTCATTGGGTTTTGCGGCTTTTTGTAAGGTTTTCAGCGTGCCAGACCTCAGTCCATCGCACCCTGGTAGCAATGTCGCTGCTGGTCCGCGACTGCTTATTCGTCAGACCCGGGTGTGCTTATTTCGCAGCTAACTTCACTGAAGGTCGTCCCACTATTCGCCACCTGTGGACGCCCCGGGTAGCCAGCAACGAGGCTAACGGGCTATACGGGCAACCTGGACAGGTGAGCCCAGCGACGGAAACAAAATACCCACGGTCAGAGAACCACTTTCACGTCATGACGGACTATGTCGAGCTAGGTTTTGAGTTGACCCCCTCCCCTCCCCCTTTTCGACGCCTCCTGGTGGTTAACGGCGCGGGTTAGGCATAGCAACACTGAGCTCGTGGGGTGAATGACGAAGAACGCATCTAAACTATCGCGCTCGTCTTTCTTGATTGATCTGAGGTATCCTTGCAGTGTTGCTGTAGCGAGTGCACACTGTCTCATTTGAGACGAAGTCGGTGTACTTCACGCGGAGGATGGCCCTCAAGCAGTGGTGGGCACTAAACGATGCTCATTGCCAAGTTTTCGGGACTGGTTTCCCAGCTCTTCGTCAGACCTATTGGCGGCGGACAAAAAACAGTTAACTTCTAGTCGTATCTAACCCAAGATTCCATAGCGACTTGAAGTTTGTGCCAATAGGCGTCCACCGCATTCGGTTACCCAATCGGGATTGGCTGTGTCCGTCTCCACCTGTCCTTGAGAATCCTCCAGATGGCATCTAAATAGAGGTATTTGTTGGTGCATGCCATTTTTGAGTTCTTTGCCTCTAGAAGCTCGCGGCCCTTCTTGGTTTTTCAGGCGCCAGCAATGCCACTTTTCTCTTATGCAGATGTTTGTTCTGTGTTCAATATGTGCACGACAAGTTCGTTCATGGACGTGCGAACCTAAATCACGTGATCTTTTCCTATGCGCTGCTGAAAGTTAACTGTTTTTATACGCTGCCAATACGTCTGACAAGGGGTTGGGGAACCAGCAAGGTCGGTCTGCTTGTTGGCCTTCCCCTTGTCATCCAGCGGGCTGGTCGTTCGTTGCCATTCGAGTGGATTGCTGTCAGCCTTGTGGGCGCGCCGGTGAGGCAGTTCCATTCTGGTCACGTGACCTCTGGCGGGCTCCTCGCTTTTCTCCGCTGGCGTCAGCTGATGGCCCCGCGTGACTTTGCTCGCCTGTTCTGTCGGTCCTGTCCACGCTGAGTGGAGCCTCGTGCGCGTAGCGCCCGGTGGCGGAGCTGCAGGTCCATGACTCGGTAAAGTGTGCCAGTCGAAAACCAACTTTCGAGCACCCGTCTGGCCATTTCATTGGCCCGATCGATGACCGTCAGTTTTTCAAACTCGAACCTGGTTCTGCTGCTGCATTGGACCATAGAGCAGAGGCTGTATAACACCCACACCACATATATATTTGAAGACAGAAACGTTCTTTAGGAAAAGTAGAAAACTTTATTAAGTAAATTTTCGACGCCGGTTCCCCAGGTCGTCTTCAGAATTAATCAAATGTGCCTAAAAGTCGATATTCATTTGGCGTTTGCGCTAGTAAGCGGCCGCTGTGTGCGTCATTCGGCAATGATAGGGTCTCTTCTCTTCCGCTTTTCCCTGAGATTTTTTGCACGTGGAATCTAACTGACTGTGCCAATTGATGCAGGTTTCATCGGAGTGCAGGGCTTTCGGAAAGTCTCGACCTTTTTTAGAGGGGTAAACTCCGACGATGCGAGTTTTGTCCCATGCGATGGTGTGTCCAGTATCCAGAGTGTGCATGGCCAGTTGAGGCAGGTGGTCACGCCTTTTAACTGCCAGTTGATGTTCGTGGATGCGTGCAGACGCAGACTTTCCCGTCTGGCCACAATATACAGCATCACAGGCATCGCACGGGATCTTATAGACGACTTCTTTCTTATCAAGCGAGACAACCCTGTCTTTAGGGTGTGCAAGCTGAGTGCGTAAAGTAGCTGTCAGTTTGGGCGCCATATTTATTTGGTGTTTTCTCAAGTGTCTTTCAACGAGTTCAGACACATTTGTAATGCAAGAAAGGATCCGCCAAATATTGACTTTGGGCGCTTGATTGGAACTATCTAGTTTCGGTGCTTTCATCTCTTGCTGTTTCATACATAGACGTACGAAACCCCCGGAATAACCTTCTGGGAAAATAATTTAAATAAGTAATTTAGCTCAGCTTGGTAACTTTCATCAGCAAAGCAATGTGCTTTTGCTCGATGTAGCAGACTTTTGACCGTACTTCGCTTGTGAGGGATTGGGCTGTTGCTCTCATAATGTAGAATTACCTCCTTATATGCTTCTTTGAGGTAAACGGAAGTGTGTAATGTTCCGTCAGCCTTACGCTGTACGAGGACATTAAGAAATGGGTCTACAGTCAACTTCTTTTTCGAGTGTGAATTTAATTCCTTGAATGGTTGTGTTGTGGTGTATTTCAAGTTGATTCTTTATAAAGACAATAAATGTGTCGTACACAGATCGTACCCATAACTTAGGACCAACCAGTGGAAGAGCTGCTGATTCTAGTTTCTGCATTGTCATCTCGGCAAGAAAGTCGAATATAGGTGATCCCATTGTGGCTCCTTTTAGTTGTTGATAATATTTGTGATCAAATGAAAAATATGTTTCCAAACAAAGGTCTATGAGTTCAAGTAAGGTGGCTGCGGAAACATCCGTGTCATAGGACATTACGAGTTCATCTGTGCATTGCTTTGCGAAATCTAGCGGTATGGATGTGAATGAGGAAACGACATCAATTTGTATTTCTTCTCAATTTCTCTAGAAACCCCATAGAGTTCTGAATGGAAGTTTCTCAATCTCTCGTAAGTGGGCGGAGTTGGTGGGATAGCCACTTTGAGATTTTGTAATGACGATTAATGATACTATCGGTCGCAGTGGTACCTCAGGTTTGTGAACTTTCTGTAATCAATAGATCTTGGCAATCGTTGGTTCGCATGGGACAACACTCGCTTCGTCGGAGTTTGCCCCTTTAAAAAGGCCGAGAGTTTCTGGAAGCTATGCACTCCGATGAAACATGCATCAATCGACACATTGAGTTAGATTCCACGTATAAATATCTCAGGGAAAAGTGGAAGTGAAGAGACCCAATCAATGCCGAATGACGCACACGGCGGCCGCTTACTGGCGCAAAGGCTAAATGAATATAGATTTTTAAGCACATTTGAAATGTTAATTGTTGTTTGCACATTTGCTCAAATCTGAAGACCACCTCGGGAACCAGCGTCGAAAATTTACTTAATAAAGTTTGCTACGTTTCCCAAAGAACCTTTTTGCCTTTCAATTATATTTAATGGGATGCCTGCCTTCCAATATATACACATATATAATGGTAGGGGGCGCTCACCGATGGTTCATACGGAACTCACTCGTTCCGTTGTGCCTTAAGGGCTCTCTCTCGAGCCAAACCAGCAGCCGCACAGCGGCGCATGATATATAGGCAGAATGCTATTACCGACAAAGACAAGGGAGACTGGAATGGCCATTTCTGACTTATTGGCCGTCGTCAGCCAGCCATACCCAAGCCCGAAGTGTGGAACACCCGAGCCTCAAACTCGCGGCCTGTTGGTTTAGAAGTCCACGCCTCTACCCACCGGGCCACGAGCCCGTTGCCCTGTCGGTTTTCGATCGGAAATATGCAATGGTAGGGGGCGCTCACCGATCGTTCATACGGGCCATTCCGGTCTCCCTTGTCTTTGTCGGTATCATCTCATCTGTGTCTACTACTAGTCGCTGTGCGACTGCCTGCGAGGGTTCTAGTATGAGCCCCAAGGCACAACGGAACGAGCATGTTCCGTAACCTAATCGGCCAGCGCCCACTGTCATAATTGATATTCCCGATCACAACCGACAGGACAACGGGCCCGTGGCTCAATGGTAGAGCGTCAAACTCCATGACCAAAGATCCCGGGTTCAAATGTCAAGTGATCCACACTTGGGGTTGGGTATGACTGGCTGATGACGGCTAATAAGCCAGAAATGGCCATTCCGGTCTCCCTTGTCTTTGCCGGTATCATTTCATCTGTGTCTACTACTAGTCGCTGTGCGACTGCCTGCGAGGGTTCTAGTATGAGCCCCAAGGCACAACGGAACGAGCATGTTCCGTAACCTGATCGGCGAGCGCCCACTGTCATAATATATATATATATATATGCGCATTAAATTGAGGCACTTCTTTCACGGAATAAATTTGAACAAGTGAAAGGCGACGAAACATGCAGGATTTAATGACTTCATAAACTTTTATGACCTCATATTCAGCTGCATGCGGTCATAGCGTATTTATAGGACAAGGTAAACTATCCAATCAGTGATCGACCTAGAGGGATGAAACATGATAGGTAAAATTAAGCATGGACTGGTGCTCTGGAATGCGAGTGATTGAACAATTTATCTTGTCTTATAAGTACACAATGACCGTATGCAGTTGAGTAGGAGGTCTCGAAATTTAATGAAGTCATTAAATCCCGCATGTTTCGTCGCCTTTGCCTTGTTTATATGTACATTAGGCAAATGTAACTTGCGTGCAGCGCAAAAAGGCGTGTACCGGTTCACATGCGATTCTAGGGCACATGCCTCATAATCTGAAGCTAATTCATGCAACATGCGCCGAGAGTGATGCAACGTGTCAAACTTTGCAAAAAAAACACAAACGAGTGAGATATCGTTTTCACTGTGCCACGCAAACCGCCAAATTAGAAATCACATATAAAAGAGAACAAAGATATGTCAAAAGTATTGTAACTGGATTGTGTACCATTTCTTGAGTTGCCCTGTAAACTTACATTGGAGGCTGCTAATAAGAATGAACTATCATATCGCAAAAATGATGGGAATGCGGAGAAAGTGATAAAGAGAATGGAAGGCAAAGAGGCCGAAGGGTCCATTGAGCAACGCCTGGTTACTTTACATATTGTGTAATGCGCGTTCATCTACTCGTACAGTTTTCTTTTTATGTCGATTGTGCATGGCAAGAATTCTTGGTGAAGCAGTGACGGAATACATTTTCTCTTATGCGGAGAGCGGCCTCCGTCAACATCAAAAGCAAATGCAATTCGGCGTTACGGCCCAGCCCTGATGTTGCCACCGCCCTCCCGCACTGAAACGCCCCACTTGTTCTAATCTACCCCGTTTGCCTTACTCATTCGCGGCGACCTGGGTAGCACCACCTACAGTAGGTGGGCTAACATGAAATGTTAACCGAAATTCCGAAATGCGTTTTCGTTTCGAAAAGACTAATTAAGTGGGGTTGTAAAACTGATCAGCCTGTAGTATAATTCTATAATATTTCAATTACCTCAGGATGCCGGCTTTCGAACGAACTTCCTTCCGGCTGCACGCAAAGACAATACTCTGTAAAAATGACTACTTAAGTAGCATGCATTTTTCTCATTGGTTTTCGATGCCCCTAATAGTCCAATTATATTTCTTAGAAAACATGCACAAAAATATTCATTCTTTTGCTCATTCGGTGGATAATTACGTCTTCTTCTAACTTTATACTGTAAGGAGGGACATAATTCGATTTTAACAAAGTTTCTAATTGTGGGACGTTTAAATACCGTGAAATGGCCGTTCATAAATCGTCATGTCTCTGCATTTACCAATGTGGCTTATAAAGTTAACAATATGAATCGAATCCACTGCTTAATTTTATGAACCCTATATGGTCCCCTTTCATTATCGTAGAAAATGCATGGTTTTCTGTACACGGAAAATACAGGGCTTGTAGTTTGGAAACCCTGAATGTAAGTGTAGCGTCAGGTTGGGGTTCAAAATTATTCGGGATTCGGAAAAATTTTTGAAAAGCGAATTATATCCTTCCTTCGCGTATAAAATTGGAAGAAGACGTAATTTTCTGCCGAATAAGCGGAAGAATGAATATTTTTACTCATGTTTTCCATGAAATATAATTGGACTTTCAGTGGCATCGAAAATAAATGAGAAAAATTCATGCTACTTAAGTAGCCATTTTTACAGAGTATAGTTTTTGTATGCAGCCGGAAAGAATTTCGTTCGAAAGCCAGCATCCTGAGGTAACTGAATTATTATAGAATTATACTGCAGGTTGATTAGTTTTACAATCCTACTTATTTAATCGTCTCGAAAGGAAAACGCATTCCGGAATTTCGGTTGACATTTCATGAGTTAGCCCACCTACTGTACCTTCCGTCACGCAGTCAAGCTGATGCAAAATCTGGCCATATTCGTGGATCAACCCGCACACCTGCCACATGATGACCGGGTACTTTCCCCAGCCAGCTCGGACCCAATGAGTTTCCTTTTTCTATGTTTTCAGCTTCCGCCACCTCGTCCTGCGGATGCCGTCAGGCATTTCTGCATGCAGTACCTACCTAAATGACTTTACTAAGTCCCTCTCTCTGCCTGTCCCCGCATATTCCGCGATGTGCTGAGTCACCCGGCTACTGTCAGATTGATTCTCATGTCAAACTCCTAGTCAGTGACTCATTTTACTTCCGCACACAGGTAGGAGGCGGCCAAACCACACCGGCAGTCCAACCACCCGAGGTCGCCAAGGGCTCGCAGAGTCTCTTCGACGGACCCAAGTTGGACATATACAGTGCCGGAGTTTCACTCTTCTTCATGCTCACCGGTCGTGTGCCTTTCAGCAGTCCAAACGTGCTGCAAATTTTTGAGGCTATCGCTGAGGGCTTCTACGTCATCCCCGGTCACATATCGGCTCCGGCTGCCCATCTCATCCGGGGCATGATGTGTAAAGATCCCAATGTGAGTCACCTACTCCTTTTGCACTCTTTTCTCTGCCTGTCTTCTCGCCACATCTCCTTCTACACGTCGATTTAACTCCTGTTTTCAAGAGTCGACGTGTAAGTCGTTGCCGTTTCTGTTGCCGTCAGCACTAGTGAGCCCAACGCCTATTCAAACCTGACTGCATTAGCGATAATTGGAAGTAGCCGACTAGTAGTGGCCGCTTATACAAATGATTATTTGATAGAGGGGGGAGGAAGTATCGGCGAAGGCAGACGAACGCAACGCCCGTATTCTGTCCTGCCATCAAGACGGATCACTGAGCTCCACATAGTGTAATTTTGAGTGTTTTAAACTCAAGAAGTAGGTAAATCACCCTCCCCCTCCCCCCCCTAATGATTTTGATTATGTAACTGTGAACGCGCCTATTCTTTGCGTTGGTAGTCAATCATTTAAGACTGTTATCCTTGTAATGCCGGCGGAGATTCGAGTCGAAACGTATGAAGCACCAACTCACAGATAGAAGGGAGTGCTTGAACAGAGTTGCGATCTAAGCGAACGCCCCTCACGATCCTGAGTCCATTAGTGCATCGCGACATGCTGGTGCCTCGGTGACAACCGTTGCATCTAAAAACGATTTTACCACTCAGAAAAAATAACTGCTCAAGTATCACTCGTTTTTGCGTACACATCTGATGTCAGAAGACCATTTCTCAATGTCTGTCCTTGAAAGGCTTTTGCTTGCATTCATATGACACAACTGTGATTAGGCCTGGCACAATGTTCTGTGACGCCGGATCAGATGATTTCGACTCACCCTCCTTACTGAAGGTCTCAGAATCATCTCCGCATCTTGACAGGTCTTGTCGAGTCAGGTTTATAGCTGACTTCTTCGCGCTGCCTGCTAAAAGGCAGCAGAATTCAATCCCCAAAGGACAGGCAACGAAGAATATGCCCAAACCATTTCAGTCGTCTCTCTCTCTCCGTCGATATAAGGTATCGTAGCGTTGTTGCAGCCCGTACGGACTGTCTAATTTTCGGCGAAGTGGGAGCAACCCACTCGAAAAATCAGCTTTTTGACACTGGTGACCGAAAGCCGTCAGTTTCATTTCACGTTTCCCACACGCATTTCGCTGCATTTACAACCGTAGCAGAGATCTGCCTGTATAGACCCAGTGAGCTCTATTTGGACAACGATGTCATTCCCACTCTGTCCGTTCAACGGCCTTCCCCCGATAGTTGACGACCGTTAAGTTGTTAGGTAGAGTCCTGGTCAAGTGCTTGTTGTGCACCAGGGGGTGTGGTGGTACGCCTGGGTACGGGTCCGGCTGTTGCAGCCATCTGCGCCCCTTTCCGCCTGTATTCATGACTGTGCCTTGACACTGGTAGATGCTGCGCAAATCTACACTCACTATATACTAATTCACGAGTAAGCCACCGTTACTGATCTCACCATACTGTGGAGCACATGGTGGCCATCGTCGGCAACGACGGTCGAACTGCCTCATTATCATTAGGCCTGACTATGTTTCGGATTCGGAGGGTTCTTCGTCCTCTTGAGTTCAGAAATGCAGATAACTAATAAAGGGCCGTGACTGGGACAGTCCGGCCGTTCAGCACGCACCACCTCACGGAGAAAATGCTGTACCAGGGATAAAAAAAATCAAAAAAATCTAAAAAAAAAAGTAAAAACAGCCCGTCTACGTGTGCCACACGCACGACCTGGTTGCCGTAAGGCTGGCACCGATCTCACCTGTGTCAGAGGGCCGTGAGTTTTGAAAAGGACCGAGGTATCGCATCAGTTGGCAGCCGTCTTAGCGCGTCGTGGTAGATTCAAGCGCGTCAGAGTTGTTTTTAATGAGGAGCGCGCCGGTGTGCTGTGAGGCTGGATTCCTCAGTGTCGGCCTCATTCTCTCAAGATAAAGGGAGCACATGGGTAAATTCAGCCTCAGGGCGCTTTTAAAACTGTGCCGCCTTATCGCGACACCTTCGTTTGTGAACTGCGCAGCTGACAATGACTGTTTTATCACAGCTGAGTGGTGGCTTCTGGCCTTTTGTTGAGCGTTTCACACCGATCGCCAACGTAAATAACACACAACACCTTATTAATGCCGCGCTTAACTTTCTACTAGGCCGCTGGGATGGAAACTTTGCATACTGTAGTGGTC
>CACRXP010000122.1:954522-1003510 GCA_902702965.1 Spirometra erinaceieuropaei
TGACACAGTAGTGCAGTACGCTCATTTCAATGATACCCTACTGAGTACCTGATGATCTTGTTTTTTTCACGTCGAAAACCCGAGCAGCCAGCTTGAGCCTCCAGTCTTTCCTTTACAGCTGCCATAAGTCCGTCGAAGTCCTTGATTTGTCGGCAAGTCACAGGAATAGAAACAGATCCTATTCGGGGCAGCGTAGCCCTCTATCAATGTCCGCAAAGATTAGAGTTGGGATTAAGCCAAGGACTTGGGTCCTGATACGGGGATGTCCACCCCACTTAGGATTTGGAATTTTGCGCAAGGCCGCATGTATTACCCAGGGGGTGGGTTCTACTCCCGCTTTCTGGTGATTCGTCCATAGAGCAGTTTGCATTTCAATTTTTTGAGATGGCCTAGCCAAGTTAATTCGTACCTGCCGCTTAACACTTATCACGCATATTACTCTCACACCTGGCTGGTATTTCGACCGGCGTTGCCGACGATGTCCACAGTGTGCTCCACAGCAAGGTGAAAGCAGGCACGATTATTTGTGTGTGTGTGTCTATAGTGACTGTAGACTTGCGCAGCAGCTACCTCCCCGCCTGTGGTCGATGCCAAGACCTACTCAAGAAGATCGGAGGCGGATGGGTAAGCAGGTGGCTGACACGACCAGGCCCGCACCTAGGCGTACCACCACACCACCTAGTCCACGACACAATTGGTCAGAGAGAAGGATGGTACAAGTCACTAAGCAACCATACACACGGGAGCGCAAGCGCACCAACTGGGAAGAAACCAGGTGCCAGAGAGTTGCCAGCGCATACCAGGCTGTGAGGGCCATGGTCTGCTGAATCATGGCATGGCAGACACACACACACAATTCTTAAAACCTAGAAGGGTGTGGCTGACTGCCGGACTCCGATACCCGAGCAGGTGTATCTAATTTCTTTATTCGGTTAGTTAGTTCGATTGCTACTTGGGGCGATCTCACTCGACTTGAATCCGCTTTATCTTCTACTTCTGGGATCTTCGTGAATCCGCTCTATGCTCAGAACTTAGTAATTAAAGCAATGCTTTCCATTACTTGGGTCTTAGTGGTGTCATTTTTGTTTTTTTGGCTCGCCTCCTCCAGCTATTTTACATTTTGTACCTAGGCACTTCTAGATCCGAATAGGTTTTAGGCTATTTGAGATATGTGATTAGCATCTTGCCCATCGATTCACCTCTGAGAGACTTCCCACACGACTAGATTTATTTCCTAGTGACATGCCTGCTTTTTGATTTAGGTGGGCATGTTATTCTAGGGCTACGTTTCTGGCTAAATCTGAGAAAATGGTTAAACTTTGGGTAAGGGTTGACGTTATCCGCTGCATGCCGCCTCGCCCAATCCGGTCTTTAACCACCAACCGTGGATCACCTGTTTTCTGCCTGTTTACACGCTCCTAACTCACCAATTTCAAATTGCGTGGTCTGTCCCGGTACCTCGTTGACGTAATAAAACAAACACGTGGCAAAATGCGAGTTTTCTCAACGCTTTCCGCAAACTCCGTTAACTGACGCGTCCACATGCCCTACTGATAAAGCTTATATTAACATCCTCCCCCCGTAATGCCGGAGCCCCTGCGCTCTATTTTCTCAGTGGGCTCACATATTCAATCCTGACCGTTTTTTTACTACATTAGTTTACCACCTGGCATTTTATTCCCTGTCGGTCCCGCAGGTGGCCTGCCACGGCGCAACAAAATTGTCTGACCATCAGCGCTCCGGCGGCCGTTCCTCCGCATCACGTCTCAAACGCTGGTTCTCTCAGTCCTTTGCCTGCTTTCGTTATCGCGTTCACGGCAGACAGCCAGCTGACTGTCAACAGCCCTGCGTGGGGAAGCCCGGTAGAAGTCAGCCACGCAGTGCCTCAGCCATGACGATGGTGAATCTCGATTGCTCCGCCTGGGCGCCGCCCTCTGTCCCCGCCTCCGGATCCAATTCGGACGCCTGTGCAGGTCCCCCCAAACCCGATGGCATTTCCACGCTGCCCGGACCCACAGCCAACATCGTGGCTGCCGGGAGGCTGGAGCGACCTGCGAGGAAGGAAAAGGAGTCTGCGTGACTACCGCTTCGTCTTCTCTTATTCCCTGCCCGCCTGCGTGCTTTCAAATGTTGATCTTTTGTGATTTTCTTTGTTTCTTCTCCCTCTCCTTCATCCCTCATGTTATTTATTCTTTCACACTCGTTCAAACGCACTCAAAAGGAACCGCGATATTGACGGGGTGTTGGCAATGATGCTGACACTGTTCACGTGTGTGCATGTGTGTGTACGTGCATTTCTATTTTTGTAAGCGCGTACGCAAAAGTGCGCCCAACACACCTCCCCTAATGCTTGCGTCGTTGCTGGACCTATTTTTTAAATGCGAAAAAGCGCGGACAGGCCTAAATCATGTCTGTCTCCCTTTTTCCCTTATATATATATACATATATGTACAGCCCTACACCTATTTACCTTCACCTCTGCCAGTCTTCAATAAATCACTAAAAGAAGTAGCATTTTTGACAACTTGGACAGTTGTGCCTATTGGACCAAGCGTTTCCGCCCTCAGATAGACTTGCGACAACGGTTATGGACTCAAATTAATCGTCCGTACGCTGTGGGTCGTCACACGGGACGCAGGAAAACACAGAAGACGGCCGGTGGCAAAAAACGATACTTGCGAGATACGGTATCCAGCCGGATATCTCATGACGCTCCATTTTGAAAGAGTGCCTGACCATCGAACGGTTGAGCCTACCCCCTGGCAGGCATTACTGTTATCCCTCAGTTCTTACTCATTTGGTCTCTCGGGTACAACTGCCGCTCATCAGTACTTAACCAGATCTGGCAAGCAAATGATCCGCAGTCTGCCGACAGCCAGCTGGGCTCCATCATTCGACCGTTGCCAGACTTTCCAACATTTCCTGACGGGACGGTGCTGCGTTGTCGGTCGAATTGTGCAAGCGTGGGGTGTCAGCAGTTGTCGCTCGACACTCTGGGATCATGCTTTCCAGACCGCGATAATGTCCAACCACGTGACAGTGGTATCCATTGTTTCTTCCTGACCGTAGGGGGGGGAGGGGATGAACATTTCTGATTGGTTGTGGGGTGGAAGGACTACAGTTCACATAAATGGTCGCCGGAAATTGATAACGAATATGATCTATCGACGAAGATGGGAACACTTGGCACGAACATTTCTGGCCTAATTTTTGCCCTCAGCCGGTGATACCAAATAGACCACAGAACCCATGAGCGAAATTTCGGGATCGGAGGCGTTCGTCGCTGTAAGAACGAGCTCACGCGAAGTCGGTTAAGACGGATGAGGCAGGTTTGCGCTTGTGTGTATCTGTGGGAGTCTCTTCAGTACCCCCATTTTCCGACGACCACGACAACCGTGCCAACCAGCAGGCATGCCGCTAATGCACTGCCGCCATCCATCCCCTGAACTTGACCGGATCCGCTTATCGATCGTTAAGTTCTTAGCACTGAGTGGACTTGCGGAGATCCCAGAAGTAGAAGATAAAGCGGATTCAAGTCGAGTGAGATCACCTCATCACTACAAGTAGCAATCAAACTAACTAACCGAATAAAGAGATTAGATACGCCTGCTCGGATATCGGAGTCCGAGAATATTTCAAGACTACACCCGTCTGGTTGCCTTCAGTCAGCCACACCCTTCTAGGCTTTAAGAATTGTGTGCGTCTGCTAAGCCATGACTCGTCAAACCGTGACACTCGCAGCCTGGTGTGTGCTGGCAACTCTCTGGCACCTGGTTCCTTGCCAGTTGGTGCGCTTCCGCTGGGCATACATGTCGTGTGCATGGTTGCCCAGTGACTTGTAGCATCCCTCTCTATTTCTGACCCATTTTGTCATGGACTAGAGGGTGTGGTGGTACGCCTAGGTGCGGGTCCGGCCGTGTCAGCTACCTGCGCCCCAACCCGCCACCGGTCATCTTGAGTAGGTTTTGGCATCGAGGTCAGGCGGGTAGGAGGGGGTGGGGGTGAGGTAACTGCTGTGCAAGTCTACAGTCACTATAGACTAATACACGCACAAGTAGTCGTGCCTGTTTTCACCTTGCTGTGGAGCACACGGTGGACATTGTCGGCAACGACGGTCGAACTGTCAGCCAGACGCGAGAGTAAGATATGTGAAAAGTGCTAAATGCGGGTAAGGAGTCTGGTGCAAACGGCGAAGACAGGTCTCACGAAATAGGTGAACATCGGCTAAGAAAATAATCCTACTACCCGATGCTCTTCGACAATATGGAGTGACCCTACTGATACTTGCAGATCCAGCTTTAACAGCAGTAGCACTTAACGCAGTTAAACAATCTCGAAAAAAATTGAAAGCCAAACTGCTCTTCGGACGAATCACCGGGACACGCGAAGAGGACCCTCCCTCGGTGATACAGATGGTCTTGTGCAAAATTCCGAATCCCAAGAGGGTGTGAATATCCCCGTATCATAACCCAAGTCCTTGGCTTAATCCACGGACATTGGCAGGAGGCTCCCTCGTCCTCAGAATCGGAACTGTTCCTATTTCCGTGATTTGTGACAAATCTTGGATTTCGACAGAATTATGGCAGCTGTAAAAGTGAGACTGGAGGCCTAATCTGGCTGTTCGGGGTTTTGATGTGGAAAAACAAGATCATCAGGTATTCGGTAGAGCTTCATTGAAATTAGCGGACTGCACCACTGTGTCAAACAAGAACGAGCCTGACAACATGCGTCCTGTAGGCAGAAAGAGCGAAGCCAATCAAATTCGTAGCTAGCCCCAACTTCTCATGACAAAAATGCGGACTTTAAACTCTCACAATTCGGAAGGTTGAGGACCAACGAAATGATTCATTCCTCCTCCCCTCAATCTCACAAATAAATTAAAAGTAAAGCTGCTCTTCGAACGAATCACTAGGCCTTGCGTTCGTTACTGCAGGAACGAGCTCACGCAAAGCCGGTTAAGACGGATGAGACAGGGTTGTAGTACTGTATCTGTGGGCGTCGCTGCAGTACCCCTTCTTCCGACAACCACGACAGCCGGCAGGCACTGCCGTCATCCCCTGAAATTGACCGGAATCGCTCACTATCCAGCTGCCTGAGACACGCCTGCGCCTTTGGACGGCCATTCATACGCCTATGCATTCTCTACTGGCTGCCTGTTTGTAGTTTATGAATATTAAGCTATTATTCCGATGTGGCTGATGAACTGTGACTGAAATATTTTTACATGAAACCTCAGTCTAGGCCAATAAGTCTCAGATAGTCTTCCCTTATCCAATTTAGCAATTAATTTCTTTGGAAATAGAAAGAGTCGCAATTGTGAAGAAAATCGGAGGCCTCAGGCTACTAAATACGGCTAAATCATTTATAAAAGGAATGGAACAGTTTTCTAAAAATATGCCAGTTCGACTGTCGCATCCGTCGGTGTCCACCGTGTGCTCCACAGCAAGGTGAAGCGTGCACGGTGACTTGCTCGTGAATTAGTTTCCAGTGAGAGTAGACTTGCGGCTAAGATACAGTTATGCAGCCCATCTGATGGATAAAATGTTGTCGGAGTTGTGGTTAGGGGTTAGCGCTATGAGTTGGGACAACTATTTCTCAACCACTCAAAGTACAACCGTGCACTCCCAATAGCTCTTCTTTCGGATGCAACTACTTGACTTCGCCGACTGTGCGTCCCCCGGCCCCTCCTATAAAAACCCCTATTACCGCCGGTCCCGTATTAGAGGTGGCTGGGATATGTTATCTTCAGGTGGGGCTGCATAGCCACATCTGACCGACTTGCGCAGCATCTACCGCCCATCCTGCTCCCCACACGGAACCGGTATCAAGACAGAGTAAAGTGCGAGTAGACTTGCGCAGGCATCTACCGCACTCTCTCCTCCTCCCCCGCCTGGGCCCTGTGTCAAGACAGAGTCAAGAAGACCGGAGGTTGGGGAGGACGTATGTGGCTGGCGCGGCTGAGCTTGCACCTTGTTACTACACACCCGGTCCACACAACAATTGACCAGGATTACAACCAACACACCAGGACATCCGCTATGCTAGTCTTCAAAAATTAGAACAGATCAAAGAAACAAGACATTATCGGATGCGAAACACTCCGCTGTAGTTATATTTAAAAAATATTTTGTTTCTAAATTATTTCTGCAGAAATTTTATTCGGAAAAATGCCGATTTTTTTCGAGTCTCCATGGCAAGACATCTCGGCACTCTGCGAACAAGTGCCTTGACGCATCCACGAAAAGAAGCCATCGTGTATCAACTGCCAAAGTTGACTTAATTCGCATGCAACTAACACAGACGCTTCACATACTGCATAATCCTACAACCTTATTTTACTACTCCAAAACTGTCATTTCTCCTTCGTAAGGGGATGATTAATTTCGGAGAGACTACTGGTAGTGTATTTAGCAGGCTTTGTCACGAAGTAAAGTCAGACCGGACAATTTGTTCGACCGCTGTTTGATTGCTATGAGCGCGGGTATATGCTTTTTCATTTTCTAGAAAGTATTTAGATTGTCTTATTTCGAAAAGAATTTAAAACGCCTTTATACCTGAAAAGAGTCTCGACAAAGACAAGGGAAACTTGGATGTCATGCTGCTTGCGATCGAGGGTAATAACCCGATCGGCGAGCCCACTTCTCACATACAGTAGGTGGTCTAACTCATTAAATATCGTGGTCGAAATCTGAGCGAGAAGTATGACATGCATCTGGTGTTGTAAGTTGTGTTTATTGAAACGATTTGAGACACAGAAAGCCATTCACCAGAGAGGGATTCATTTCAAGTCAGTTTTACCAAAGGAAAACAGCCCACATTTCGACGAAATCTGACCTTTTTTGGTATCCAGATAATTTCCTGCGCCACGGAAGTTTGCAGATCAAACTGCATGCTTATGCGTATTGTGCTGTAAACAAAAATTAATATTCACAGGAAAAGCACGAAATAAATTCCGTCTGAAAGCGGGAATTTCGATTTTGCTGCCGTGAAAATCAGGTGGGAGCAGGTTTGACAGCTTGCATCGTTTTCAAGAAAAAGGGGTGGATTTAGCTCATAAAATTCTTTTTTGTAAATTTATGGCGTTTCGTGCCATAAAACCTTGCAATAAGCTTGTTTGACAGAAGCTTGTTTTGCCACACTGAAAACCACTAGGCGTAAACAGATATACATATACTGAGTACGCGCGACATGTTGTCCCTTTTCTATGTTACGACGTGCGATAAAGATATCTAGAAAATAACTTTCAATGGTAGGGGCGTTCTCCAATCGTTCTTACGGAACTCACTCGTTCCGTTGTGCCTTACGGGCTTTCTCTCTCAAGCCCAACCAGCAGCGGCACAGCGACGCATAATATAGGCGGCATGTTATTACCGACAAAGACAAGGGAGACTGGAATGGCCATTCCTGGTTTATTAGCCGTCCACAGCCAGTCATACCCAACTCCGAAGTGTGCAACACCTGGGGCTCGAACTCACGACCTGTTAGTTAGAAGTTCAACGCCTCTAATCACTGAACCCGAAGCACGAACCTAGTACCGCTTTCAACCGTAATCTAACTTTTTAGACAACAGACGTCCTCTCCGCATGTGGCCTACAGTCGTTATTTATCCCTGCCAGCAGCCCGGACCTCAATCCCATTGAAAATCTCCTCTTATCAAGAAACATTGGTGTAAAGCGAGTAAGTAACTTTCATTCAAGAAAAGCTAGACTTTGTGCTGAATACTCACTCTGAACAATCCATTATAGACACCCTGACCATTTCCATGTCTGAAAGATATTCTGCTGTGATAAATGCAAACGGACCATCAACAAAGTGCCGATCTTTTGTATTTTTTGTTATTTTTCATTATTTTACCCATTTCATGCATCCCTATTCATTGTGCACCCCCTGTAGTTAACTCTATTTAAACTATTTGCAATATAGCCACTTTCTGAAATGTCAGTTTTCAGTGAAAATTTATTAGTTTTGCGTTAGTAAATGTTCATTTACAACCCCAACTATGCCTTCTTCCTCAGAACAGTCATTTTTCCACTTTCGTAAGACTTTCGGGAACGCAGGTTAGGTGGAATTTGCATTATATGGATTTTCTTGTGCTAAATCATGACATTTCATGAGTTGGCACTGGTGCTGTAGACGCGGCACAAGTCCACCACCACCTTACACCAATTCACGCGTAGATCACCCCACCCCCATGCGCCAACCTCGCTGTGGGACACACCGTGGAGATCGTCGTTAGAGAAGGTCGGACTGACGTAAATGGTAATGTTCTCACGAACTAACGAGTTATATCTCATGAGCTCCTAGCCCTAAAGGCAGCATGTAAAACTGAGCAGTGAATAACATGGAGATTCTGAACGTTAAGTAATCTAACAACAGAGCGCGACAGCAAAGCAGGCCGGCAAGGTGGGTTGGACAGGTGTGTCGTTTCTCGTCACATTCAAACAAGCAATCCGGACAAAGAAAACGGGACTAAATTGTCAAAGGTAAATTAGTCCGGTACCTCATCACGGTGCCCCTTACTAGACCGGAGGGCAACGTAATACGGCGTCGGAGGAAATGCATAAGTCTAGGAAAAATGCGTAAATAAACGATCAGGGAAATGAATGTGACGGCCACTGCGAGTGATGTAAGCAGGAGGTACAGTTGAAGAGGATTGACTGCGTGCTATGTTGGAAGATGATGTTGCAGTTGGATGCTGTAGATATGTATGGAGAGGAAGGATGCTGGAAGGAGGGGAAGAGGGCAAGGGAGGGGAAGGTCGAGGCAGTGGGCAGAGTGAATGAGCCCACTTTGCTGTGGGGCACACCGTGGACATGGTCGTTAGCGACGGTCGGACTGTCGATTAGTAAAATCTCCCATCATGTCCACCTAAATCTGCACCACTACGGACTACCTGGAAAGTTTAGATGGCATAAGTCCACCTGCTATTGTCTTCCGGATAAGGTTTTTTTTACACTTGAACACCCCCGACCAGCCGGCACACATATCCCTCGACAATATGGTCTACCTAAGATCTATAAGGAAGGCCTGCCAGTCCGTCCGATCTTAGACATGCGAAACGCTCCGTATCATGCGATAGCAAAGTGACTAGCAGAGAAACTCAAGCCCGCACAGCGCCAGCTAGCGCCACTCAGCTACCGAGATACCTTTGAATTCATTGAAGACATCGAAGACCTTAACGTCAACGGCATGATGATGTTCTCGCTAGACGTCTCATCACTTTTTACAAACGTTCCGGTCACCGAGAATGCCGATTACATCTGTGATTTTCCATTTGCCAGTCAGCAGGAAATGGGAATTTCGACAAAGACACTCAAGGAACTATTACTAAAATGCACATTAAATGTGCAATTCCTGTTCGACAAATCTACAGACAAGTAGGCGGCATTGCTATGGGCTCACCCCTTGAACTCCTTCTAGCGGATGTCTTCATGGGCAAATTGGAGAAATTCCAACTAAGCGATCAGATCGATAAACTTAAGCATTACGGGCGCTATTTTTATGATATCTTGCAGAAACCGACGTAACTACCCTCTTAGATGCTGCAGATCAGGCACATCCGTCGATCAAATTCACGCTGGAGATCGAACCGGCCGGTTTGCTTTCTCTTTAGATGTTCTTCTAAGCGGGAGAGCTGACGGGAATGTCCGAATAAGCGTCTATCGGAAGAAAACCTGGTCTGGACAGTATACAAACTTCACTAGTTTCATACTCCTACAACAAAATCGAAACCTAGTCCGATGTTTGGCACAAAGAGTTAGAAAAATCTGCTCAGAAAAATCCAGGACTTTCTTCGCGAAAACGGGTATCCTGACAGGTTTATTGTAAAGAACATTGCCGAACGACCGATCAAACCCGCCACACCGACCGCCGAAAAGAAAACTTTGTTCCTCAAAGTCCCTTTCCAAGGGGACGCTGCGAGTGAATTCCCGAGGAGACGCCTTGGTCCAGCAGTCTCGCGAAACTTTCCAGCAACAAAGGTTCAAATATTATTCTCTACTAACCCTATTTTACGCGGAGGAGGTAAGTATAAGTTACCGCCGTAGACCACCTCAATGTGCTCCTGTGGAGCAGGTGGTATTGGTCGCACGAGTCGGCGCTTATCCAAGAGAATACGGGAACACCTCCCGGCATGGCTGGGAAAAGGCGAAACGAGGAGCATAAGCAGCGCCGTTCTTGCGCATGTTGTCCATTCCGGACATCGTGTGGACCCTAACGATGCTTTTCGTGTAATTTATAAGCTACTAGGCCAGCGCCTGTTAGCGACAGCGGAAGTGGCCGCCATTAAGTTACAAAAACCAATCTTGTGCTCAAAGAAGAACCACGTTCAGGCTCCGCGCATACAGTGGTCGAAATTGGACTAACGTTGCTACTCTCCGCGCCCTTCCGCTCTCACCCCGCCCCCGACACTGACTGCTACTACCCCCCCCCTCCCCCACATTTCCACACCCCGCCTGTGTTTTAAGCAGAACTTTTATCGCTGACATGTTTAAATTCCACCCCGTTCCCATATAATTGTACTGGCCCGACGAGAATTTATCGAAAGCTACGTATGCTGACCACCTCGTCTTCTATTTATAAACTGCTGATCGCCAGCATTTTAATTTTTACTGGCCACGCCTGAAGGCGTTTGCAAGCATGACTGCCAGCATGACTGCGATAGCTCACAAATTCGGGTAATTCGGTGGTTTGGCCTGATCTTTTAGACAACGTTTTGTGTCTAAGTGAGTTTCATTAATTTGCCGGCTTCTCAGGATCGATCCCACTCTGCTTTCAGCTCGTACTGAGTCAAGCTTGAATGCCATGCTGACGCCCTTAAGGAGACAAAAGCAAACGATCAAGAAGATTTCACTGTTGACTTGTCAATCACAATCGAAACCGAAACTCACATCAGGTTGGTAGTTTACCGCGTAACGGTTAGTAAACATTGACTTAGAAAGGGGATAGAGTTGCGAGGTGCCTGGCAGCTGTCGTAGACTCACTGCACGCGGATAATGGCATTTACTCCAGCGCCTGCAGATAACCGAAATCGTATTGCTTTTTCTATAGCACAACGGTGCATAGACTGACTGCTATGCAACGTACTTAGTAGCGCCGGTATTCCTAACACTTGGACTAATTCGTTTATCTGTACAGTTCCCATAAATCTTCTCAAGCCGTTTGATGTTTCTGTTTTAAAATTTTGTATATGTTTCCCTTCCTTGTTGGAAACGGAGAGTTCAACGGTGCAACACCTACATTTCCCTCAAATAAACTGAACTGAACTGAAAATCACCGTCAAGTTCAAACAGACTTAGTTATTTCATTACTGGTGTGCGGGTGTGGCAGTCCGCTCATCCTTGCGCTCCGCCGCTTTGTCTAGCTGCCCTTCTGTCCGTCTCATGCTTCCTGTCGACTCGCTACTGGGACCGCGAGAGCCTTCTTACTACCCCGCATCCCCCCCCCCCCAGGAGCTCGAAGCCAATCAGCTCTGCCCCTTCTCTGATTGGTTGGCGAGCACTAATTGAGACGGAGTAAGGACGCACACGCGCGCGGGGGGCTACGAAGCCCAACAATAGGCACAACAACACAAATGGCCTGGAGAGACGGATTGCGGCAACTGCATGCAGAGCCTGCACGTCAGTAAAGTTCTCGAACCAAATCCGTCCTCCCTGACTTCTGATTTGGGAATATTTGCGTTGTCGACCCTGCCATCACGATGCAGGTAAACACATGCATTTGGGGAGATCAGAAGCGGCTGAATGTCGAAAGCGATAATTTTTTTAACTTTACGAACGACAACAGATATCCCGACGCCAAGGATGTCTTAGCAGCAATAAACTGCCAACACTATGGGCCCGAAAATGATTCCCCATGCCGGTGATCTTTAGCGGCACACATCAGTGACACTGCCATAGTCCTGATGCTCACGCCTGCATCAAACTGTCGCTGTCTTTGGTGATCAGTCGTCGATGCTGAATCCCTAATTATCCGTCTAATTGAAGGACCGCGCTGACGTCAGCGTTTATCGCCGTTTCGAACAGTTTGGATACGCATGCTCGCGCGCACCGACTACAAAATTGTCTATTTTGTGCACCAAAACTTCTCCGCCTTTTGCCTATCTCTGTGTCCTGATTTTGGAACTCGTTGTGACTGTGTAACTTTTTGCCTTCCATTCAGAACTCGACTAGATCGCAGTTGGTAGCCAGGCCCCGTATTACAGGTGCTGGGGGGTTTGTTTACTAGAGCTATTTTGCGGGATGCCATAATCACATCTGAGTCATTTGGCTCCCGTTTTATGCTTGAGGTTATGAGTAGGGTACCGGTTAATGGTTTCCGATTTTCGGGTTAGGATTATGCCTTTAGGTTTAGGTTTTCGGGTTACGGTTAGGGTTTGAGCGTACGATAAGGTTTCAGTATTACGGTTAGGTTTTTCGGTTATGGCTGTCTAAGGGCTATGGTTAGGTTTTGATCATTTACATACGCGAAAGCGAATCGGACATGAAGGTTTTACCAATTGAAAAACAAGTATCTTTCCGCCTCTAACAGGTTTACGTATCTTAGTACAGGCAGGAACCCCCGGTGGAAAGCATTTAGTCAGAAACTTTCATCCTAGCAAACTTCCGGTTGCAAAAATCTGCCCGCAAGGATTCAGAAGACTCTTTGGTTGGTTTGCGTTTGCCTGTGATAAGTTTGTCGGGAGTGATGTGGTCGACAAGACAGAGGTTCCCAACTCAGTAGTCAGGGAAGGCGGTTTGGGTTGGACAGCCTTTACCGCTGAGGAAGTGTGCACACAAAGACACTGCAAGCAGTCTCCCCGAACGGTCTCCAGGCCAGGTTGTCCGTCGTCGAGGTTCCTAAACCCATGGCGTGTGTGCACCTATCGCTCTGCCTTAGTGCCCGCCGGCCAATCAGAGAAGGGTCAGTGTTGATTGGCCTCGAGCACTCGCGAGGCTAGCCTCGCGCGACCCAGCAGCGAGTCGACAGCGAGTGTGAGGCGAGCAGGAGGGCAGCGTGACAATGCGGCGGAGAGCAAGGAGGCGCGGACTGTTATAAGTTCTCTTCAGACCACTACGTTTTTAAAGAAACGGAGTGAGGTAGACAGTGTAAGTGCTAAGAAGAATCAATTAAATTTCGTCTTTTCACACGAGTAGAATGTGAAAAAGGGGCCGAGAAGAGCCAAGTCGGAGGGTAGGAGGAGGGTGGCGCGGAAAATCGAATGCAATCAGCCGACCTCTGGCCACAAGAAACACGGAGCCTGCACGGTATTCCTCTCTGCGCATTAGACCGGCTTGCGCAATCTGATACCAGCCGCTTCCGCTCTTGCTAGCACATCCTAACCCAACAACTTAATGTAGTCCCGTGAGACCATATGAATTACATGAAAAACTTCGTTTGAGCCCACACGACGTCCGGAATCAGCATGTGCAAGAATGGCGCGGCTTCTGCTCCTAATGCCTCCGTTACTCGGCCAGGCCGGGAAGTGTTACGGTATTCTATTAAATAGACGCTGACTCCTGCGCCTAACCACCTACCCCCACACGACCCCGTTGCCAAATAAATATAGTACCTAATGAGTATTTATGGAAACCAGCGTATGTTTGCCGACCACTCCTCCGAACATTTAGTGTTCTCCTAAAAGAAAAATGGGGCTGTCCGAAGGCTTTTTGAGCCAGCAGTTAGACGTTAACCCTCCTCATGAAATATTAGTCAAATTCTGAAATGAGTTTTCGACTAGGAACGACTGCTCAAGTTGGGTTTTAATACTGATAATCTTGCAGCATAATTCCGGGATATTTCAGACACGCTAGGATACTGACTTCCTAATGTTTTCCTTTAGGGTTGTCTGAAAAACCGCACTCAGTAATACAGGATTTTTCATGTAGCGTGCATTTCGATTGTTTTCTGTGCTCCAGTAAATTCCTATATTTTATGGAATGTATTCGCAAGAATACTCGTTCTGGTACTCACCTGTTAGCAAATCGCGTTTTTCTAAAGTCCCCCGCCCTAAGAAAGGGTGTCTTTTAATTCCAAAAAAGTTTCTAGCTGTGTCTTTTGAAACCGGGCAGTGCCCATTCAAATAGCGTCATATTTATAATACCTGTGGTGTTAATATGGTATCACCTTACCCTAAAGTATACTACTAGCTGCCTGTCGGCAGTTAATGAATGTTACGCCGTTACCCCCTGTGGCTGATGGACTTTGGCCCAAAAATTCATGTGTAAAATTCTCGGTCTGTGCCTGCAGCCCTTGAATAAACTGATCTACTTCAACTTCGTAGATAATTTCTGAGGAAATTAAAAAGCTACTGTTAATATTCCTCTCATAGAGTATACAACACACTCCAAGACAACTGGAAAGTTTATGGTGGCTTTCTAATGTTGTAGATGAGCGTATGGTTTTCCTTATGCGTGAAATATACAGGTTGAAGGCTGAAAAGCCTAAATGCAAATGCTTAAAATTATTCAGGGACCGAGAAACTTTTTAAATCTAAATGCAGCCCTCAGTTGGGTAGGAAATTCGAAGATGTTTTTTTAGTAAACAATTAAAAGAATAATTATTTTTGTGCATCTATTCCATAGGATACATTTAAATTTGTAAGGGCATGTAAAATCAGTCGAAAAGACTATACTACTTAAATGGCTACTTTTTAAAATTGGGGTGGTTTTGTCAAGCAGCCGGAAGAAAGCTCATTCAAAAGCAAATATTCTTGCGCGTTTGAAATATTCTAGGATTATGGTGAAGAACGAGAAGTGAAAAATTCTACTTGAGTAATTGTTCCTAATCGGAAAAGCATTTCAGAATTATAGTTACCACTTTATGGGATCGGTCACTTAATTTGGCGACTGTCACCCTCAGTGCAGTACGCGCATAATGCTTGTATATTTTAAGTTCAACAGTCAGGAACATGGTTTGGAGACCAAAATCCCATGCCGCATGTCTCCTAGAGTTTCGTATGCGGTCTATAATATCGTTTTTTAGTTTTACACGCAATTTCACTAACTGCGTAACTGAGGTATCCGAACCCACAAGAGAAAGGGCAGGACTTCGGTACAGCCGATTTTCCAACCACATTATATGCAAGGTCTCACCCGTCACCCTTGAGTTTTCATGTGGCAGCTACGCTGCCCATCCACCCTACTGGCCCGTCTGGGATTTGCTAAGTCTAATATAGTAGACTGCCTGCCAAAGCGGGCTGTTCTGAGTGATTAATTTGCCTTCCCTTGGCTGATGGCAGATTTGCGTAGTTAACCGCGTACTTCCGCCAGGTCCGTCGACGTTTTCGTAGGTTCTGCAGACAAGTAACGCACGCAAGTCTTCCATAAAAAAAGTCAAAGGCCGCTGGGGCGGCCGCTTCTGGCCTGCTAACCGTCCCCAGCCAGCCATATCCAGCCCTGCGATTCAAGTCCAGATTCTCTGGCCACCGAGCCATGCTGTGCAGGCAAGTAAATCGTCCAGAAAATCGGTCTGACCTCTTAACTACTACTACTACGACTACTACTACTACTTATGCTGGGAATGTGGCTTTCAGATCTCCGGATGCCTGTCAGCGTTAGTGTATAAGCGGCACAAAAGGTCTGTAAGCGTAAGATGCGCTCAAATGACGCCAACCCCCAAACGTCATAGGCAAACCATTTTCCACCAATACTGACGCAGTGGCCGAGTGATATTATGTCGCAAATGCCGATGGTCAGCTGCTGTGCAGATGAGAGATCCTGACTCATAGGTGACAATTCACGCAGTCTAAATGGCTGCTGATTTCAACCCTGAATAGTTCAATGCGATTGGCCAAGGGGACTTTGCATCAAGGAAAGCACGAAAGGTGCTGTTGTCAGCAAATCCCTAAGGCAATCGTCACACTGGCCGTCCCGCGGGGTACGCAACTGTGAGCTGCTATTTTTCCAAAGATAGACAGTGTAGTGCGCCCTCTATCCTCCCAAATGCAAACACATACACCGAGAATAAGTGTGGGAACATGTCGCGACTCCATTCCTATCGTCTACAGCAGCACTGCCTCTCTGTTTGGCGCGCATTTGCCCGTACACACCAGCGGCAGTGTTTCGTCTGTTTTTCTGAAACTATGCAGGATGCTCTCATTGTGTCTGGCCATTTTCTGGCACCCAAGATTTTGCATGCTGTTATGCCATCAGTCGCAATGCTGACGAGGATATGACCTCCCTCAAGCCAATCGGATGTCTACTCCGGCGACTTGAAGGCCGTAGTGTCCGTGCATGACTTTGACTGCCGTGACAGACACACTCGATTCAAAGGGTTCTCCGATCCGTCGGGGTGTGAGCCAGATAGGTGCAGACCATCATCGATCACAGTAACGGATGCTGCAGTGGATCCTGTGGACCTCGCTGTCGTCTTTTTTGTCTGCAGTCCACGGTGCGCGGACCACCGCCGATGGCGGTGTATAACCCCTCGCAACCCCTTCCCCAACCGCCAGTTAATTATGCAGCTCCTCGTCGTCCTATGGGACACTCCATTCACTTATCGTTGCTGTGAGCCGTGCGGAAGACGGGCTAGTATCAAAGGACAGATTGACGATAATGCTGTTTGAACCTTCAAGCAGTTAGTGTGCTCCTCTAAGTGGAAACCATTTCTCCTTTTTCTTCTTCTCCTCCTCCTCCCTCTCCTCCTTCGAAACGACTTCTTACCGTCTTGTCGCCTACCTAATCTTAGTGATTTTTCGGTGATCTCAGCCTTTTTTTCCGAACTTCACTCCTTTGATACTTCTTCACCGTGCCCTATGCAAACTCTATTTTGGCCAGACACTACTTGAAGAAACCGACCGGATTACTAACTTTAGTTTTATATGCAGCCTGGTGCAACAAGAAAAACTGATGCGAGCAGCGGCCTCGGTCTTGGTTTCTCTCATACACACAGACGCGCACAGACTGTGGTTGTAAGCAAGCACACTCGGAGAGTTGACCCGCATTTTCGAGACATAAAATCTCTAGCTGAACACCGGCTAGTCGGATGGGTCACGTGAATCATCGTTAGAATTCGTGCGCCACTTGACACTAGATGTGCCGCACCCGTAGGATGTGATCGACAGAGCGACTGATGTCTTTTATGCCTCCATACCGCGTGGAATACGAAATTTGCGCTAGTTATGAAGGCAACCATGCGGCTCTGGATGTTTTAACTTGCCTACTGGACCCGTAAACCATTTCTCTGGGGCGCCACACCCGGTGCGAGATTACAAAGTCAGCTACCTGGGCTTGTCTCGTAGCAACGGTTTTTTTGGAGTCGCTGTACCACCCATTTCCAACAGTCTGCTTCAACACGCCATTTAGGTATCGCAAAAGACCACCATCCAAGTTAGGAACCCAAGGACACTAGGCGGGGATTTCAATTGCATCTAAACGCTCATTTGTCAGGCAATTTAAATAAGGCCATCTGCAAATTTTACTCCCAAAATTCAAGGATGATTTGTAGATTCCCCAGTAAAGTAGTGCTAACTCTGCATGCTTCCCCCGGCGTATTCGCAGTCGTATTCATTTCGAAAAAAATGACAGACACCTGCCAAGGTTTCATAAGACGGCGATGGATTCCTTGATTGCAGTACACACCGGTAAATACTCTAGGGTAAGATGATACCATACTAACAGTACAGGTACTAGCCAAAAGCCCATACACGCGTGTTTGGCCAATGTTTTGCCGCCGCATGGCGCAGCTGCGAGAGGTTCGGCTCGTCAATGGGTTCCCCAGCATTCCCCGTCTGCTTTCTGATAGATACTTCAATTTAGAAATTGTCGCTTTTTAATTTTCTCAGAAATTATCTACGAAGTTGGAGTAGATCAGTTTATCGAGGGTCTATATGCACAGACCGAGAATTTTATAGACCTTGGCAGTACGCATCAATCAGCTACCACGAACTAAACTTCGAAGCCTTGAAACGATTAGAATGTAGTCGATCTGACCGGCTGCATGACCGTCGTTTGAATAGGCGGCCAGCAGAGGCTTATGACTGTCTCAGAACCTGTTGCTTTTCGATATCCTCAGAAATTAACTGCGAACTTTGATTTGATCAGGATATACTAAGTTCTATATGCGCAGACCGAAATTCGATGTATGAATATTTGGGCCAAAGTCCATCAGCCACAGCGGGTAACCGCGTAATATTCATTAACTGCCGACAGGCAGCTAGTAGTATACTTTAGGGCAAGGTAATACCATACTAACAGCACAGGTCTTATCCAAAATCCCACTCATGCGTTTTTCGCCGATGTTTTGCCGCTGCATGGCGCAGCTGCGAGGGGTTCGTCTGCTGGAGTATTCCTAGACCATAGAGACAGCCTCCTAGGGCCCTTCGATGTTAATGACGGTTTTTCACACCCGCGACCCGGCACACATTTTGTCAAAAAAACTGCTTACGTATTGGACTACTCTGAGGCGATCAGGCCGACAGAACCACTTCAACCCTTTACAGAAGGGTAATTACAATGGCTTTTGTCAGACAGGACGTTGTCTACTGATAAAGAGGAAAGAACACTGACAACCCTTCTAAGTACTTGAGCACCTGCACATCAGTGCAGAAGAACTTCCGTATAGGAAGATGTTTTTTCCGTTTTCACTTTCGTAGTTACTCACCAGTTCCGGTCAGCTGAGGGCAAGGGTAGGTTGTGCAACCCCACCTCGCATCCTGTAGCCCCAGGCCCGTGCAATACGGGAATGGTCGTAGTAGAGGTTTTACAGATGGGGCATCATCCAGGAGGTAGAATGAAATGAATGCAATAAAACATTTTTGAAAAAAAAGATTTTCCTTGAAATTCTTCTCTTACGTCTATTTATAACAGCGAAATGGAGCACGTTACTCGAAAAATAACCAAAATCGATTCCTAGTAAGTGAAACATATATGAATGAACCGCCACTTGCAAATTTGAGACGGATCAGGAAGCAATATAACGAACAACCAATAGGAAAGAACAACAGCAAGTGCCGAAGAATGCAGCAGTGAAAATTTACTGCTAGGTAGTGTGATGCGCACTAATGTTAGAGCAGCTATGGAAATGTGACCTAGTGTGCAAAAAAACAAAGTCAGATAGCGTAAGTATGAACGCTAGTTTGCATCTGAGTAATAAAGCAACTTATGAATGTAATATAAAAAGCTAAAGCAAATAAAGATATGCAAAATAACGAAATGTGTCAATAAACAAAGTATGTAATAATGCTTATCTTTTCCTTCCGAAACACAGACCATCGGCTCTAGTTTCAAATAAAAGTCACACAACTGCAGCATGATTTTTTGAGGAGAGCGGAAGAAATAACCGAAAATATAGACCCGGAGAAGGTGGTGGAATATTGCCGAACAAGGGAACTGCTTCCTAAACTTTCAGATGCCCATTTGGACGCTAAATGCATTTCACCAAGGATTTTAGGGTCAATTATATCAAGCATTTTGGGGATTTGACAATAGAAACACACACTAAAGTAACTGGAGCCTATTTGAGCAAATTAATGCAGCAGCTCCACAAATGAGAGTCCACAACGGGTCATGGATTATAGGTCCACGCAGACAGTATTGCCTGTGGTTTGGTTTGGAGAGCGCTGGCCTAAGACAAGCGTGGGAAATATTCCTGTCGCATATTGCAAAAGCATATCTGGTGCAACAGGCTCCCGGTCAAGGAATCCGAAATACTCCTTGTCGAAGGCAATTTAACGACCATTTGTATGTAAATTTTCGTACATATGGTCGGCTACATTTAACGGTTACGCGAGGGACTACGAACAAGTATTCTTGAAGAGTTAACCAAATCACGGAGTTCGCGTTCGGCAGCAGGAATCGTGTGGGGATTCGAGGAAGCCGAGCGTGTGTGTTCTAACCGAGACAAAGTAAACCAAAACGCAGCCGACGATGCTTAAAGCACACATTGTTTTGTGAGCACCGACATGGCACAAAAGGGCTAAGTTAGTCAATCATTACCCAGCTCTGAGTTCAAAAGTGTCTTGGGGTGTGAAATGCAAATTGATCAGTAAACGACATTAGTGTCGTTAGCAATGGCGACCCGAAGTTTCGACGGATACTGCGCGAATGTAAGGTGTTCCATCTTGTGTAGCACAGCTCTTTATACGGACCACAGCCGAGAGAAACCGTTTCTTTATTAACAGCAGATTTGGGCAGCCTGCGAAGTAATTCGCCAGAGTCCTACTGAGCTGTTCGGATTTTGGAAGTTTATGTCCCCTGCAACAGCATTCAGGCATGAATACGCTCACAGATCCTGTAGACTGTTGTTTGGAAGGATATCAGTGAGTAATAAGGCGATCCTGAGGGGTAGTTTGGATCCACTTAGCTCCAACCCTCTGGCATCCCTCCGTCTTACGTGCTGACTAATCATACGAACAAGTTATCACCACCGATACCGCAATATTGAAGGGTAAAAGAACAGACGAGGTAAATAAAATCAAAATCCTGCCAGCCTAGTGAAATTCACTTAGGCGTATTTCACGGTGGACAGGAAACTCAGCTTTTCGGGATGTAATTTCACTTAATGAACCTACCCCAGATATCAGTAGCAATCCCACTCCGAGCGTCTCATGTGCGTACTTGCACATGCTTGCCAGTGAAAGTCTGGTTGTCGGCCCGTCACGGCTATGCGAACCAGCCAATCAACTTCAAGGTCAACGCAGACATGGCCACACTCCAGACGCTCTGACGCCTGCTCCCGGGCGGCGCTCGGTCGCCTGGCCTGAAGACGTGTGCTCTCGTCCGGCTGCCTACTACAGTAGATGAGCTAACTCATGAAATGCCAAACGAAAGTTTGCAATTCGTTTTCGTTTCGAAAAGATTAATTTAGTGGGTGTGTAAAACTAATCATCGTGCAACATAATTCGATAATAATTCAGTTGCCACATAATGCCAGCTTTCGAGCGAACTTCTGTCCGGCCGCATACAAAAACCACACTGTAAAAAATGGCTGTTTATCTAACATTATTTTTTCTCATTGATTTCGATGCTCCTGAAAGTCCAATTATATTTTGTAGAAAAGATGTATAAAAATGATCATTCATTTGCTCATTCGTTAGAACATTACGTCCTCTTCCGTTTTTATGTTCAAGGGAAGGACGTAATTCGGTTTTAAATAAGTTCCTCATTGAGAGATTTTTAATATCGTGAGATGACCGTCCATAAAACGTCATGTCTCTGCATTTAACAATGTAACTTTTAAAGCTAACGGTATTGTTCAAATTCACTGATTAATTTTATGAACAAACTATGGTCTCCTCTTAATACTGTAGAGAAATATATGGCTTTCCGTAGGCGAAAAATATACAGCTCGTAGTTTGAATGCCCTGAATCCATGTGTAACGGAAAGTCGGTTCAAAATTATTCGGGAATTGGAAAAGTTTTTGAAAATCGAATTATACACTTCCTTTGGACGTAAAGACGAAAAAACGTAATTTTCCACCGAAGGAGCAGAAGAATGAATATCTTTATGCATATTTTCGATGGAAAATACTTGAATTTTTAAAAGCATCGAAAATCAAGGAGAACAATACGTGCTACGTAAGTAGTCACTTTTTGCAGATTATACTTTTTGCATGCACCTGGAAAGAAGATCATTCGAAAGCCGGCATTATGTGGCAACTGAAATATACTAGAATTAGGCTGCAGGATAAGTAGTTTTACAAACCTTCTTATTCAATCTATTCGAAACCAAAACGAATTTTTGAATTTCAGTCGACATTTCATAAGTTAGCCCACCTACAGTAGGTCCAACGTATTTTCCACTCATACTGTACCGAATAGCATGTTCTCTTGCTTCTCTTTCAGTTGGGGATCAGGTCTAAATGTAGTGGTAGCTAGGGGCTGCCGATGACTTATGCTGCCGAGATCGATCGCTCTCTCCTATCCGGTAATATGCAGTAGGTAGCGTACCTCATTAAACATTGACTGAACCTCTGAAATTTGAGTTCCGTTAGGAAGGTGTACTTGGTCGCATTTGCAAGATATTACAGGTTGCGCCAGGGATCCTGCCTTTAAGGGCGTGCCTGAAGAAACTAGATTGGCTGAAAAAGTGGCCACTTAAGTAGTGTGAATATTTTACACTGACTTCTATGCCCGCATGTGCATCTAAACAAATTTTACAGAAAGCATACACAAAATACCCTCCTTTGTATTTAGTTCGTAGCGAGTAACGTATTCTTGAAATTTTCTTCTGAAAGGAATGGTAACTTTCAGTAAAAAAATAAGATTTTGTAGTCAAGACCTCAAGTAAAAGTACGTAGAAATACGTAATTCACTAAACAACGAATGCGAAAAAGGATGTGATTGCAAACCAGTAAAACAGTTACTTTTTAGCAAATGCAATTTCGACCGACAATTGGAAATGCCGGAATCCACTTGTAACAGAATTGTTTTGGGATTATGCTACACGATAATCATCAGTACAGTCTCACCTACAGTGAGTGACCGGCCTCATGAAGTGTTGGTCAAAATTCTGAAATACGTTTTCGATTAGGAAAGATTACTTAGGTTGGGTTATAATACCGATTATCATGCGGCATAATCCTATGTTTTGGAACCCCCTGGATGTTGGCCATTGAATTCATTTCTTTTGACCTCCAATAAATCCGCACTTGGTAAAAAATGATTACCCATGTAACAAGTATCCTTCACATTTATTTTTGATGGTCTTATAAACTCAAATATATTTTATAAAAAACATGCACAAAATATGTTGTCTTTTACTCGTCTGGTAGAGAATCACGTTATCTTTGCATTTACACCCGATGATTGAGTATATTTTGGTTTTAAAGGAGCTTCTAATTATGAGGGTTTTTTTTAAGACCGTGCGATGTCCATTCATGCAGCATCGTATCTGGGCGTTTGTAACGCTTCTCATGAAATCAACAACATAGTCCACATCAATTGCCAAGTTTCTTGAATTCTTTATGGTATCATTTTAAAGGCATAGAGGAATAAATGGTTTTCCTTACGCTTAAAGCATGCGCCTTCTAGAATGGAATCGCAATGCGCTAATGCAAAGGCTGATTAAGCTCAAAATTATTCGGGAATTATGAAACTTTTCAAAACCTCATTATACCCCAACTTCGGGTATAAAGTGTAAAGATAACGTGATTTTCTACCAGACGAGTTAAAGAAAGCATATTTTTGTGCATGTTTTCCATAAGGTATATTTGAATTTATAATATCATCGAAAATCTACGTGAACACGCATGTTTTTTAAGTCTTCAATTTTAACCGAGTGTGGTTTCTGCAGGAGGTCGAAAAAAAGTGCTTTCAAAAGCCAACATCCCTGCAAGTCCGAAATATTTTAGGGTTATGCCGCATTATGAGCAGTATTACAACCCCAACCTCAATAGTCCTTCCTTATCGGAAACGCATTTTAGAATGTCGGCCAACATTTCATGAAATCGGTTGTCCACTGTCAGTAGATCCCTCAAACCCAAATCGCTTTTCAGGATTCAGCTTAATATTTCACGAGTTACGTTATCTGCTGCATGTATGTGTACTTTACCAGCCCATGACCATTTAGCGTCATACCTTTTCCGGCAAATGTGAAAAAGCAAATGACCTTCGGAGGTAGCATACAAATGAATATAATGCAAGAATTCCAAAGTGAATTATATTTTTGCGCAGTGCAGTGTTCAGGAAGCGTACAACGCGCAGTCTGGTGTTCGTCCAGATTTGAACAAACGAGGGAAATAAAATAAGCCTAATTTCGGGACAAACTAAGCTTCCTAATCCATCTAAAGTAGCCGCCTATAGACTGAAAGGACTTAATGGTCCAACGTTGCCTTGCTCTATCCGGTCAGAGCCTGGCTAGGCCCCTTTTATTAACCACTGGAACAGGCAATCTAAGATGTCAGATGTCTAATTTACTGTCAGAATTAATTATGTCCGTCAAAAATTGAATAACTAAGCCCGAAATTACTCGTGTCATCCAATATTTTTAAACCCAATAAACGGGCCGCCTTTGACGCTATTCAATCAGTCGCCCTCACTTTCTCGGACAGTCTGTAATTTGTATGTAAAGTCAAACGCGGTATCTTGGATGCCATTCGTTTCCCAACCCATTCTGCCTAAACAAGGGTTTGCGACGCATACAAATTTCTTGATTACTCTTCTGTCATGAGTGATGTTCTACTCAGTCCTAACCTTATAAGGGCATTCGAATTAAGCGCAGTGAGCTGAATTACTTCATGATCTGCAGACTATTTCTACTTCACAACTTAGCAACTGCAAATCTCTTGGTTTTTCTAATAAGTGTGCGGTGTTTCAAATCTCCACATAATCCTCCCACCTCTGATCGCTCCAAACCGGTGACTGCCCATGTACCAAGTGTGCTGAAAAGAACGTTTTTCAATTCCTCAGCCAAAAGCGACAGATGGCGATTTCACGACGCTTCAGTCACTGCGACCGACTTATTTTTCAATCTGCCTGATTCGAGCTGGCCACTGGGGGGCGGAAAACGGAGTGAAATTAATTTAGTTCGGTTCCAGTGCTTGCTGCCTCGCTGAAAATGACCAAATGCGTTTCTAACGCAGCGACATTCATAGGCGACGGCCGAGCATGCGGTCCCGTTAAGAAAAAGGCAGGCGATGCCGCCCGCAATACAGTAGCTGTTCTATCCCAAGGACTGTTGACCGGAATTCTGTAATACGTTTTCGATTCTAAAAGATTACTCAAGTAGGGTTGAAACATTAATTACCGCACAGCATAATACTCAACTATTTCGGTCACATCAGGATGTCAGCTTCCGAAAAGGCTTCGTTCCTGCCGTCTGCACAAATTACACTCTGTAAAAAATGACCACATAAGTAGTATGATTCTTTCCAATTGATTTTCGATGCTTATAATGATGAAATTATAGTTTGTAGAAAACGTGCACAAAAGTATTCTTTCTTATATTCATTCGGTAATACATCACGCCTTCTTTAACATTTTCATACAAAGAAATTGTACCTTTCGGTTTTGAGGGTGCATGCTTATTAATGCTACTTATAAAGTACGCAACCTGGTCTGCATTCGGCGCACAGTTTTATGCGCGCAACTCAACGTCTCCCTAAGGTCATAGAGAAATACGAGATATTTCTTTGTTCGAATGCATGCAGCACGTAGACTAGAAACCCTCAATAAAGGTGTAATGGCATACTGGACAAAAAGTCATTCGGGAATTTAAAAAGTTTTAAATAACCAAAAACGCACTCATTTAGAGTAGAAAATCTAAAGACGACATAATTTGCTGTCAAATGAGTACAAGAGAAAATACTTTTGTGCACTTTCTCCACAAACTATTATAAAAGATAGAAATGCACCGGAAGTCAATGGGAAAAATGCATGCCACATAAGAAGTCATATTTTGCAGTGATGAAGTTCATTCAAAGTCGGCATCCTGTCGGGACTGCACGATAAGTACAGTAGGTGGGCTAACTCATGGAATGTCAACTGAAATTCCGAAATGCGTTTTCGTTTCGAAAATATTGATCAAGTAGGGTTGTGATTTGGAATCAGCCTGCAGCGCACTTCCATAGCAATTCAGTTACCTCAGGATGTCGGCTTTCAAATTTACTTCCTACAGGCTGCATGCAAAAACGACAATCTGCATGAAATGGTTACTTAAATAGCATGATTTTTTCTCATTGATTTTCGATTTCCCTAAATGTCCACTTATATTTCGTAGAAAACATGCATAAAATATTCATTCTTTTGCTCATTCGGTATGAAATTACGCCTTCTTCAAGTCTTATACTCGAAGGAAGGGTACAATTCGGTTTTCCGAAGCTATTCCAATTGCCGAATAAATTTGAACCCGCTCTTTTGTCACATTTTCATCCAGGGTTTCCAAACTACAAGCCGTATACTTTCCGCATACGGAAAACCACACATTTCTGTATGGTATTAGGAGGAGAACATATAGGTTTCATAAAATTTAGCAGTGGAGTTTATACATATTGTTGACTTTACAAGCCACATTGGTAAAGGCAGAGACATGACGTTTTATAAACGGCCTTTTCACGATGTTAAAAATCTCACAATTAGAAACCTTTTAAAACCGAATTGTGTCCTCTTTTGAGTAAAAGATTGGAAGGAGACATAATTTTCTACCGAATGAGCAGAAGAATGAATATTTTTATGCATGGTTTCTATGAAATATGATCGGACATCTAGGGAAATCGGAAATCAATAAGAAAAATTCATGCTATTTAAGTAACCATTTCATACAGATTGTCGTTTTTGCATGCAGCCGGTAAGAAGTTCTTTTGAAAGCCGACATCCTGAGGTAAATGAGTTGCTATGGAATTATGCTGCAGGCTGATTCTTTTCACAACCCTGCTCAATTAATCTTTTCAAAACGAAAACTCATCTCGGAATTTCAGTTGACATTTCATGAGTTAGCCCATCTACTGTAATTAGCAATCTTCGAGTCGAAAATATAGTTCGGAATCTCGATCAACATTTTATGACGGAGCACATCTGCCGCGCCGGAATGGTGGAAATAGGGACTTCACGGGTGTCTTAAACGGAACTGGCGGACAGCTGTTTTCGGTAGACGAACGTAGAAAATCGACATCTAAACGATTAACTTATTTGAAAACACCAATAAAACGTTAGAATATGAGCCCGCAATTTGACATATCGTAAATTAGAAGCTGTAAACCGACGAAAAAATGAAAAGCGAGGGCATCGGGCAGACGAACTGATCTCAGCGCGTGATGACCAATCACATTAAAGGAGAAAGTGTGAAGAAGATATCGTCCAATCCTATTGCCGCGATATCCGCCACTGAAGATATAACTGAACTTCACATTGTTGATAGCCTGAACCTTAATTTTTGCCCTATGTTTAAAGCCTAACCTCAACCCTGGCCTCCAAATCTGACCCTAACCTGTAACCCTAACCTGTACACTAACTCTATCTCCAACTATAGCCTCTAATCCACACCCTAAGCCCAAGTCTAACCCAGGGCCAAAAGCCAACCCTACTGGTGGCGCCTGAGGTAGTCTTGATGGGGGAATGAATGAAAAGGAAGGGGGATTAAGTAAAGTCCTTCCGAGTGACATGGGCTGGTATTACATAGAAGGGCTGCTAGAGGGCCACATGCCGAATCGTCACCTATTCGTGGTTTTCAAGATTACGAACTAAATGATTAACTCATAAGTTGGGATCAGGTTGTTATGGCTCCTTCTTCATCTGACCTTAAGACATTTCTGGCTTTGTGAGATACGAGATCCTTGTACTGAAAGAAAGATGATGCATGTGAGGAGGGCTGGAGTGGTGTCCAGTCGTGGGTCGTTATGGTCGTAGTAGGTCGCTCAGGCGTTTACAGGTGTAGACTACGCCTAGCGCCCATTTACTGGCACATAACCCCCACATGTGTTTCCGCAAAACTAGGCTCTGCCTAGGGGTCACACCCCGGTAACCGCCTCGACCGGCGGGCCAAACTAGGTGAGGGTATCCGTGTAGGCCTCTCCGCACACGTTGACTCGGCTCCGCTGGCTGGGTTGACCATCGCCTCGGCATTTCCAGGACGAGACTCCGTCTGAAACACCGTAGGACGCCATAAGATAAGGTACTGCCAGGTAAGCGAACATTGCTCTTTTGGATCGCTATTTGTCTGCTTGTCTTTGTTTGTGTCGTTCCGTTGAATTTCCTCTGTTGCCTTTGCTTCTTGCTGTTCTTGTATGCTTGTTTTTGTCTGCTTGTTTGTGTTTGTCCATACTGTAAGTTAAATGACGTTCTATTGAATTCGTTCGCTCACCGCTTATATATTTCAGCAACCAGTTCGCTTAGATAGACATGGGAAAGCTCTGCTTCGCGTCTCTCTACTCGTCCCCTACCCTCCTCCCCTCAGGCTAACTCGGGTCGTTCTTCCACTGAAAATAGTCGTGGGCCGTAGTGGAGTTCGGTAGCCGCCTGGGACAACTGCGCAACCCTGTTTAGGGAAACCACTGTTTTCCCTCGCGACGGGGGAAGGGGCTAGAAAAGGTGTCCCTTACAAATGATGGACAGCCACGCCGTCTGCAGGCTGACCGCGGCCGTCAACGCAAGACACACAGTCGAAACAACCAAATCCGAAACAATACTCTTCCCCCTCCTCCTCCGCGCCGTCCCACTCGCCCGACTGATAAGGTGGCAATCTGGTACCTTCGTTCCCTTTTAGACAATCCGAGGAGCAACCGACCGGAACAGAGGACGCGCAAGTGGCTCGGGAATTGGCACGCTACAAGGTGGACATAGCTACACCCGACGCTGCCATATGGAGCGGAGACCTGAACTGTCTACATAAGGCAGGTCCGATGACTCAATCACATCCACCTCAGTTACCTTAGAAGGATACTGAAGCTGAGGTGGTAGAAACAGATCCCCGACACAGATATACCAGATTAGACGGGAATCCTCAGCATCTACGCCATGCTGAGACAGTTATTACCGTGCTTGGATGGCTACCTTGTACGGATGGGCGACGAGCGGCTTCCCAAGCTACCCTTCTACGGAGATGTCGCCACGGGATCCCACAGTCAAAGAGGCCAGATCCACCGCTACAAGAGCACTCTGAAGACCTCCTTGAGTAGTCTGCAGATCAACCCGGCCCACTGGGAAGATCTCCTCCGAGACCGACAGACCTGAAGGAGGACAGTGAAGACAGGCGCGACGATATACGAAACCAATCGCATCACCGCCGCGAAAACCAAACGCGAGGTTCGCAAGTCCTAACTGAGCCCACCTTGCAGCGCCAACGCTCAACCAACCCACATCTGCCCAATCTGGCAGCAGACGTTCCGGACGCTAATCGTCCAAAATGCAGCACTCGGGATACATCAGCCGCTGTTTTCTCGTTAAAATCTGCATCACGCCCCATGCCGAAAACTATCACTGACCCCACTCCCGTACCCCCACTACCATCCCCCTTCTCCATTGCCTCAAAATCCGCCCCGTCGGCTCCTGGACCCACCACCACTGCACGCAATCCTGAAACACCAACAGACATCAACCTTCCTACCAACAACGCCGGCGATGTAGACTCGGTCCATACCTATCCCCACCTCAGACATCGGCCTGCTCGGTCACTTGCGAATCCATCGCACAGAGGTTGGCGAACCAGTGCCTGTAGAATCCACCACACTCGCCTCCACTGCCCTCACCGTCCTCGCACCTTCACGCATCGCATGGGCCCATTCTACCACATGCACATCCTCGAAGACCTGCGGCAGACAACCACCGGCTGCATCACACCCTCACACCCTCCCTCAATCAACACCACCAATGCCACCCCATCACACATCAACAGTCCCTCATCACAAGCACCCAACTGTCATCCCCCACGCAAGTGGGAAGTGTGCATCTCGACTCGGTTCCCACGCCGCTTCGGCTGCACGGGTGACTTGAGTCCGAGACTATCCCGACACGTCAAGCGTCGTGGATATGAAGGTTGCTGATTGACGCACGCTCTCGGCTCACGCAGTTCGTCGCATTGTGTGCGTGTGTTGTGTGTGGTGTGGCGGACGGGTGGGCTGGGGACGGGCTGAAGCTGCACCTTCCACGGCCCTCTCACGCAACTGAGAGACACGCCGTTCAACCCCCGTTGTGTGAAATCCTGGTGTTTGTGTGTATGGGGGGCCAGGTCGTGCTGTGGCGCACGCAGGCATGGTCAGTCGACCGTGTCAGCCACCGCGCCCATTTCCCACTCCAGTCTGCTGACCGGCTCGGACAGCGACTAAGTCAGAGCCATCCACCTGCGGCCTCCCTCGTCTCCGGTCTTCTTGACTCTGTCTTGACACCGGGCCCAGGCGGGGGAGGAGGAGAGAGTGTAGGTAGATGCTACGCACGTCTACTGGCACCATAAACCCCTGAGTAAGTCACCGTCCCTGCTCCCACAATGCAGTCTGTGAGGCATACGGTGGACATCATCGAAATCGATGGTCGAACTGTCGTGTGTGCGTGTGTGTGTGAGTCCTTGGGGCAAGTTCGTGCTCGTGGCGCTTGCAGGCATGGTCAGTTGACCATGCCAGCCACCGAGCCCATTCCCCACCTCAGTCTGCTGACCGGCTCGGACAGCGGCTGTGGTGTAGGAATGGGAAGGGAGAGTGAGGTCGACGACTCAGCACACATATCCTCACTGTAAATAATCTACCGGGCTTGAAACTATCACTGTGCGCTAAAAGCCGTGGCTTGAAATGTTGCCAACTGACGGGATAACTTGGACCTCCTACTTGATTGGAGGTCTGAGAGTCAGATCAGGTCGTGCATGTGGCGCACGCAGGCTTTGTCGTCAACCATGCCAGCCACCGCTCCCATTCCCCACTCCAATTTGCTGACCGGCTCGGGCAGTAGCTGGGGTGTGGGAATGGGAAGGGAGAGTAAGGTCGATTTGTCAGCACATTTATCGTCACTATAAACCATCTGACACGCTTGAAGCTATCACGGTGCGCTAAAAGCCGCGGCTTAGAAGGTTGCCAAGTGACGGGATAAAATGGAGCTCGCAGTCGGCCCAGCGTTGTGTGCGTGTATCGAGTGCCCGGCTGGTGGTTTGAGAGTCAGACTGAAATTGCTCCTTCTTAATATGGCCTTTATGGCACTCCCACTGCGTGGGATCCGAGCCGGGTGTCACGGTTTTCCTAGGTGCGTTTCCGATCCTGCCAGACCCCCCTTGTTTTTTGCGGGTTCAAAAAACTGGTCATTTGCTGTGTGCACCAGGTTGTGTGAAGTGAAACTTTATGGTGCGGGTTCGACCCTGTCATCCTCCTGCGCCTTCCTCGCCTCAGGTCTTGTCGACTATGTCTTAACACCGAGCTCATGCGGAGGAGAAGAGAGTGCAGTGGATGCCGTGCAGGTCTACCATTACTATAAACTAAATCACGCGCAAGTCACCGTCCCTACTTCACCTTGCTGTGGAGCACACGGTGGACATCGCCGGAAACGACGGTCGAACTGTCGCATGTGGGGAGCTATTTGTCAGCTACCGCACACTCACTCACCTCCTCTCGTCTTACTTTGCTTTACTAGACAAAGGCGATGAATGTGGGAAGCGAGGGGGTTAAGATGATGCAGTCCGCTGAATTCTGAACAGATTCAAATAGAAGTCGTGGCAGCACACGGCTCGTGCGCCAGTATTGTATCTTGAACAAAATCCAAAATCCAAAAATCCAGCTGATCTTGAGACTTGGATCAGTAAAGTGGTCAAAAAATAGTATTTTACTCTACAGTCTGAAGTCAGTTGTGGTAAACAGTCCTCTAATCAGTCACTATATCTCCCCATTGAATCCCCTCTCACGGCCTTCGGCATTCACGATGCTACCTCGGCCGTTAATCCGTTTGCATTTTTTCTTTTGAATTTTTCTGGTTCCCTACCGATCTCCTGCTTTACGAACAAGCAGTCTACGATCTTCTCTTCTGTTGTCGTTTTCTCTCAGTTGGATATCAGAGTGTCATGGTATTTCACAACGGCCGAACTATCCGACAATCAAATTCGTGATGACCGTGTTCAAACCCCATTACTCTGGCTTGGCCTCAGCCATGTCTACCTTCGTACGACAGCGTATCACCAATCCTTTATACCATTCTTGGCACAATTCCTGAGGTGTAAAAAGAGTGAAGTGCAGAAGCGAAGATAAGACTTGTCGCCGTTACAACTACACGTTTCATTGTGTTCATATTTTTCTCTATAGCTCTTCCCGTCACAGGCATGATAACTTATAAAAGCCTTTCATTGAACATGTTGTCACATTGATGTAAAGTAAGGCCTTTCCTCTTTTAGAAACACAAGACGCAATAACGGTCAAGATGAAGCTGTTCGTTGATCATCCATACTAGAAGTCAGTTTTTGATTTGGTAGAAAAGGCCATAAGTAAACGCACACCGGTAGCTGGGAATTTCATTGGTTGGTGTATGTTTTATCTACAGTAGGTGGGCTTACACATAAAAATGTCAACCGAAATTCCGAAATGCGTTTTGGTTTCGAAAAGATTAATTAAGTAGTGCTGTAAAACTAGTCAGTCTGCAACATGATTCTATAATAATTCAATTACCTCAGAACGCCGGCTTCCGAACGAACTTCCTTCCGGCTGCATGCAAAAACTACGCTCTGTAAAAAATGACTACTTAATTAGCATGCATTTTTCTCATTGATTTTCGACGCCCCTAAATGTCCAATTATATTTCATGGAAAACAAGCAAAAAATATTCATTCTTTTGCTCGTTCGGCAGACAACTACGTCTTCTTTCAATTTTGTACTCGAAGAAAGGGTTTCATTCGGTTTTCAAAAACTTTTCCAGGTCCGAAATAATGTGAACCCGCTCTACCGTTACACTAAGATTCAGGGTTTCCCACCTACAAGCCGTATATTTTCTGCGTACAGAAAACCACATATTTCTCTACGGTAATAAAGGGGAGCTATATCGTGTTCATAACATTTAGCAGTGGATTTAATCCATATTGTTTACTTTACAAGCCACATTGGTAAATGCAGAGACATGACGATTTATGAATGGCTCTTTTGCGGTAATTAAAAGTCCCACAATTAGAAAAATTTGTAAAACCGAATTATGTCCGTCCTTCGAGTATAAAATTAGAAGAAGACGTATTTATCTACCGAAAGAGCAAAAGAATGAATATTTTATGCCCGTTTTCCATGAACTATAATTGGACTTTTAAGGACGTCGAAAATCTAAGAGGACAATGCATGCTACTTAAGTAGTCATTTTTACAGAGTGTAGTCCATGAACGCAACCGGAAGGAAGTTCATTCGAAAGCCGGCATCCTGGGGTAACTGGAATATTATAGAATTATGTTGCGGGCTGACTAGGTTTACAACCCGACTAAATTAATCTTTTCGAAACGAAAACGTATTTAGAAATTCCGATTGACATTTCATTCTATAGCCCACCCACTGTAAATAAAACATATCACAACCAATGAATATCCCAGCTACCGGTGTGCGGTTGTTTACGGCTTTTTCCACTAAATCAAAAACTGACTTCCAGAATAGATAATCAATGAACAGCTTCATCTCATGGAAACGCTTTTAAGATTGCATTACTTGACCAGACAAGGCAGTCGCAAAGATGAGCATTTGACCCAGTTCCTTTTTCCATTTAGTAGGTGTTTAGAGTTCTCACTGGACGGAGCCCGTGCGAATGCGCTGGAGCAACACAGGGGCTAGGTCCGAGCCCGGCAGGCCATGTCGGGGTTGTACACCCATATCGGATGCCAACATTGGCTTGTGATGGCACGCCCAGTTGTCCGGTTCATTCCGCGCCAACTGGGATTCTTACCGAAATCCTAGTAGGTGGCCGTTGTGGAACAGGGGATACGGTGGTACGCCTAGGTGCGGGTTTACATCATGTCAGCCACTTGCGTCCTCTCTCGACTCCGGTCTTCCAGACACTGTCTTAATACCAGGTTCAGGTGGAAGAGGGTACGGTGGGAAGATACAGAGTTAAGTCTGCTACGCGTCCCCGTGTGCGCTGGCAGTTCTCTGGTATCCGGTTCCTTGTCGGTAGATCCGCATGCGCTCCCGCTGGGTATACGGATCGTGAGCAAGGTTGCCTAGTTATCCTCGTCCCTCTGATCCGTTGTGTTGCGATTGTTGTCGTTGTTGTTGGTTAAAATCCTGGTCAAGTGTTTGTTTTGGAGTGGGGGGGAGGGGGTGTGGTGGTTCGCCTAGGTGCGGGTCCGGCCTCGCCAGTCGCCTGCGCCCGCCCTCACCTCCGGTCTTCTTGGCTATGTCTTTAAACCGGGCCCAGGAGAAGATGAAGTGCGGTAGATGTCGCGAAAGTCTGCTCTCATTATAAACTAATTCACAAGCAAGACATCGTTTCTGCGCTCACTCTGCTGTGGAGCGCACGGTGGACATCGTCGGCAACGACGGTCGGACTGTCGGATGGAGCCCACCATCAGGGACAACTGAAAAGGCTCAAATCGCTCCAGTTTGGAGTGCCTTTCAAACATGGGTTTGAGACTTGGTCAATCCGGCGATGCGTTATACGACCAAAGTATTCTCTTCCTCAGCAGGAGAATCCGGATTTTGTCTACCGACTTCAGTGCAGCTGCTGGTTGCGCAGCTACGTTGGAGAGCCGGCCAACAGGTAACAAGGCGAATACATGAACATTTGCCGAGCACCGGAGGGCTGGTTCTAAAGTCGGATATAACAACCCATGCTGCACAGATCGCGAACATCTTTAACGTTGACGCCGTCGACATCGTGGGTCGAGTCAATAATCACACATCAAGGCAGGTGCAAGAGGCCTGGATGTCAACCGATTGCTCTGTCAAAAGTCCAAGTGATTTGTCACCTCCATCTAATTTTACGAACCTTCTAGAGGAATATAGTCACGGCGAGGAACAATCGTGACCGCTAATTATATTCGCTGTCAGTGAGAGCACGGGGGGACATATGTCACGGTCAAATCATTTACCAGTCTCTGAGGATGGGTAAACGAAACCACCGATCAAAAAGTCAGACCCCCAACGATCCCCTCCCGGTGAACGTCTGACCTTCTTCTTTGACATGTCATCTGACATCGCATTTCTCCTACCCTCGGTGTAAGTGGAGAGAATTTGCAGACTTATGGAGCATTTAGTTCAACCGAGTATAAAAGCTTACTTGTTCTAATTGGAGGCTACTAGCATGCCAAATAATACCAGCATGGAAGCCGCTGGCACGTGCAGGAACAAATTGTTTTGCCAGGAGTTCGCGATGCTAGGACTGATAGTAGTTCATGTGAGCCGGCGGCAACTTCGACAAGCTCGTGACCTCAATTGCGTGGCCTTAATCTGTTTGTACTATTAAAATATGAAACTGTCAAATAGGCATGCCCGCTCGGGGAGAAGTAAAGGACAAAATTATGTAGGGTTAATATGATTCTGTAAGATCAATTACGCAGTAAGGATATTCAAGGTAAAACAGAGCAACAAATGACACGGAATTTTCACGCTGAGTACAAAAACTAACGGTCACCTGACCTATATACAGAAGCCCCTGCAGGGCTAGAGAGGGTCGTTGATTGTTTAAGCATCAAACAAGATGTGAGAAACCAGTCGGCTCTTTGCGTATGCTAACGTGCTCCATTGTCTACCACATGGCTCGTACACTAGATGTGCTAACTCATGAAATGTCAAGCAAAATTTCGAAATGCGTTCTCGTTACGAAACGACAAATTAAGTAGTATTGTAAATTTAATCATGTTGCAGCATAAATCTATAGTGATCCAGTTACCTCAGGATGTCGGCTTTCGAAAGAACTTATTTTCGCCTGCATGCAAGATCCATTATCTGCAAAAAATGACTACTTATGTAATATGCAATTTTCTCATTGATTTTCGATGTCCATCAAAATGCAATTATATTTCATGAAAAACATGCATAAAAATATTTATTATTTTACTAATTCGGTAGAAAATCACGTTTTCTTCCATTTTCATACTCAAGTGAAGAGTTTTAAAAAATTTTTCTTATTCCCGAACAATTTTGAACCCGACTTGCTGTTACACTTGCATTCAGGGTTTCAAAACTACGAGCTGTATATTTTCCGTGTACGGAAAACAATGCATTTCTCTACGGCCTTAAGAGGAGACCATATGGGGTTCATAAAATTAAGCGGTGGATTTGAGCAATATTGTTAACTTTACAAGCCACATTCGTAAATGCAGATACATGACGTTTCATGAACGGCCATTTAACGGTATTAAAAAATCTCACAATTAGAAACTTTTTTAAAACCGAATTATACTCTTCTTTTGAGTATGAATTTGGAGGAACTCGTGATTTTTAACCAAATAAGTAAAAGAATGAATATTTTTATGCATGTTTTCCATGAAATATAATTGAATTTTCAAGGGCATCGAAAATCAATGAGAAAATTGCATAGTAATTACGTAGTCATTTTTTGCAGAGTATAGATCTTGCACGCAGCCGACAATAAGTTCTTTCGAAAGCCGACACCCTGAGGTAACTGGATCATTATAGATTTATGCTGCATCCTGATTAATTTTACATCACTACTTAATTTATCTTTTCGAAAGGAGAACGCATTTCGAAATTTTGGTTGAAATTTCATGAGTTAGCACATCTACTGTATACGGCATTCCAACTCAGTTGGAATCCGGGGCACCCCTCATTTCTGTGAAAAAAACAGGTTCACCTTGCGCGAACCGGACATGTCTGGCACGCGTAGACGGTCTGTCTAGCCTTGTCAGGAACAGTTTCTGATCGCCTTCAGTCGTCCCGCCTCAGTTTTTCCAGTGCGGCCGGTGCGCCGCAAGTCTGTAATCACTACAAACTGATTCACACAAACACACGCACACCCATGCGCGATAGTTCGACCGTCGATTTCGACGGTGTCCATCGTATGCCCCACAGCAGGTGGTGAGAGGAGGGACGGTGACTTGCACGGGGGTTTATAGTGCCAGTAGACTTGTGTTGCATCTACCACACTCTCCTCCTCCTTCCCCGCCTGAGCCCTGTGTCAAGACAGCGTCAAGAAGACCGGAGACGAGGGAGGCCGCAGGTGGAGGGCTTGCACGGATCCTCACCTTGTCGTTCCACCACATTCCCTGGTCCATATACATATGACTAGAATTTTGACACACAAGACAATAGGGTGATGGCAGTGGTCCCAGCTGTGCCACGACTGCCGACAGCAGGGTCTGCTAGCGCACGCCGCAAGAGTTGGCATTTGTTATTGCGCAAAGATAACGCCTGCCAGAATCCGATGTGGCCCCCGTGTTTGTCCAGCGCATCTAACACGTGGCCCGTTTGGGCGGCACAACACACACACACACACACATCGCACACTGCATGCCTCAAATAAGACGAGGATTCCGGAAGTTGAGTATATCGGGTAATATTGCAGGAAGTCTCTGTCGTGAATCTTTCCTCACGAATGTTTCTGTCTCAGCATACTTTATCTTTAAGAAAAAACCCTTACATTTTGTCTCTGGCGAGACCAACGGTGATATGCTCGTGGCGAATGAACATTTCAGGTAAGATCAGGTGTCGAAATAGATGAATTATTGAGCGGATTTCAGAAAATGATTTCAAATATAAGGACATGTTTTCTGAAGGTTATGCTAGCAACAGATCTAATTATTGCATCTTCGTGGCATGTCGGGTTTCCTTTTGAACCACTCCAGCCATTCGAGGCAAGCATTTTTAATAAACTGTCATTATTTATGCTGCGTAGGTGTTACCTCGGATATCTGATACCCATGTGAGGCCGATTTAATTTGTGGGCAATTAATCTCTAACCCGCCTCCCCGTCTTGTCCGATCCCCGAATAATTTTGAAACCGACCTGCTGTTACACTTGCATTCAGGGTTTCAAAACTACTAGCCCTATATATTCCGCATACGGAAAACCACACATTCCTCTGCGGTACTAAAGGGGGACCATATACAGTTTCATAAAATTTAGCAGTGGATTTGATCCATATTGTTAACTTTACAATCCAAATTGGTAAAAGCAGAAACATGAGGATTTATGGACGGCCATTTCACGGTATTTACAAGTCCCACAATTAGAAACTTTCTGCAGCCTATTTTTGTCCCTCCTTCGAGTATAAAATTGGAAGAAGACCTGATTGTCTAACGAATGACCAAACTAATGAATATTGTTATGCATGTTTTCCATGAAATATAATTGGACTTTTAGAAGCATCGAAAATCAATGATAAAAATTCATGCTGCATAAGTAGCCATTTTTACAGAGTGTAGTTTTTGCATGCAGCCCGTACAAACCTTGAGCAGTGCGTCGGCATGAAGCAGTGCATGCGGTCGTTTTTAATCATACCTAAAGGAATCTAATTCTGTTTTTGTTTTTCGTTTGAAAAGACGTAAATCTGAAGCGTTGACGGAGTTGGTTAACCTTGCCGCCCAGTTTGACAATGTCTGGGGACAAACCCTTTGATTATGGCGCAGTTAATATGGGTAAAACAGCCCTACAATAACATCGAAACGGAAACAGATTTTCCCTCGGTGTAGGCCCTTTTCAATCCCTTTAAATCGCTCTTACCAGAAGAAGGTGCGTCGGTAGAGTACAAGATTAAAAAGTCCATAATTATAAAGGGGGTAACATGTTTTCTAATACGATCTTTCGACGATCATCAATGAGGAGGACGAAACAGTAAATGTATGCGGATAGAAGCGTAGAGGCAATTTCCAGGAAGCAGTCAAGAGGAAAAAAGAAGAGAAAGCAGTCGCTGGATCTCGACGTTTCTTAGTCTGACGCCACGGATTCTCACTCGAACCCCATCGTCAGAGGCAGTCGCATTTCTTACGTCCCCCACCAATATCTGCGACTGCTCCTGACGAGGGGTTCGTGTCACAGTCTGAAACATCAAAAAACAACCTTCTTGTTCTTGTTTTGAGCGAAAACACCGTTAATTCGGCAGCTCATTGAGTAAGAAAGTCAGCTATATAAGTTCGACCAAATGGTCCGTTTCTCGGCCAGACAAAAATTCCAATACATCGCGGGAGAGAAGCAATCTAGATATAAACCGTTTGCCTTGTTAGCGTTGTTAAAATTGCGAACAAGAAGTGCCTTACGCGTCTTTTTCTGAGTAGAATTAAGGCTGCCTTCAGAGACGACTTGATAAATATTTAATGCTGTGGATAATACCGTTTATGCGCGTTATTTCCATGCGTGAGTTATATTATTTCTCAGACGCATTTGAAAAAACAGTGCTTTTTAACATATTTTTGCAGTAATGAAGACAGTCCACAGCAGCTCAAAAGGCTAAGCGTTCGACATATGGGCAGACATTTTGTACACCGTTTCTTATCCTAATCATTCTATATGCTCAACATCCTGATATATCTAAAAAGCCCAAATCGTAATTCGAGTATTTTTCGTCGACCCTGCTTGTAAAACATTTTATCTTAGGTGGACTAAAAATTTTTCGAATTCGATCGCGTGCGCAATTGTGTTTGGCCAAATAAGGAATTATATCGTACACCGGAAAAGATGCAATGCACAATAAGCAATTTACCTCATAAGTGCTATTAAAAGTGAGAAATTAAAGTAACTTAGCCGTCTTCAGAGATGAAATGACAAAACCCTAATGTTGCTGATAAGCCAATTTATTGGCGTTAGTTCTGGGACATGAGTTGTGCTATTTCTCAAAAAATTTCAAAAAACAGGGTTTTATGAAAACATTCTCGCTGTATTGAAGGCAATCTGAAGTAGCTTGGTAAACCTACCGTTCGAAAAAATGAGGCAAAAATGTTTTTTGATTACAGTTTCTTCTTCCTATAACCCCATACGCTTAACATCCTCGAAATTTGAAAAATTGCTATTTCGATTCATTTTTGCTAATCCTACTTACTTCATTGACCCAAATGTGATTAAACTCGCGTCGTCCGGCGGGGCCTCGTAGCTCAGGTGGTTAGAGCGTTGGCTGCGCTAAAGCCTTCCCCTTACTGCGTGGGTTCGAATCCCACCGCGGCGCCGAGTTTTTCACAGTTGGGTCAATATGAATCCTACGTACAAAAAATTCATTTAGCATTGCCTAGGATTTACAATGCCGTTCGAAGTACAAATACATGCTCTGAGGCAGACCGACTAAGAGTTTATTTCCCCACGCAGACTTGATATAATAATATAGCCTTTAGACGATTGTACTGTGGAAACTTGCAGATATTCCATCGAATACAAGCGAAATCAATGGTAGGTGGCGCGCACCGATCGTTCTTACGGAACTCACTCGTTTCGTTGTGCCTTACGGGCTCTCTCTCGAGCCCAACCAGCAGCCGCACAGTGTCGCATGATATATAGGCAGAATGGTATTACCGACAAAGACAAGGGAGACTCGAATGGCCATTTCTGGCTTATTAGCCGTCGTCAGCCAGTCATACCCAACCCCAAAGTGTGGAACACCGGAGGCTCGAACTCGCGACCTGTTAGTTAGAAGTCCACGCCTCTAACCACTGGGCCACGAGCACGTCGCCCTGTCCATACGCTTCTTACGCATACATGTGAGGCGTGGGAGTGTCAAAGTGGTCACACTGCGTAGGAGACATTGCAGCCCGGGTCTCAGTCCGCCAATCGGCCACTTCATGCAAACACACACTGGACTGACTGCGAGAACCCAGTTATCGTGTCGGTTAACGGCATTCAAAGTCGCGGCTCTTAGCGCACTGCGATAGCTTTAAGCGCATCAGGCGATTTATAGTGAGGAAAATACGCTGACAGCCAGGCACCAGTCAACTGTTCGAGCCGCTAAGATGTCTGATGCCGGAATTGGGAGCAGTGACAGACAGAGCTGGTGAGCCACATGCACGACATGGCCCCTACACTCACATACCGTGATTAAACGCTCAGAGGGGGGGGGGTTAAAGACTCGGATCGCACGATTCCGTTGCACTCTCACTCAGTGGGACTTGAGCCTTAAGTATAATTCAGTATATATGAGGAATAGAGGCAGAGCCTTGGAAAACCCTATTTACAGTTAGACGTTTGAACAAAAACATACAGATATCTACATAGCAATTATGCCAGTCATTGATATCGTGCAAATGTTTGACCATCAAGCATAAATTTATCTAGTCTTATTTGAAGATCTCAACGTTTTTCCCTAAGACAACGGAATTCGGCAATTTTTTTCCATCCTTCAACCAGCCGGTGGGGGGAGAATTTGGCCCGCAGTTCGACTTTGGCATATTTCAGCTTCATTTTGTATTGGCGGCCTCGTAGATTTTTCCTCCGCGCCAGTTCAAAGAAATCGTCAAACTGAAGAGCACAGTCATGCCCTCAGACGGTCCTGAAGGTCATGATCATATCCCCCCTGTATCGTCTATAAGAGAGAGGAAACATTTTTGGCTTTTCCAAATGTCTCTCATAAGGTTAGCTCCTTAATTCACCGACCAGCTTGGTCGCTCTACGCTGTACGTTCTCCAGTAGGGTGTAATCTTTTTTCGTCCAGGGACACCATGCCTGAACACAATATTCTAACATTTGTCGAACGTAGGCTCCAAATACTCGATCGAAAAGTTCTTCGTAAAAATTGAGGAAAGATCTTCTAATCGCGCCTAAGATACCTATAGCTTTCATTGATACCTTGGCGCAGTGAGACAATGCTTTGAGAATTAACGTCCTCAACACACCGAGGTCTCTTAACTGGCTGACTGATTCGAGTTGATGACCTCCTATAAAGTACTGAGATTCAAATCTCAACGTCCTCCTGTTGCTCGAACGTTATCGGATAAGTTGGCATTTGTAACGATTGAGGCTAAAACACCACTCATCACACCATTGTTGCAAGCGATTCAGACTGTCTTGTAATTGTACAGAGTCTTCCGACTTTTCTATTAATTTACACAATTTGAGATCATCGGCAAACATTACGCGCTCGCAGTTCAGACAGTCTAGGCAGTCGTTCACATTTATTAAGAACAGAATTGGACGCAAAATGCTCCCCTGCGGAACGCCACTGTGGACGGATGCGCATTCCGAATTAGCGTTTCCAATACACACACGCTGAGATCTGCCCGTAAGAAAATCGCCTGGCCATTTCCACAGATTTCCATTCACACCCACTTGACGTAGTTTAAATATAAGTCGTCTGTGTGGAACACTGCAAAAGCCTTTCTGAAGTCAATGTACACGGCGTGGACTGATAAACTCATGTCGATTGATTTCGTCCAGCTCTCCATCGATGCTAGGAGGTTAGTGAGACAGGATCGGTCCCTTCGAAATCCATGCTGATACAAACTGAGCAAGTGGTATGAGAACCTGGTCACCGTGAATTGTGGACCGGGGGGGGGGGGGGGGGTTGTATGCTTAGATGGGGGTTTTGGCTTCACCAGTCACTTGCGTCCTTTAATATCTCCGGTCTTAACTCTATCTCATCCCCGGGCTCAGATGTGGAAGAGGGGCAGAGTGCGGTAGATGCAGCTTTCTTTCCTAAAGCATTCTGTCAGGATTACTCCTCATGCCGTGAAATGGATTTCAAACCAAAATCCGGCTGTCAGGAGCCGAAATCGCATGATTAGACAGGTGTGCTTCGAACGTAGTGAATTCTATTTATTAGCCTAACGTGATGGGTGACAAGGCCATTTATCACGGCAAGATATTTTCGATTGTACTAGACCAGAACGTATGATTAGGGTGAATATAATCGAACCTTACAGTCAGTCAGTTTCCTGTACACACGCATATCGTACACTGAGTCGGTGAGATTGTGATCGTTCTTGTCTGAATATTTATTATTCAATGGGAGAAGGTAAATGAGGGCAGCCCGCACATAGTTGAAAACAGAGTATACAGTCCGTCTAAATCTGCTAAAGCACGGTTTTAATAACCAAACTATTACCAAGGGAACAGCGACGAATTCGACTAAGAAATTGCTGATTTTTAAATCTATGCAGTCCTGCGCTCTGAAGTACAACAGCAACGTTGACAGACAGCCCCTCAGCAACAGTTTGATGTAGAATGGTGGAGCAGACGAAAATGTATAGCTTATCATTCGCTAATAGCTAACGCATTTCTTTTCTAAAGAAAACTCTGATCTCAGCAAGACCATTGCATAGCGCACTTATCATGACCGGACAAGGTCCTGTGTTAAGCTGAGAGTGAAAGCGATCCCTGGATGAACTGAAAGCTGCTATATCTGATCCGAAAAAAAATATGCGAATTGTCGTTCAAACCGCAAATTCATCAGCGTCCTTTTGTAAAATGACCTGGTAGGAATTTTTGATGGGGCGCGCTAGTTTGGGGAGCCCCTATTTCCCTGTCTTGCCGAATTTATAAGAACAACGTGTACGAGGGAAAGCTTCATAGTTCGTCAATAATGTATCAAATGTACAATCATTTACCTTACCGACTACACAGCTACGGTCGCTTTTTAATTTCCTCAGGAATTAACCATGAAAATAAAGTAGATCAATATATGTAAGGTCTGTAAGCTCAGACCGCGAAGTTTATGCATGAATATTTGGGCCAAAGTCCATCACCCACAGCAAATAACCGCGCAGTATTCATTAACTGCCGACAGGCAGCTAGTAGTACACTATAGAGTAAAGTGGTACCATATTAACAGCGCAGGTATTAGCCATACACGCGTGTTTCGCCGATGTTTTGCCACTGCATGGCGCAGCTGCGAGGGGCTCGGCTCGTCAGTGGGTACCCCAGCATTCCCCGTCTTCGGTCCATATATTCAATACATAAAATTCTCGGTCTGGGCCTGTAATCCTTGAATGAACTGATCTACTCTATGTTCATAGTTAATTTCGGAGAGAGATTCAAAGCGACAATTTCTAAATTGGAGTATCTGCCAGAAAACAGACAGGGGATGCTGGAGGACCAACTGACGAGCCGAACATCTCGCAGCTTCGCCATGCAGGGGCAGAATATCGATGAAAAATGCGTGTTTGGGCTTTTTGCTAGTAGTTGTGCTGTTAGTATGGTATCATCGTGCCCAATACAGCTACTAGCTAAAAGCCCGAACACGCGAGTTTCGCCGATCTCGTGTCGCCGCCTGATGCTTCTGCGAGAGGTTCGGCTCGTCAGTGGGTCCCCCAGTCTCCCCCCGTGTGTTTTCTGATATATGAACTCCACTTTCACCTTGCCGAAGAAATAAATGCGCAACACATTTGGTTGGATATATTTGTAAATCAATAATTCAATCAGCACGAATCGGTTGTTAACGCAATTCACAGTTTGAAAGGAGCGCAGACAGATCCCTGCGTCAGATATGGGAGACGTTTCACTTGACCCAAGATCGGCGAAACACACGTATCTGGGCTTTTAACTAGTACCTGGGTTGACAGAATGGTAAATAATTGCACGATTATATACTACGGACTGCCTGTTGGCGGTTTGTGAATATTACGCGGTTATTCCGCAGTAGCTGATGAATTCCAGCTCAATTATTCATATCAAACTTCAGGCCATGCCTGAAAAGGCCTGTTCCAAATAATTTTCTCCATGTTCGCCTATCAGTTCCCTCGGAAATTAGACAAGACAAGTATATTAACTGCAGCCATCCATTGCGTAGATCGCGTTCATCTGATAACCATAAAAAACAGACTGGCGGAAGAAGTCAAAAGCGGTATAGTGTTTGCCGACATTTCGAGGACTGTTTGCGGCCGCAGTCTTCGCTGTTGCCCAAGATGAAGGTAGTTACCTTGCACATTCATGGGTGCGGCTGGGGTCGCTGACACAATTTCTGTCCGATTGTAAAGTATGACTTATTCCTGCGCACAGCCCGACCAGAAAATCGGGAATCGACTACATCTAGGGCAATGTAAGAAAGGGATCTATCTCAGTTACACAACGATCCATTTCGGAAAATTGGTATGAGAAAGTCGGGCGACCAACTGACGCATTGCGTATTGTACGTATTCCCGGGCGATATCGTGTCGAGGGCTACCAAAGGAAGCTCTTCAAACCTAAATATGCATAAATCAATGTATGCTGGAAGTGCGTTCGCTGACCGGATTACGAAACACGCCCGTCCCGTTGTGGCATCGGGCTAAAGCTACGGTCATCGCAGGCCCTCGTAGGATGACTAATAATATATGCAGGCGATTGCCGACAAAGACATGGAACACTGGGATAGCCACTTCCGGCCGTGGTCGAGGTCGGTGTCACACTTTGTCAGCCGATGCAGGCCTATCAATCTATAGCGGAAGAGGGATCAAAGAAAATCAGGCGACCGACCGGCATATTACACATTCGGCCTCGAACGAGAGTAGTAATTTATGCCGGAATTGCGTTGTCCCTCAGAGTATCCGCAGGGAATCGTACAAAATTATGGACGGGGACCCAAAGATCAAGCGTAACTGATGCTTCTTCAGCATTGCCAGTCCGATACCACTGCGCATTAAGGCCCGATTTTCGCCTCTAATTGAGGTCATGTTTTCCAGTCGGGATTTTCATGAATTCCGGCGTTTAGCGAACTAGTCTTGCGCATTTCTAAACGTGCTCAACACAAACCCACCTTGCCATTTTCAATGCCTCTTTGCTCAGATGGTTATTGTGGGCTGAACGTAAGCCTTACCTTCGCTGTCGTGGGTTCGAATCGCACCGAGGTCGCTGATTTTTTTCCAGGTGAGTCAAAATACATAATTCGAAATCCACCAAAACACTGGATGGAATTGTCAATGTTTCGTGGTTTCCGATGCCTACGGTCATACACCGAAGGACCTCATTCTCGTATATTAGCGGACTCCCCTCTAAACCACCCATGAGGACAGCAGACGATGTACAGTAGGTGGGCTAACTCGTGAAATGTCAACGGTAATTCGGAAATTCGTTTTCACTTCGAAAAGATTAAATAAGTAGGGTTGTGAAACTAGCCAGCCTGCAACATAATTCTATAATAATTCTGTTACCTCAGGATTCCGGCTTCTGAAGGAACTTCCTTCGGGCTGCATGCGAAAACAATACTCTGTTAAAACATGATTACTTAAGCAGCAGGCATTTTTCTTATTGATTTTCAATGCCCTTAAATATTCAATTATATTTCATGGAAAAAATGCATAAAAATATTCATTTTACCGTTCATTCTGTAGAAACTTACGTCTTCTTCTAATTTTATACTCGAACGAGGGGTATTATTCGGTTTTAAAAGACTTTTCCGATTCCCGAATAGTTTTGAACCCGACTTGCCATCACACTTGCGTTCAGGGCTTCCAAACTACAAGCAATATATCTTCCGCGTACGGAAAACCACACATTTCTCTGCGGTATTGAGAGAACACTATATGGGGTTCATAAAATTTAGCATTGGATTTGATCCATATTGTTAACTTAACAAGCCACAATGGTAAATGTAGAGACATGAGGTTTTATGAATGGCCATTTCACGGTATTAAAAAATCGCACAAATAGAAGCTTTTTACAACTGAATTATGCTCTTCCTTTGAGTATAAGATTGAAAAAAGACGCTATTTTCTACCGAATGAGCAAATGAATGAATACTATAGGCTGATTAGTTTTACAACTCTACTTAATTAATCTTTTCGAAATGGAAACTTATTACGGAATTTCAGTTGACATTTCATGAGTTAGCCCACCTACTGTATGACATGCTCGCCACGTGACGCCCGAGCCACCTGTAGTGGCAACCGGGCAGTGTGCGTGGTCCTCTCATCGCTGCATTGTGGATGCGGAGGGGTGTCGTAGGTGCTATCCAAGTCTACTAGGACCGACAATTCGATCGTCGTTACCGACGCTTTCCAGCGTGTGCTCCACAGCAGGATGATAGTAGGGACACTGACTTGCGCAGTACTCACTACACCCTCTTCCGCCCCCTTCCCCACCTGGACCCGGTACGATGTGGCGCGGTCAAGAAAACCGGAAGTGAGCGGGGAGACTGGTACGGCGTACCTCCACACCACCTAATCCGCAACAAGCATTCACCAAAACAAGAACATGGGGCGACATGGATCCGAATGGGCATGACATGAGGTCTCGCCCACGTCGACGTCAGAATAAACATTTAAATCGGCAGAGAACTGAAAGCCCGCATTTTTGCATAACGAGCATGTTGTATCGCAGCTGCATATGATAACGAAGACTGCACCGGAGGTTACAGCTGAGTCCACCATGCCGGAGGAATAATAAATATTCCAACTCAAAACGACTTCAGTTTGCATTAGGCATCATCCAGCTTGTATAAGAATGTATCTTAAACTACGGAACTTTGTTCCTCGCTCCATGTTTTTCGCTCCTCTTTCACATTCATTTTTTTAATTTAATTGTTCATTCAATCTAACAAATATTACAAACAGATATAATACATAGATGTTCTGGCAGATTTAAAATAATTCCTGTTGACCCAACTGTGAAAACTCGGCACCTCGGTGGGAGTCGAACCCACAACAGTAAAGGGAAAGGCTTTAGTACAGCCAACACGCTAGCCACTTGTTTACTAAAACTCACGCAGGCAAAATTACTCTCCTTTCGCTTATGCTAATGGGACAAATAATTACGCCTCTACCACAGGGAACAGGGAAGTGTTATGGTTTAAGAAAAATTGAATAAGCATATACACACTTCAAGACGCAACCTACTTTCTCACGTTTTCATGAATCTCCTAAATCCATAGCACGTATTTTCTTTAGAACGAAATTCTGCGATATTATCGCTTTCCTGAACAGATTCCTGGGATATATAATATACGATCACGGGCATTAAACATGCTGCATACTGCGAGTTCAGTCGTGAGAAGTCGGACTAGTGTGAAAAGGGAAAACATCCCCGGAACACGACGGAACGCACATGAAATCTCCAGCAACTGCTGCCAAACGCTTTTATATAAATTCTGCAAAGATGAAAGTTTACCCAGTTTTTCGTAGGCTGATTCAGATTAAGCACCCCGTCATGTAGCATTTGGAAACATACAACGCCACTTGACAGTATTGAACCTGGCTGCGTATTTGATTTGCGACAAATATACGACCAAATATGATGGTATTGGTGCGGCGTGGGCCTGCAACTGAACCGGCCACCCCATCCGGAAGGTTGACATTTGTTGTTATGCGTGCACATGCCCGGTAACGCCTGCCGGACTCCGATCTAATCCCCGTGCTGGTCCAGCGCATCCACCGCGTCTACTAACACCAGGCGTAAGTCGCCAGCGCTGCGCTCACATCGTGGAGCACGCGATAGGTCTTTCTGTTTGCGATGATCAAACTGTTAATAACGTACGGGTAAAGCCGAGTGTTTCGCCGTCTGAGACAGTCTACCCCTGAAAGAGCATTAAGAACACCAGCGTTGAGGTTTTTTTATTAAGTAAAATACTAAGGAGTAAGAAGGGAATAACGAAAGCGAAAGGATCCTACATACACAGTGAAGAGGGGGAAGATGAGAGGAAGATGGGGGGGAGGGGCTTGTCCCACTCTTGTGTGAATTGCTAAAACAATATTTTCAGGTTTTCTAGGAGAGGGGGGGAGCGGACAGGGGAACAGAGCAAACTGTAGGGACATGAACATTGGCTTAGCAACTTTTAGACAGCCACTGAACGCTGTGCCTTGAACTGCTCGATGCGGCGCTCCAGTTCCGGCCGGAAGTGACGAATAAGGCCCTAAATTGCAACAAGATTTCCCATGTTTAACGTGAGAAAGGTGTCATTAACCAGAGCATAAAAGATAAAAACAACGGTGGAGCGTGTACTTATGATACAGGGCAAAAATCACTCTGTCCTCCACCTCCAAGAAAGCGGCAGTCAAACAAAGAAATAGGCTTTTTTGTGGGCCGAGTGAGCTCGACAAAAAAGAGCCCATGTCGCAGCCACTGGAAAGGCCCTTAGCTTTAGCAATTGGGCTGGCTGCGAGGCAAAACGCAGGCAATCTGTGCTTCCCAATTCAGTGAGTATTGGGCAAATCCTGACCATTGAACTAAAAAGCATCTAAATGACAACCGCCTTGGGTGGACTTTGAAACCTGAAAATGATAGTATGTGCTTGCAGACAAATGGCAACCAATCGCAGCGAGATCAATCTGGATAATAAACAAGTCATCAGTAATATCCCCTTTGCTGTCTATAAACATGCAAAATTAATCTTGTTTAGTTTTCTCGAAGCTCAGATGCTGAATAACAACTTTCCAGTGCAACGGCTGATGAAAATTCACACAACAAAGTGTCCCATAGTTTCTGAAAAAATCCTTTCCTGAAGTGCGAAACTGACCCAAACAACAAAACCAATAGTTTGTGGGAGCCAAACTCACTCGAATGAACACAACTAGAAAATGCAAGAATAAAAACACTTTAAAGGATGCAAGAAGAACGCGCACTCATTCGATCGGAGAGGAAATATTCCACTGCGACGAACTCTTAGGGAAAAAAGCATTTCTGTCCACTTTCGACGGCAGCTATCGAACTTATTAACCCGTAATTTGTTTGAGAACAAATATCTTCAGTCGGCTTTTGGGGGAAAGCGCGTTGTGGTGCGACGCGAGGACTCATTTTCACTTGGTACAGCTGTAAACATTGCGTCATTCAGCCAGCACCTAGGATGTTGAAGATTCTACACCTACGCGCATGCCTATTCCGCGGCAAGCTTAATTAAGTAGTGTTGTAAAACTAGTCAGCCTG
>CACRXP010000122.1:1032986-1050602 GCA_902702965.1 Spirometra erinaceieuropaei
TATGTTTTGTGTGCATTTACAGCTCACAATTAAAACCACAATAAATATTTTAGTTCGAAATCAGGGTGTCCATCAGTACTCAAATTCTGCTTGTAGGTATGCAAGTCATAGTCAAGACTGCTTTATACATCAGGAGAGGTGGATACGTCTGCATCAACTGACTAAACGTAAATCAGTACTACTCCTGCTCTTTTTCTCCTACGTTATCCAACCGGTATAATCATTTTCGTGCTGAAGAGGTTTTTCATTGACAGGGTTTTTGCAACGCTGCATGTAGTTGCATTTACATTTTTACCGCGACTTTCTATTACGCGATCATTAACAAATGCTTGCCAAAGGTAGAGGAGTGCCGACCAATCACACTGTCAGCAGTCGAACAGCGCCACGCTAAAATATCACTACCCAACAAGATGACGAGGCCATGGCCGTGGTTAGAGACGCTGGACTTCCAACGGGGTCGAGCTCCAGATGTTCCACACCACGGGGTTGGGTGAAACTGGCTGACGACGGCTAATAAACTAGAAATGGCTGTTTCAGTTTATCTTGTCTTTGCTAGTAATGCCACTCTGCATATAAAAGATACAGAAATATTCTGTCATTTTAAAACACTATTTTCGCCATGAATCTGGTCCTAGTATAAGCTTTTCTTAAATTATGTACTGAATTTGGCGCATTTGAGCACAGTTGCCTGGAGACGAGAGGATGGTTATCGGTCAGCAGTATTCACTGCTGTTTGAACATTATCCTTTGCTGACAAGGAAGCACTTCATAGTTTAATTGTTACTTATGAATGGAAAAATTACATTCCACGTGTTTCCGTCTCGCTTATTATATTTTTGTAATATCTTAACCTTTAGTTTTGCAAATTATCAGACTTCAAACGATAGCTCACTTCTCTTGGGAACTATCTTTATAAAAAAGTACTTGCTGCTTCGTCTTTTTTAATCCTGATGTGTGCGTGACCTGTACTGTTCAATAGGATATGCAGATAACATTGCATAAGGTAGCATACTAGCTGTTGCATGAAACGTTGCACTATAGATTTCTTGATAACAGACCATCTCGTGCTTATTAAATAATTATTTATAGAACGTAAAAAAATAAAACTAGCGGAAAGGTGCATTTCCTGGCGATGGATGAACGAACCCGATCGAATAAATGGTCCCTGAACATCTTAGTACACTTTGCATATTGTTTTAGCGGCCAAAACATATTTTTTTCAAATTCCGGTCTGCTGAAAAACATTGTGAACGCTAACAAATGCGTAGACACTAGCAGCTAACCCGCTAAATCCTTTATTTCACTGTCGTGTACTCCACTCTAAACACATCGATCTGGCAAAGAAATTTTTAACCAAGCAGTGCGCACGTTTCCTGTGGTAGATCGTTTTTTCTGGACGATTTTATATGCAAGATTGTGAATGTTTGCCTTTCAAAAGACTCCGAGCCACAAAGGTGCAGCCAAAAGCCCTAATGTCCTTGAGCCGGCACGAAACCTTTTCATGTTCTCCGACTGAAGACTGGCTGTCTTCTTTACTTCCATCTTCATCCATCAGCCCACTCTTGCTGTTACTTTGGAAAATCTTTGAAAAAAAGGTGCCGTGGATGCAAACGAAATCGTTGGATAGTTTAAATTTTCCACCTAAAGCATTCTTACGCAAACTCATGCATCTGAGCACTATGTCCACTTATCGATGATGAGTCAGAAGAGTATATTAACGCCCAAAATTAGGCTATACATCCTCTACTCTAGCCACCGACCATTCACGTGAGGAGTGCAATCACGTTTTTGATTGCTTTCTTGTACTTTTACGTTTGGCGCACCAGTTTGCGGCATTTGTGAAAGTACTGATCAATAAGCTTTCTATGCGTGATATGTTAATTTTATACCAACCGAATATACAGTTACGTCTAGGCGTACCGACGTAATGCAGGAGGATTATGCACAAAACGGATTTTTTGCATTTACGGTGTCGCATAAGTCGGTTTTTTATCCATGGTATAAGAATAAACAGTAGATAGGGAATACATTTGTATTGATAAAACAGAGAGTCCACGAAGTCAGATATCGGACACCAAAAAACAGCCCCTCTTCAGGCAAAATGGCAGAGGGTCCTTTCACTTAGCCCGTGGTACCTCGAACTCTCTCGTTCAAAGAACAAGCACGTTACCCTCAAATTCTAAGAATAATTTTGTCTGGGAAGTTTGACAGAGTGCCTATCGCTTCACAAGAGTTACAAGACTCTGTAATCTACTGATCACTCCCAATAATTTGACCCCTGGATGGAGGCATCATTGTACCTATGCGCTCAATGCTTTCGCGTGAAAATATGCGTTTATTACACTGTTTTTTGACTATTCGTGCGGAATCATCCATTGATAACATTGTGCACAGACCGTTTACAACTGAATAGGGGGCAAGAAATTCGATTATGCCATTTTCCACTGTTCGCCTTGTCAAACCAGAAAGAAATGTTTCTAGATATATATTGTTCGGATTTCTTAATTTACTGAAAATATCCACCGGCCGGTCCTGAACGCACGTTGATGGGCAGTCAGCTTACTGTATCAGATTTGGTAGATTTCAAACGATCCAGTAGGTTGGACGGGTAACTTGACCCAAATTTGATTAAACTCACGTCTTCAGGTGGGGCCTTGTAGCTGTCGGGGATTTGAATCCCACCGAGGCGCCGATTTGTTCACACTTTGGGTCAATACGAATTATTCAAAATCTGCCAAAACACCTGTTAATATGCAATTGCACAAAATAACCTTCTCACGACGTTGTCCATGTTTGACCTTAAATCTGCAATCTGCCGATGATATTGCAGTGTATCAAACGAATTGATTGCCGCCCCTTCTATTATCCTTCCTAAACGTACTATAGGGCATGTTTGTGTTTGTTAATCCGAACTCTAGATAGAAATCTGGTTTATACCCGTGCCTACATAGTTTTGTCATCTATGGGTGCATTTCCAACGCTCCTGTCTAATTTTACCTACGTAATATTTTTTTGCAAATCACTAACACGAGCGTCGCGTTACCACACTCCCTGCTTAAAGTTCAGACGCCTATCGGTTTCATTTCCTTCGGCAGCATAAACCTGCTGCTAGAGAAAATCGACTCGGCAGCCTCTCATACTACTGCGGTTACCAAACTTGACTACAACTGCGTTGAAAATCACTGAACAAGCAAAGCCTGCAGAATTATAATCATTGGATCCAGTCGAACTGCTGATCTGTGGACTGTCAGCTTCATTGGAGTAAACGTGTGGTATTCGCACCTGTCAGCTATAGTAGTCAGCAGTACAGGAATATGCGAAGGACATTCTTTTGGAGTTTGGGCTGTTGTAGCCATAATGAGTAGTTGGAAAAAAGGTATTTTAACGTTACTGTTATCCGCAGACTCAATTACCCTTCCTGAATTCCACTGGCCCTTGTCGCCGAGTTCACAGCAAACCGGTTTGTCGGACAGGACATACAGTCTATCAAAAGGACCATATTTAAGAGGCTGGAGTGCCCTAATTTTTTCTAGCGTCTGCTCTGCAAACCACAATGAATTGACGTAGACAGTCACGTTTTGTGTAACTCCTACCGTGCTTTTTGTCAATAATTTCATTAATCTAAGCAAATATTTTCAGATAAACGAGTTACAGGAAAAAGTTTAGAAGAAGAAGAAGAAGAGGAACAAGAGGAAGAAGTTGCGATCGCCGAAACGAGGAGTTTACTGGCTTTACGTTTCAGATTCCCATTCGGCCGCATCATCAGAGACAGTAGCAGAAAGGCGACATGGAAATCCAAGGAGCGCAGTATTTATAGGACGCAGTTACCATGCCACCACATGACACGTTCATCACTGGGAGGTCGGTACCAGTTACCTTGCACCGGAGTCGTTAAGGACTGTGATTTCATCCTCTCTGTTGATTCTGGGTGTGATACTTGTCAATAGTATCGACTACAGCGCCCTCTAAATATGTTTGGCTTTACTATCATTTGCATGTGGTAGTAACCATTCTTTCTAGATCCCTCAATGGTGATCATCAAAGGTTCACTAGTTTTTTGCAGGCAAGATTGAAATGCCGACCCCAGTCCTGTAATCAACTGTTTTTTTTCGGAATCTCAACTGCCGTCAGTGCGTGTGCCTGAAAGGATTAAAGAGCTGAAATTTTAAAACTGAAGTTTTTACTAGAAAGCACGTGGGGAAAGCTGGGAGAGTCACTGATAAGCTGACCCCTTCGCAACTGCATCATGCAGCGACACACCGTTGGCAAAACAGGGGCTTGGGCTTGGGCATGCTGTCGGCATGGTAAATCATGCGATGTGGAAATGATACGATATGCGCTGAACCTGATTGAGAACATTGAAACCACTAAAAGGATGCCGCCAAGTAGAAAACACCGAACATAAAACAGCCAATTGTTGGTTTAACATCTTTTACGCGGCGAACGCTACCCCCATTTTGGGCACCACACAGAGAGGTAATCGCATGATAACTTATAAATTCTGCTGAATGACCGCGATTTCCTCTGTGTTACCGTCCTTCGAATGCAGACAATAGATGCGGTCGTTCGAAACAGCGGACAGTTTGGTCTCAACGATCGATGTTGATCTCTCCATCGGTACCCTCAGCATGTTGATTTTGAATCGGTACTATTCCCAGCTCTCGCATTGATCTAACTCACGAGGAAACCTGCAATAGGCAGTCTATTGCTTCTCCCTTTGTTCTAGATCCTTTGGTAAATTTTAGGATCCTTCGTTGAAGGGATTAAGCATGAATTAAATTCGGTAGTTATTTTTTTAAATGATTCTCCTCGCGAGTTTGGATTAACATGGTGGCATATTTCGACGTCAAAAGGTCCAAAAATTTAAATGGTGTTAGAAGCAGGCCTAGCGTTTGTGCCTGGTCTTAAGGCAAGACTAAAACTTGCTACATGTATCCTTTGGCGTTAATTTCCTGCCTTTCTTTATTTTGCTATGCCGAGACATTCAGACAATCCGACTATAGCGGGAGCTGCCGAAATGATTTTTTCTCGAATATCCAACTGCTTACTCCAGATGTCCAGCCTGAACTTAAAAGTGACAGAAATTGACTTTGCAGAAGTTAAAGAGACCATTTTAATGAACTCCTTATCAACCAACCCCTGATCTCGGTTCACACAGTATATTCTGGATTTTGCCGTCCACAATTGAGTGATTATTTATTATTCGAAGTGTGACAGCCCCAGAGCTCTCGCCAAACCCCATATGAGTGGAAGCAACCCCTGCCTGCTCTCCATTTAGGGCTATAAGCGAGAAGCGGCGAGTGATCTCGCAGTGGGCCAGAACTCGGTCAACTTTGAGCTCGGTGGTCGTGGCGGCGGTAAAAGCCGTTCAGCAATCGTCTCCGAGTATCCGCCCTCATCCGCGGCGCTCTCTCCGTCCTACAGTCAGCACCATCTGCGTAGGCAGCAGGCTGAACGAACCCTCAAGGCGAAGAGCGCGGAACAGGAGGATCTGACTGCCACTCTGCGGCCCGGAAGTAAGATCTCTCATCGCTCAAAAATGCAGTCACGTGCGTGACACCTGTCCTTGTTTTCTTGAAACCCCCGTCAGGCGATCAGTTACACATCCGACTGCCGCAAACTCTAACGAGCCCTTTTTCACTGCTGCTGCTGCTGCTGCTGCTGCTGCTGCTGCTGCTGCTGCTGCTGCTGCTGCTGCTGCTGCTGCTGCTGCTGCTGCTGCTGCTGCTGCTGCTGCTGCTGCTGCTGCTGCCATTATTATTGTGTTAATTGCATTCACTGCCGTTGCTGTTGCTGGTGCAACCATCAGCACAAGCACCTTTTTTTCGGTAGTGTGACTTTATAAGACCAGTGTCTGGCAGGATTACGCTCAGTCAAATCGATAAAACCTCACTGAGAGTACCAGTATAGACGGAGCGGGACACTGCATCCGACGAGATGAGAGAAGGGACAAGCATTTCGTTTGCTTGACCGGAGATGCAGTGTATGTAGGATGCAGTTGATACACAACCTAGTGCCAATTTGGATGCAATTAGCGGTTCCCAAATTTACTGCAGATATTCGTGCTTGTTGTGATGATTGCTTGGTCGCTCACATCCAATAACCGCGATTCCATCGTCAGAGTTTCTGAGAGTAACTATTATCCGAGCGTTGCCGCATACCTACACCGAGTATGGAAGGGAGGGGACCGTTGCGCTTATAAAGGATTTAAAACGGAAAAATCCGATTTTACTTTCTGAAATCCTGCAGGAAAACAACACCTATTAAGTCTGCGTCGACAACGAAACATATAAAACAGAATTGAATTATTTGCTCAAACAGTTTTCCCAGAATGGGTATCCTAGATATTTTGTACACCTATGCATGAGACGACAGGAATAAATAGAAAAAGAGAAGGAACTATATTGTTCCGATCAGGCGCCCAAACCAAAAAAACTGGCGAACAGTTTCGTACATTAAGAATGTGTCCGAATTAGTTGAAAGACACCTGAGGAAGCACCGAATACATGTGGCTATTTGGATAAGAAAGAAGTCGTCTATAAGATACCATGCAACACCTGTAATGCGGTTTATTGTGGTCAAACTGGAAAATCGGTCTCTACATGAATACTCGAACATCAGTTGGCCGTAAAAAGGCGAGACTACTTGTCCCAAGTTGCCATGCATACTTTGGTAACTTGATACAAATTCGCCTGGGACAGGACTGGCAATGTAGGTGTCTGCTCATCTAAAAAAGGCCGTGAATTTTTGGAGGCCATCCATTCTGATAACGCATGCATCAATCGACACGTAGAATTGGATACAATGTGCAACAGCCTCAAAAAAGTTCGAAAAGGCATTAGCCAATCAAAACAATACACCAGCAGGAGTGACAGGGCAAAATCGATTTTTTCGGCATGTTAAAGTGTTTTGCACACTTACTTCACGTCTGAAGACGACTTGGGGTACCAAGATCGAACATTTAGCATAAAACTTGTTTAGCTTTCCCAGAGAGCTTATTTCCTTTCGAATATATATGTATATATATTTCCAAATATATGAAATGTTTCTTATTCAACTCAGATCGGCAGGAGTCCAGTTCAACCTCACATCTTACTACCTCATCACTAAGTACGAACTCCAGAGCTATCCGAGGGAGGAATGGCATCTTAACCTCCGCAGAAAGTATGCCTTCGCTCACTCAGGGGGCCGGCCCTGGTAGTCGCAAGATGCCGGAACCTCTGGAAGGCTACGTTTTGAAGGGTCGTAAATGGCCACTCAAAGGCTATCACAAGGTACATAGATTATCCCCCCTATCCTTCCTCACTCTGCCCCGAATAGAAAATCTGACAATTTCACTCGTTCCGGATTTTTTTAAACACTCCAGCGATTCTTTCGTCTCTCCTCCGGATGTCTGGCCTACGCAAAAACTCCAAGTTCTGTAAGTCGGAATCCTAACTCTGGTCCTGTGCGTAAAGGAAACCCCCGAGTGACTGATTTGGCTTTTATGCTTTTACTAGTTCTGCCAGAAATTGGCCATGATTATTTTAGGGAACTTAAAAACAACAAATTCTAGCCCTGTTAGTACTTTGCACACTATCACCTCGAAGTCATCCTGTTGTTTCACCCTATGGAAATTGCTATGGTGTCAAATCTCTATGTCTTTAGAAATTAGTGGAACAATCTCTGACCTGAAAAGACTTTTATCGAAGAACTTGCTCCAAATCATCACAATAATTTTGAGGAGATTAAAAAGTTGAAAGTCAAAACTGGAATATTATCGGGAAAGTACAGGGAGAACCCTGGGAGACCCACTGATAAGTTGAACCTCTCTCAACTGTATCATGTAGGGGCAGAATTTTGGCAAAACAGGTGCTTGGGATTCTACCTAACATCTGACTGGCTGACTGTTTGGGAGTTTTACTCATGGTTTATCTGGGTCTATCACACACAGTGCCTGAAACTTTTAAGTAGCACTCAACGTTTTAAAATTTGCATCTCGTTCATGGAAGAGCAACGAAAAATAGGACGGGGAAAACCCAAAAGAGCACTGCTTGCAGGCGTGTTCTATAGGGCTTTGCATGAGAAACTATAAATATTGTGGCTAATTCAGTCAACAGGGGCTTTCCTGCAGCCCACAGTTGCACGTTATTGATTTTGGCGTTTCTGAACAAAAAATCCAACATCAATTCGTAGTGAGAATTACGGACAAATCCCAACGTCCAACCATTTAGATTGCAACTTCACCACTCAGGCGAGCCAGGATAGACTGGGTCTGTATTTGTTTCAGGCATATTCGTACCTCTACGTGCGGATCAATACCTGAGACCGGAAATGGACCGCACTGGGGTGGGGGGAGGGGGGGGGAGCTGGCCGACAGGCCCTTGCCATCGTCGAACGGAAGTTCTACCAGTGCTTCTCCAGAGGTCAGTTTTTAAAGGGCACGATCGCGTGTTTGCTCCCAAAGGAGTCGTCATACACCACTCGGAGCCAAGGAGCCACGGATCACAGAACACGCAGAAACAGCTGCTGGTTCATTTTCTCATCCCCCATTTTAGTTTGCATTGAAGAGGTCCCCAAATGGCCTAAAGAAGGGCACCTTGAAGGACTTTTTGATTCAACCAGAGAAGATTATCATTTTTTCTTATGTATAGCACGCAAAACAGGTCTTATTTTCATTTTTAAGGTCAGAAAAGGGAGTTACAGTGCTCGAATCGACCTGGCCAACACATTCGTGACGGCAGAAAAGGCCAAACTAAACATTGACATCGATGCGTCAATTGTTGTTTACCACCTAAAGGTAGGTTGATCTGTTTTGGCCCGGAAACAGGTCTGCTTATTATAAATGTGATACTTGAGTGACTTGCAAAGTTTATGATTGACTAAGAGCGGCCCATCGTTTTTTATTGCTTGGTACACTTTGATAGCTGGTGATGCTTTTGCTCGCCTCCATCCTTTCAGTTTGCGTTGTCTTTTGAATGTTGTCCCCTTGAATAAGGGCTTTGAGATTACCTTATTGTCGTTTATCGCACTGGACGAGAGGAGGGGATTTTTATGTCCTGTTTTATCGTCCCATTGTTCAAATTTTCAACAAAGACAATAACTACCCCGGCTTTTTAAGAATCCACCCTAAGACACGAAGTGGCCGAGACATGAGAAACATTATTATGCCATCTGGTGCCTTCAAAAAGGGAATGGGTCCCCGTGAGAGCAGTTCTAGAATAAACCACGCTGTTCTTTGGAGTGGAATTTTGGCTTTAAATTTCAGTTCTCATTCCTGACATCTGACTGTATTTGGAACGCAAAAAGTGCTGGACAGGTGGGTAGCTCGCGAATTTCATAAGCAGAAAAAAGGTGCTGTCTAAGCATCGATTGGGTACAATTGTGGGAAGAAATCGCCGCTTGAGTCAATCAGTGGATCCGACCAGATAATCATGTGAGATTGGGACAGTGGCGTATGCCAGTGAAGATCGCAGTCGCGTCTCAAGTCAAGCTTGCATAAAAAAGGCCATGTTAATCCTTTTATGGCCTGCTGAACGAATTACTAGCTGATATTTTCGAGTGTTTAAAACGTCCACCTGTCATGTGGTGAACTAATCAGCAGACTAAATGAACGGTTGATCACGAGATAACAAACACTGGCAAGCAGACTTGGTCTTGACAGACTTGAATTCTACATCGTACACTTTATGAAACCGCGATTGCAAAATTTATCCTATGAGGTCTGTTAAAGTCCGCCTTACTCACTTAAACCTTGGCCAAGAGACTGCCAACCCTACAGACGCGTGGGTCTATATCGCGTAATTACTCATGCTGAAACCAAACTGTCCTTAAGAAAACATTTGAACCAAAGACTGACATTTTCATTGCAAACTCTTTGGGAGAATGCTGATACAATAAACGGAAATTATTTTGATTATGAAATTCAGAGATTTCGAGGTCATCCGTAGTGCCGGCGAGAGTCCAACATTCCTGTGTCCGGCCGGAAAGCTTTAGTGTTTTTGCATCTAACACGAAAAGGCCTAATATATGCGAGATAATGGTAGGGGGCGCTCACCGATCGTTCTTACGGAACTCACTCGTTCCGTTGTGCCTTATGGACTCTCTCTCTTGAGCCCGACCTGCAGTAGCACAGCGGCGCATGATATAGGCAGAATGGTATTACCGACAAAGACAAGGGAGACTGGAATGGCCATTTCTGGCTTATTAACCGTCGTCAGCCAGATAAACGTATACACAACAAGGCTGCACAGTTTGCCAAGTGGAGTTAAGAAAAACACACCGCGTAGGGCGCGAGTGCAGAACAAGACATGCCACTAATTTAATACTCTTTCGCATCGGCAGCTTTTTGGAGTTTTGGTGTCACGGACTCTCAATAGTCGTCAGAAGAGGTGCATAGGCTGCCCTGGGGAGCGGCAGTCCCTTTGGGGGTATTTAACACTCATCAAATGCCCTGAGACGTTCATTCCAGTCCGCCTTAGCAAGCATCCAGGCGCAATCTGCGTCTCTAGCAACGACACCCCGACAGCCGCTTCGACCGCAGCCGGAAGCGCCTGAGGACCAGCGGGTGGGGCTCTCCGACGCCAGCAAAAGCTGGTTGTGTTTTAAAGGAGGGGAAACAGTCGTTTTCTGGGGAGCGCAGATAAGTCACTTCACTTCATCTCCCTGGAAGTTTTCTCCTACTAAATCACGACGAGGACGACACGGACGCTTCTGCTGCACATTCGCCCCATCTCACTCGAGAGTTCGATCGTCAGTTTCGACGACGTCCACCGTGTGCTCCACAGCAAGGCGGAGCAGGGACGGTGAGTTGTGCGTGAGTTACTTTATAGTGACAGTAGACTTGCACAGCATCTACCGCACCCTCTCTTCCCCACTCCCCACCTGGACCCGGTGTCAAGACAGAGTCAATGTGCTAACAATAAACACAGTTCGCACGTCCTGGGGTGACAAGTTGCATCTCATTCCACACGCTATCAAGGATAACTCGGACTGCCTTCTTACTGTGCGTCCGTAGAAAGCTGAGGAATTCAACAGCCACACGAGAACCTATACGCATCTATAAAAAAACACCTAGAAGCACTAAGGCATGCTGCGAGACTCGGTATGCTCAAGCGACATTTTTGTGACGTCAGGACTTATTGGGAAAAGACGTTGGCGCGTTGTACGTCGTCGGGTTCGGTCGACAGTTACAGCAGAGACTGCAGCGATCCAGGGCACCTGACTGAAGTGGACGAGTGAGTGAAATGAAGGAGTTCTCCCTAATCGGCAGGGCGGTCTACAGCCTAAAACTTACCAAAGCTGGCGTTTTTCTGGCCTCGAATTGAAAATATTTCTGCCGGAGAGAACACATGTTCTGGAGAGCTGTACTGAACACCTTCAACGGGCATTTAATCGCCCATCTTCAGACTGCTAGGGGACAGTTAACAGGTATTTTCAGTTCGCAATGAATCGTCACTTCAACTTGTCTTCAACCACCAGGGGACGGTCAAGACATGAAGGAAGCTCGGAGTGAGGATGCGACTCGAATACGGGAATCAGTAAGTACTGTAGATATTAAATCTCCTCTTTTGGAAATTATGGAACCAAAGGGAGGACTTCAAGGCTACTACCAGCTGTATTCACAACATTTATGGTAAGAATGCGTCCCACCAGACTGTACTGAATACACCCTATCGCTGACCACAAGAGGACTCTAACCAATAATGAAGTTGTTCTCTGAGTTGTGTTCTCACTGTCTTGTGTACTAAGGACATTTACGCTTGCGATTCGCATTGCGTCTACCTCAGTGGACCAAAGATTTTTGCTACGCACACAGAAGTCAATTTAGACAACTTCGGTTCTTGAAAAATATCCAAAAGATTTTGTTATCATGTGCTATTTAAAAGGCTGGTGTCAGTTAAGCTGCGCTTCGTCAAACAATATATCATTCCATTGAATCATTGTACATTCCCGATCGCAACCGACAGGACAACGAGTTCGTGGTCCAGTGGTTAGAAGAGTTGGACTTCTAACTAACAGGTCGCGGGATCGAGCTCTAGGTGTTCCACACTTTGGGGTTGGTATGGCCGGGGGCGGCTAGTGAGCCGGAAATGGCCATTTCAGTCTCCCTTGTCTTTGTGGGTAATAAAATTCTGCCTATATTATTCCTTTTATCGTCAGATGTCTGCGCTCGACTGCTATTTTATAAGATACAACCCACAGAGCTTTATCACTGAACTCCAGGAGTAATACTCCTTTTAAGTCAAAATAAAGTTCAGTAGTAATCTGTGGTTCACAGTTGAGCAGGGAAATACTTTTCCACTCAGAATATATTGTTAGGAGAAAGCATAGCGCCAAGACTTGTGGACGTTTTTCATGCACGTGCGGAAATACATTCTAGAAAACATTGCTTTTGCTGTCTTTCTTTCTTCTAACTGGTCTCCTTTTGCAAAAAGCGATATTGGCTGATTAAATAAAATACCTTTCCTTTTTGGTATGTGCCCTACAAGGACAGAGGAACATAAAATAGTAATATAAGTAAATTCGTATACTGAGACATGCCGACTTTTTACTGACAGGCGTTCTAGTTACACGTATGGATCCTTTACGGATAATCAATGTCTGAATGAAGATAATTCTTTCTAGCGAGGGTATAATAGTTGAGATGTGGAAAATTGCGCCTTTAAAGATACTATTTGAAGGGTATGGTTATTTACACTTGAAAAAAATTGTAAATTCTGCGAGAAACACTATCACAAGCGGAAGCACGTATTGAATTTTTGTCGGAAATATTTTGGAAAAATGCTTGGACTCCCCGTAGGATAAATGCGTTTCCCGCGAGAATTAGGCTTTGTACGCCTGTTGACCGCTTCGGGTGCATTCGCCACTTCCCAAATACTATGTTGTCCATGCATCGTAAAATTTTTTTAAAAAGTGAGTTTCCAGCGAACACGTATGCGATTCGAAAGGAGAAAAGGAAGGTCGGAATGGTTATTTCTGGCCTATTGGCTCTCATCAGCCAGTCACAGCCAACCCCCAGATTCTAACCTTTGGTCAAGTCCGATGATCAACCGTCGAGTCATAGACGCATTATCCCATCGGTTTCTATTGGGAATATTAACCGTGTCTGAATTCCGCTCCCCGATGGGGTTACGGGACATGCTCTCTCCCTTGGCATAACCTGCAGTCGGGTACATCTAACCGATGACGACTAATAAGCCAGGAATGGTCATCACAGTTCTCCCTGTCAACGCATATTTTTGGTCATTATGCGACTTCCTTGGTGTATTGTAGATTGAGCTTCAAGGCACAATGGGAAGTGCGTGTACCTTAACCAGATCGGCGAACGCAATTCCCCTTTGCATTTTTAGGTATTCCAGCGGTCTTTAAACCATTTTAGAAGAGCGAATGCCTCATAGTTAGCGAGTAGCTGAACTCACGAATGGAAGAGAATATGCGCATCCCAGGTTCTTGTTTAAAAGAAGGCGAAGGCACGATCAATGGGACAGTAGGTTTATTTGCCGCAAGGATGAACGATATAAATGTTCACAATTTGCTGCACTCGAGTAGCCTCTGAGGATGAACTCTAGTTCGAGTTCGAAAGCTCAGGCAAATAAACCTACTGTCCTTGTGATCGTGACTTCGCCTTCTTTTAAGTAATTGAACTGTTTGAACGCCGATCATTTCCAAAGTTTAAAATCCTGTCTTTGAAAATGCGTACTTCTCTAAGCAGCTTATATAAGAAATTAACTTTTATCGGTGATAACCACAACCTGCGATAGGAGCAACAGCAACATGTGCCGCTGTGCGGCTGCTGGTTGGGCCCGAGAGAGCGAGAGCTCGTAAGGCACAACGGAACGAGTGAGTTCCGTAAAAACGATCGGTGAACGCCCCCCCTTACCATTGTATATTCCCGATCGAAACCGACAGGGCAATGGGCTCGTGGCCCAGTGGTTAGAGGCGTGGACTTCTAACTAACAGGTCGCAGGATCGAACCCCAGGTGTTCCACATCTCGGGACTGGGTATGACTGGCTGACGGCGGCTGATAAGCCAGAAATGGCCATTCCAGTCTCCATTGACTTTGTCGGCAATAGCATACTACAGAAATATTTATGACTTAGAAAATATACTCTGTTTTGGGGTTTTCTAGCAGGTCACCTCGCTGTGAATGACCGCTCATGTGCACCCTTTTAATAGAACTCCGCTTAAGTAGTAGTACCTTCAATTCAAAGACTTGCTGGAAGTTCACGACTGCCTCTCTCCATTATATTTTCATATAATTAGGCTTATTGTAGCACACGTGTGACCTTATTCCCATTCAGTTTGAAAGCGAAGCAGATTTCCAGCTCTGGCTGTTAGCCATTACCGAGCATCGGCAGTTCGACCAGTATCGGAGTGCAATCAGCGCTGTGAAGCAGGGAGAAGCGAGAGTGCCTGAGGCGATCGAGAGACGCACCGCCTCCCCGGCCCGAATCTCCTCCTACCACCTCCTGCAGGATCAGCTGGAGAAGCCTGCACGAGGTTCTCTCTCCGAGCAGGTCAGTCCAGTTGGCAAGCGTGCGGCGGTTCAGCTGGCGCAGCAGCCCGCAATGACTAGTGCTCAGTATCGGGAACGGAGGATGCAAGAAGAGGGTAATTGGCTCAGTTTGTCCTATTTGCTGTCCCTTTTGAAGTCCTATCTAAAAAAAACATGACAAAACATTCTCCCCCCCCCCGCTAGCAGTACCAGAATTATCAAGTCAGGCCGGTTCTCTTTGCATTGCCGCGACAATAGGTCAGTCTAGATGAGTGGCTGTGTTTTTTTTAGAGAATGCACTTTCAGCCCTAGACCGGAACCAACACTATAGCGAGTATCCAGCAGGCGGTTTGTTATTGAACTCCCTAGCGCCTCTGCTGCGAATTTCTGCAGTTATTTTGCCTGCGATGCCTGTTGCCGTAGTATGAGACCGGTGTCCCTGTGTTTGCAACTATGCCATAACTTCAAAACGGAGCAAGTAGAGTGTTCGTTGCGTGTATAATCCATGAGATTAATTTCGCTATGTTTATTTCCATCTATCCACTCTCACCTGCAGTCGAATCACCAATTTTTCTTTGCTGTAACTTTCTGCTCGTCTTCCGCTTCTCAATTTTTTATACACATTGCATGGATCCCAAATGCAAAAGCAACAGTTCTAGAATATGACCCGCACTCTTGGATAGGGAACCCGTTTAAGAAGGAGCGAGTTCGCCCAAGGGAAAGAGAATCAAGTAACGGTTTTATTCCATCCGTCTATCTAGCCAAACGCCAGTCCTGACACGTAGAGAAGTCGGCCGTCGTACCCGGCAATGTCCACCGTGTGTTCCACGGCAAGGTGGAGCAGCCACAGGGACTTGTGCGTGAATAAGGTTATAGTGAGAGTAGCTTGCGCCGCATCTACCGCACTCTCACTTCCCAACCTGAACGCGGGGTCGAGACATAGGCAAGAAGACGGAAGATGGTGGAGGGCGCAGGTGGGTGGCGCGGCCGAGCCCGAATCTTTTCGCTCCACTCACACCAACACAACAATTGACCAGGATTCTGAACAACATTAACAACACCCCCAGCGGATCAGAAGGATAAAAGATGATTGGGCAGCCAATCTCACGACCTGTATACCCAACGGCAGCGTAGGCGTATCTACCGACAGGGGACCAGGTGTCGGAGAACTGTCAGCGCGTATCAGGATGCGAGAGCCGTAGTTTGTTGACACCGGCCTTGTCACAACGGGTTGTCAACTGTTCAAGACGTTTTTTTCATATTCTTCCGAAGTAATCTCTTTAATAGCGTCGAGTGATTTCTCCCTTGCTTCTCCAACCTTCTGAAAAAGCGGGGAACTAGGTTGGGTGAGTAAGAGGAATGAGTAATCGTTATCATGCCCTTTTTCACCAAAAACTGCCTGATGTTGATCGCTTCAATTTGACGCAAGACCAGCTGTGATGGAGGGGTTGCTAATTGCCACGCTGCCTATTCCAGACTCCTCCACATTAACAAAAGTGCGCGCTCTATCTCCAGACGCGCCGACCTCCAACCGACTGTCTCCCATAAATATTATTGTGTGTCCTCTGGGGGCTTAGTACGATTGAATTGCACATTTCATTCGTGTGCATTTTTCCTCGACCACGACACATTTTTGTAAGGTTATTCTGTTAGTCGAAGTGGAGTTTTAGCCGCCCACATGTCTGATGGCGGTTTCAGATTGAGGTGGATGCAGAAGAGGAGTACTCGCATCAGCATCGATCTTGACGTGAATAACTGACTGACGGAGTCGCACCAATCAGGTTTCCGAGACTCTGTGCGAAGCTGCTGCCAGCAGCATCCAATAGTGTAACCGCGTTTTTCAGCTGCCGAAGGTGTGGGGGTGCTGGTGGTTCGGGTGACATCTGTTTCTATCTCGTAGGACACCCGAAGGCTTTATGGGAAGATACACAAAGCACAAAGTTTGTTCTGAACTCGTTTGCCATCTCCAACCAGGAGTACGTGTATGTATGGTGAAACGATGAACACTGAAGTTGGTTCGGCTGTTAGTTGAACGAAAATCGGACATTCCAGCTGAGTAACTAAGTGGACGTACATGAAGATCCACCGGTGCCTCGCGAGATGGGCGCACTCGGATTTGTTTACGGGGAAATTGGTTTTCGCTACATCTCTCTTTCTCCCTCTCCCTCTCTCTCCCTCTCTCTCTCTCTACCCGTCGTGTTCCGTTGGCAACGCAAAAGCCAAATATCAGATTTGGGCGTAAGCGTAGTGACTAACAACGCTAAACAGCTTGTCTATGCGTGCTACACACGGGCTAGTCCTTAAGTTCACATGCACCAAGTTCCATTTAGGGGGTTTATCGGATCTCACGCAAGTGAGCGTGCCATAAAGATCACTCGAAGGAGGCGGTATTGCAGTCTGACACGCTTTCTGAAGGAAGGCTGAATTATTCCGTCAGCTGACAACTGCTGAAGTGATGACTAGACGGCAGTTTTGCACGCGTCGGGTTCACTGTGGTGAGGAAGGCGCCGATTTGTCACGAGGAGATGAAGTTCCTCAGAATCGGCCTCACTCTCTCCTCCCTAGCCCAGGCATTACTGGGCCTGTCGGTTGACGGACGATAAGATTGGGCACAGAGGCCGACGCGATATGAAATCCTCGGTCTACAAGTGCCGCACACGTCGTGGTCCTTCGTTTGTCATGACCGGGCCCCAACGAAGAGAACAGGTGTGATGTTTGCACGTTCGCGTATGACGTTTCGTCTGTCAGAACGACGCTATCGAATTACATCACGTGATTGCCTGAGGCATGCTATTTTGCTGATATTCGACGTGTGTGTGCCTACGTGACGCACTGGGCCCACGCATGCCTTCGGTGCGTCTTCTATGTGCGTGTGTAGTGAGGTTAAGGGTCTGTAAGAGTCTGCTATTCCAGAATGAGCAAACCGAGGTCCTCGCAACCTTGTGCGCGCTGACAATTCTCTGGCACCTGGCTCGCTGTCGGTAGATGCGTTTCCGCGCCCGCTGGTTATACAGGTCGTGAGCATGGCTGTCCAGTCATCCTTGTCGTCCTTCTGACCCGTTGGGGTGCTGTTCTTGTTGGTTAAAATCCTGGCTTAGTGTTTATTATGGACCAGAGGGTATAGTGGTACGCCTAGGCG
>CACRXP010000122.1:1052652-1096637 GCA_902702965.1 Spirometra erinaceieuropaei
CAAGCTCCCTGTCCTCCTTCTACAGCGCCCGCACCATCGTGCAGAAGACTCCCGATGCAGATGGCAGTGGCCGGCTGGACATCGTCCTCTCAGACACCAATGCCGCTGCGTCTGCTCTCTCTGAAAGTGCCAAATGCTTCCTCAAGGAGGCTACAGCAGGTCGGTTGATATCGGGAATGAGGTCATTAGTTAAGGTTCTCCATTCACTTCTTCTCGTGACCTTTCACTCTTTCTATCGTCCCCCCTCAGGGGTTTTGTGATCGAGGTGGTTTGATTTCTCTCCCTCTCGATCACCTAACCACCTACCCAGCATCTTCCCTTTCCTGCCTTCTACGTCCTCTTTCATCGCATTTCGCACTACGTCTTTTGCCTTCCTTCTTTATCCATCCTCCCCTGTCTCGTCTACATTTGGTCATTTCTGGAACTCGGCTGCCTTGCTACTAGTCCATATTCCATACTGCCAGTTGACTTTACTGTCGTTATGCAGTTTTGCGAACATGTCAGACCTCTGGTGCTCTCCTAAGGCATATTCCTTAGGGACGTTTGACACACGTCTCCTGGTCCCTCACTTGTGGCACCAATATCTGATGTAATTTTATTTTCGTATTCGTTTTTTGTTAAATGCAGCTTTAGCCCAGAGGCTGTATTCAACTTTTAGGCTAGGTCAGTGACATAATCACCGCGTATTTGCATCCTGAAGCATTATACTCCCAGTTTTTTGTACTAGTTGCTTGGGCATCCTAGGATTACACTGCCCTCTCCATACGGACTGAAGTGTCTTCGAGGGATTTACATTTTAAACTGCAAGTAGAGGCCACCTTTTGGAACAGCAATTCATTGGCTTCTTTGAGTTTGAACGCTCGACTGAGAAACTAGCTGTTACCTAGCTGGAGTTGATGTGTCGTCGGCCGGATTTAAAGTTCCAGTGACCCAGTTACGAGAGGGGGGAAAGTTTTAAATACTGAACGTGTTTTGCGTTCGATGTGTCCTTCATCTGCCAGCGCTTTAAACTCGATGCTGTCTCGTCCGACTTTTAACCGGCTGGTCCGTCAACGATACAGGAATATCGGCTTTCTACGGTTTCCTTACCGGCAAGTCTTCTGATCCACCAGTTGCGCTAACGAACTAACCGTGGTGCCCGAATCAGCGGTCAGAACTTTCAAATGCCGAAGCGGCCACTTTGCCAGCCCGCAAGTTTGACTTTAAGTGAAACGATGGTCGAACGCCGATTTATGGCCTACTGCTGATATTGCTCCTGGATCATCCAGAACTAACAACATTGCATTCATTTTTGTGTGTCAGCATTGTTTCGGGTCGGGTCACGCTCGGAACGTAGAAATGACTATATCCTCCAGTGAGCTTTTAGCCCTCTGGGGGTAGTCTATCCTGTCTGATACCACAGTGATTCTTCCCTCGTTCGCGGGCATAATACCAATGTATGTGTTAGCCTTCAGTTCCCTTTGTGCAGCACGTCCGATGCGAGGAGAGTACTTCACGAGGAGCGAAACCTGGTGTCGGATAAGACTTTTCGTCTCGTCCGTTGCATTCGTCCGACTAAGGACTGACTTCACTGCTGCAACCACGTTAAAGGTTTGGCATAAATTGTGCTGAATGAGGTTTCATGCCGCGACACCTGGACTTGTTCCTTCCTCAACTCTTTGGACGACAGATTGTTCACCAGTCTGTCGTTTTTGTATGTCGCTGAGCCGGGCAGCCTGTGTCGCCAATCGTTCCGGATTCGTGGGCGCGTTCAAGCACCTTTTTCTGAAGAAATTTTGCCTATTTTCTGGTCTTTTCTTGGTGAGTCCTCTGACGGTACTCAAAGGAGCACTCGGATCGTTCGCCCGACGCGTTGAAATACCGTCCGCCGGAGGTTTGTACCTAATACATTTGAACAATACGTTATTGTCGAGACACCTGTGCAAAAAAGAATCTGAGTATGTATAGACGACTCTCGAAGGACAAACGTCTCTCGTCATCGCGCCGATCAGACAGGTATCGAACCCAAGCAGTCTCGTCGCTATAGGTGAAAATCCCGGTTCCAGGGAGCGGTTTAGAATCAGGAGACGCAGTCGCCTGAACGAGTGTTTTATTCGCCCGACTTTTCGGATTCACACTTCAACACATCATCTGAGCCGGCATCTGATGCAGGCAAAACGTCAGGCCGATAAAATCCTTGTTTCTGCTACCGCATCTCCCTCTTAAATCTGGCCATTAATTGTTCATAACTCTGTTTACAGCCTCTGGGTGCTTCAACCGGAGGCTAGAAAACATCATGGGATAGCTGCGTTTGGTTAGGACTAGCGAGCACTACTCATAAATACACTCCAGCAGTCCAAACTGAAACCCTGAGAGATTGAGTCTGGATACCAGTTAATCACTTTTGGGCTAGGACCCATACTTACGCAGGCCCAAATTCCACCACTTCCCGACTTTGGACTACTACACTTCTGGCAGACAACACTGTGAAGTGTTCACCCTAGTCCCGTTTGTTTTGGCAGTAGATTTCGTTGATGTGAAATAATTTCTTATAAGTGAAGACGGGATTTTTCACAAGCAGGAAACATGCATTTCTTGTCGTACTATGTTCTTACCGTCTTCTTCTTTCTCCCCAATAGTTCTCGAACGACTGAACCAGACGGCACCTGACGTTAATTTCCAACAGAACACTGTGTTTCGTCGCCCTAGGCCTCCTATAGACCGGGTTTCGGTAAGTCCTTCACCGATATTCTCTGTCAGTGAACCATGACCATATTCACTCTTGTGTGGCGAAGCATACGCATTTAAATAAAAGTGAAAGCCTTCCCCATGAACAGCCTCACATTGGGCATCCCTAGCTGGTTGCTATTTTAGGACAACCATTCAACCAGATCGCGCAGAGAAAATGTCCAGTTCCATGGGAAGATTTAGATTGGCCAGAAGCAGTAAGCAACATGCTTGCTGATTTGTAAGTAACTTGGATTTTAGTTTTTTTAAGTTCCAAAATGTGCAGAGTCTGGCGAGAAAGAGTAGAATGGGGATGTTTTACTCGGGAGTTCGGTAGTGGATTTAGCGGAGGTGGCATTAAGTTGGATGCGGAGACAGTGCTGTTTTGCGCACGAAAAGAACTAAAACAGTTGCCTACCTGACCTCTTCAAAAGTCCTCAAACGACAGTGTCGGTAACAAAGGACGAAGTGCGAAGGCCATGCCTGTGTTTACAGATGTTTGAAGAGGTTCATTAGCAAGAATAGGTTGTGGAACCCCGCAGGGTTTAACACGTACAGATAACTAATATATTGCTTCTGGAGGACCTTGTTTTGTGTGTTATCTAACGCTTTGATATAACCGAGCACGCACCGGGCTGTTTCAGTGTGACTTTATTAGTGATAAATTATTTGACACGATGTTCCAGCGCCCCTCCCCGTAATCCCTTTGCCTTACCTTGATTTCCTAATTATCTCAATGCGATTGCATTGCCTTTCTTTTTCGACTCCGTATTCCGTGAATTACTTACATCTTCCGGAAGATTAGTTAAACTTTTTTATGCCATGTCGGTATTCACCGCACTGGGCGCGCTGCAAGGATCGCCGGCTTCGTTTTGGTTTACTCTGCCTCCGTAAAAACATAAACGTTCTGCTTTCTCCATATCTCTGAACGGTTTCTGTTGTCGAACGCGTACACCTGGCTTATTTATTTCTTTAAGAATACTTGTGCCTGATCCCTATCATGAACACTAATAAGACATATTGACCCAACTGTGAAAAACTCGGCGCCTCGGTGGGATTCGAACCCACGCAGTAAGGGGAAGGCTTCAGTACAGCCAACGCTCTAACCACTTCAGCTACGAGGCCCCGCCGGTCAAGTTACCCACCCAACCTACTGCAACGTCTGGACTACACCAAATCTGATACAGAAAAATGACTGCCCAAGCAGGATTTCCCAAGTAATCCACCTAGAATCCACCAGGTGACTACCATACTCACCCTTACTGCGTGAGTCCGAATCCCACCGAGGTGCCGAGTTTTTCACAGTTGGGTCAATATGTATCATTCAAAATCTGCCAAAAAACTATGAATAATAAGACAGTTAAAGTTAGTTGAGAGGTGGGGTTACACAATCTACCCTTGCCAGACTCAGCTACTTTCAAGCTGCCTTATAGTGTACTCAAAAAAGCAGGCAGCCGAAGTGAAGCGATTTATCCTACGAGATTTCGAAAGACTCGACTCTTTTACAGTGTCCTTTAACTTATTACGTAACAAATAAGATTTTAAAAGGCAGAATATCACTACCGACTAAGACAAGGAAACAAAGACAGTCTCCCTTGTCTTTGTCGGTAATGCTTTTCTGCGTATATCATGTGCCGCTGCGCGGCTGCTGGTTAGGCTCGAGGGAGAGAGTCCGTAAGGCACAAGGGGACGAGTGAGTTCTGTAAAAACGATCAGCGATCGCCCCTCTGCCATTGTACATCCCCGATTGAAACCGACAGGACGACGAGCCCGTGGCTCAGTGGTTAGAGGCGTCGTACTTCTAACTAACAGGTCGCGGGGTCGAGCTGCAGGTGTTCCACACTTAGGAGCTGGGTATGATAGGCTGACGGCGGCTTATGAGCCAGAAATGCTCGTTTCAGTCTCCCTTGTTTTTGCCGGTAATGCTATGTCCTTCTACACCGGAAAAATGATAAGCTATTTCATAATCTGTTGTTCACATGTTTGGAGGTCATCCTACATTATGACCGCGTCCATTCTGTCTCTCCTAAACAGAGTCCTGTTCAGAGTCCGCCAAATTGACTTCAGACTCACTGTCTCAACGTAGAAAGTCATCGAACAGAAGTGAATTGCCTCATCAAATCAATTTTCCATAATGGGTTTCCTCCTGGCTTTGTGTGTCTGTACATGAGGCAGCAAGACTTCATAAAAGGGAGCATTTGGAAGCATTACAGTCGCCTAGCCGATAAAACCCGTCCCATGGGGAAGTCTACTGCACGTGACGAATGTGTCTAGACTTGTCGACATCAGAAAGACATCAGCACACACCTACGGCCACCTTGTGCACCCGAGACGAAGCGCATAAGGACAGGTTTTGCGACTTGAACAGAAAAGATGTTTAAGTGAAGAGGAAGAAGAAGAAGAAGAAGAAGAAGAAGAAGAAGAAGAGGGGTGAGCACCGGAACATTCTGTTTATTGTCCCGAGGTTGTCGAACTCGTGCTGGAGTCCTTTGTCAGAGATAGTAGCAGCAACAGAACAAGCGACAGTTATAGGGCATGCAAGCCAATTATCCACCGACAGCGCAAGACTGGAGGCGACTGCGCAGGGCTCTGTACGCCGGCGTGGAGGCCGTGATGCAGTTCGTTGTGCCCACCCGGGAAACGTGCCTTCACTCGAACGCATGATCTTTAATCGGCCTTGAGGAAGCGGGATCATGCTCATACTGGACACAGGACGCATATTTGCATGGAGGAGAACTTGTATTGTTACTTCCCGCCAAATACAGAAAGGCCACGAATTTCTGGAAACAGCACAATCAGATGAGGCATGTATAAATAGGGATAACAATTTGGTCGCCACTTACAAAATTTACAGCGAGAGTTGGGTAGTACAGAGTGACGACAGACTGACGATGTGGAACGGACATTTATTGGCACAGGCTTCAGCTAAACGTAAAATCGTTTGTTAGGCTCGGTTAACCAGCCAACTACCTCCGTGCATCGTCCATACATCTGAAGATGAACTGTTGGGTCGGTTTCAAAAATTTACCTAGTAAGCGTTTCGTTCCCAGAGATTTTTAATAACTTTCTAACCAAATCCCTTGGCATGTCTATTTTTTTAACACATGCAAGTATGTAAATCAGGTGGTACCGACAAAGACGAGGGAGACCGGAATGGCCATTTCTGGCCTATTAGGCGTCATCAGCCAGTCATACCCAACCCCAAGTGTGGATCACTGGAGGTTCGAACCCGGGATCTTTGGTCATGGAGTTTGATGCTCCACAATTGAGCCACGGGCCCGTTGTCCTGTCGGTTGTGATCCGGAATATCAATTATGACAGTAGGCGCTCGCCGATCAGGTTACGGAACATGCTCGTTCCGTTGTGCCTTGGGACTCATACTAGAACCCTCGCAGGCAGTCGTGACTACTAGAATGATGTAAGGCGCTCGCCGATCAGGTTACGGAACATGCTCGTTCCGTTGTGCCTTGGGACTCATACTAGAACCCTCGCAGGCAGTCGTGACTACTAGAATGATGTAACTCAGGTGGTACCGACAAAGACGAGGGAGACCGGAATGGCCATTTCTGGCCTATTAGGCGTCATCAGCCAGTCATACCCAACCCCAAGTGTGGATCACTGGAGGTTCGAACCCGGGATCTTTGGTCATGGAGTTTGACGCTCTACCATTGAGCCACGGGCCCGTTATCCTGTCGGTTGTGATCGGGAATATCAATTATGACAGTAGGCGCTCGCCGATCAGGTTACGGCGTCAACGTCAACGCACAAAGATCTCTGCACTCACCTCCAATCCTGGACCATCGGTAAATGATTGGCTAGCACGCCCTATAAGTTTAGCTTTTTCTGTTGTTGCTACTTTCTCTGACGATAGACTCCTGCATGAGTTCGGAAGCTCAGAACAGAAAAAGGGAACTGCTCCGGTGCTCAGCTAGTCTTTTTCTTTACGTTAACGTGCACCTGAAGCTCGAACTTCCGCCTCCATTCCTGTTCAAATGTTATGGCTTGGAAGGCTGCCAACGGACGAGGCAATTCGATCCTTTCAGGACCGAGAGTCTGACTTAATGAAGGCATAGTGCATTCTCAGGAGACCAGGTGGTATGTAACACGCGTCGACAGGCTGTTTGGCTTTGAGTGCGCCCTCTACCACTTCTGGTCCCCCTGACTTTGTCTCCACAGAGGACTCAGGTGAGGGAGGGGGATACAGTGCTGTGGATATACTGTGCAAGTCTAATACCACAATGAACTAATTCAAGTACACGTCACCGTGCCTGCTCTCACCTTGCTGTAAAGCACACGGTGGACATCGTCGGCAACGACTTGACGGGAACAAACGTGCATGCTACAGTCTACAAGTAAAGTCTGAAACGACAACGAGAGATCACAGGGGAAAGTGGACACTTCACGAAAGACGTCAAAGAATATCTCAGAAACGGAAACATCAGGGAGAAGACGTGGACACTGTGAAGGCTCTTCGTCAGTGGTTCTCCACTGTGATTCCCAATGAGGGAATCAACCCTCCAATCCGCCGGCCAACCCTCTGCTACCTGTCCCTTTTCCCACGACCAGTTTTTGCCTCCTTTTTTGGTTTGTACTTGCTCTTGACAGCTTCTCAAGGTGTTGGATAATTTTCTTCTCGGAAAAAATCTACCACTAGTCCATCCCACACAGTTTGCCTTCTCGGAATTGGTTGTTGGTGGAGAGCGGGAAGGGGTCGTGCTTTCGCTGACTGGGATTGTTTGCATGGTACCACCTTTACCCCCTCACTTCTAACGAGTTCATCGTGACCCTCTTTGCAGCCATGCGAACTCGTTTCTGCCCCAAGGCCTCGTCGTGTAAATAAGCTCAAGTCAACACAGAAGTGTATTGCACCACAGAACGTTTCGCTTTCCGTTGCTACCTCTTTTGAAATGCGTGTTCTGGATCTGCGAAGCCTTTTGGGACGATAATGTTAAACGAAAATTAAATTTTTTGTCAGTTCTTACTCCTGTATTTTACGTCCAGCCGGTTTTTTTCGTGCAGAAGGAATGCCACCCTACATACAGACTGACTAAGCAGCATCCTTGTTTGAGACTTTTACATTCAGTCTTCTCCTTACTTTACCACGCATCCGTGAGGAGTGCCGGATGCTGCTTGCAGCATCTGGTTTCTTTCAGTTTTTTTGCATCGGGTTCTCAACATTTAAAGGTCAAAGTCAGTAACCAGTTCTCTCAAATAACGAGGACGAATGCCTAATTATAGATTTGGGGCGTGTCTTGCTTATGAGAAAACCGGCAGCCTGTTGGCTGATGTTGATTTTTTCAGCCGACGATCTTGACGATGGGACCGTCGTTGCTGACGATGTTTACCGTGTGCTCCACAGCAAGATGAGAGCAGGGAGGGTGACTTGCAGTCGAGTCCGCACCGTGGTGCTCCACTACACACCCCCTGGTCCACATAACGAATGACCAGGATTTTAACCAACAACAGCAATAGGGGGGTCGGCAGGGGTCCCAGTGTGCACGACGTCTGCTGGCAACCGGGTCTGCCACCGCACCCCGAAACGCTGGCATTTGTTATGGTGTGCAATTCCGATAACGCCTGCCAGAATCCGCTGTGGCCCGCTCATTGGTCGAGCGTATCTACCAAGTGGTCTGTTTTTTTTTGGGGGGGGGGTACCTAACACACATGTGTCACTCTTTCCGACAAAACTTCTGCTTTATGACTGCTACAAGCTCGAATTGGTATATCAAAGTATTCACCATCAACACCACCTTGGCTATTTCAGTACTATCTGGGGTTTTTTCATTCCCATTGCTCGTTTTTCATCCAGTGTCCAAATATTCCCACGAGGACTGTGAAACTAGTTCGAAAACCCTATGCCTTCAAGTAAATACCGGTTCGAAGCTGCTGCCTCCCACTACGGTCAATTATCAGACAATGCGCCACTGTCCACGGACCTATGGATGAATTTTCTATCCAACGTCTGGTGCGTCTATGCATGGCCAAGTTCACGGAGTGTAGAGAATTGCATTTCTATCCAGGATCGAGAAAAAACCACCGAAGCTCTAAAGCGCCAGAAATATGCATGTTTTAAATTCCTCTCATCTTCCGATGCCCAGAGTTTTCTCTTTTTTACAAAATAAAAAAAACTTCTTTTGACACATTTAAACATCTTCTTGCATGTAGACAGTGAGGGGTGGTTTGGGAGTCCTGCAGTTGTTATTTAGCGATGCGTGATCCGCCTTCCCCGTTGCCTTCAGTTTGTTTGTGTGATTTCTCACAACCAGGGTATCTGTCGTCCCCAAACTAGCAATTATCGATCTTCAGTGCTGTGAGCCTAAGATGTAAAAGCAGTGTTATCCGAAATTGCGTTTGTGCTGAGAGTAGACAGCGACCTACGTGCACACGATAGCACAAGGTCGTTCTTCACGAGCAGGAAATCTGATTGGTTAGAACAGTCATGCCGCTGACAAGTGCGACAACAGTTTGGAACTCCCACAACGTGTGATCTGCACGGTCTTGATCAAGGAAGTGCTTTTTAAAGGCAAATCGGGAGGTTGTAAATGGCAACCCTGCTCGGTCTTAACTCCCTTGTCTCCAATTGCATCTAGAGCAACTTACAACTTAGGGCCTTGACGATTAAAAATCCTGTGTGACAGTCACGTTGTATACCCTGGAATATATGCATGTATGCATAAAACAAACAAATTTTATTCCGTTACTTTCTGACACTAATTCCACAGGTCGACATCAGATGTGCATGGAGTTAGGCCTTTGAGACAGGAATTGTCAGGACTGAACCCGAAATTGTGATGACTTTTTCAGTCACATACATCTTGTTCCTGCAGAATAACGACATAACGTCTACAACTACAAACAAGGAGTATATACGGCGGTTTTATGGCACACGTCTAACACGCGCACACGCCTGGGCCTTACTCAACAGACAGATGTTCCGGAGATATTCCGTTAGTTATTCTCAAGGGCGAATTATCAATACTGCAGCAGAGTTAACATCCGGGCGGAGCAGGATCAGTAGTTTAACGGTCCCTCCGTCTCATTTCTGTAGAAAAGAGACTCAAAACTTAGCAGAAGTATTCTGCGTTAACTGTGTGGTTCGACCCTACACACCTTGTCAACAAACAAACTTAACATGTTAAGTTTAATTGGACACCACCATTTTGTCCTTAAAATTCCTACTATCAAATGACTGAATCCGTAACTTCATGTATTCCCCAAACGATCCTAGGATTGCAGTCCGGACTCGTGAGCAAGGCCATAAAACTAAGTCATGTCTGAAGTTAACGGTCGAGTTCGTCGATTTTGGAACTTTTCTGAAACCACTGGAAGTGTCAGACTGGTACAAGTTTTTAAATTCTATAAAGGTAAGAGGAAATTTAAGTTGCACACGACTGACAACAAATGACCAACTATGAGCCACCGATTACTATCTACAGTGTATTTTGTTTCCTAATCTGGTTTTTTACACCTTATGGTGAAGTGTTATGGTCAAATGTCATAATCTGTCCAGACACTACTTCGTGGTTAATGTATATATATATATATATATATATATATATATATATATATATATTAATCAGGAATGGGCGCACACCGATCTATTGGCTTCACAAAGCAAACAAGCTCCGTATGTGTGGCAAAGGTCACGAACAGGCAACCAATTACCAGGCCGAAGTCGGCCAAGTCATAATAGCAGCGAGGAGGGACGACAGAGAATGCGGATAGATTGATACAGCACTGTTTCGGGCTTATTCTGCCTTCATTCAGCCAATCATAACCCTGACCACCCACTAACTCGAGATGGCCAATGCATCTAACAATGAAGAATTTCTACTTTTTTTCTCATTGAGATCTTAACAAACGGAAATAATTGCCGTTGGCAGTATTGGAAGCGTGTGAGATGGCGAGGAGTCCACAAAGACTATTTGTCAAGACTTCTGGCTCGTCCATTGTTCTAGAAGGTTCGATGTGATGCTTGTTTCCAAAAACTTAAAAGCGCAGGTAGTTTTATTGTGATTTACAGAAAAGTCGGACTTGATTATTCGTCCCGCCATACGATTTTTCTCATTATCGCTTCAGTTTTATTTGGCAGATGAGAGCTGTATCAAGTCTCCCTATTAATTACAGCAGCAGCTGACTTTTGAACACTTGTCTGTCCAGTAAACCCTTTTGTTCGCAAAGTAACCATGGATCTGTGTTAATGATAGCAATCCAAGTAAAAGTAGGTTTCAGTGCTTCATGCCTGAAAAAAAGTGTTGTCGAAGTCTCCTCTGAACATGTTCAACTGCTTCAGCTTCATGCAGAGTAGTCAGGAAGGTGAGTAAGGTTTTCTCTCGCCAGGGGAATTATTCAGCTTGCCTGTTTATAAAGCGTTTTAATGTACCCGGCTCTGGACCCTTGCATTCACCTGAAAGACTGACACGGCTGACAGTTTGTTCTCTTTCATACAGTTACAAAGACATGAAGAACAGTTGAAAGAAGAGGACTCTGTGTTCGTCAACATCTCTGGTGGACTGACAGAACGTGTCGACTCTGAATCAGAAACGGTAAGTCTGCAGAATAATCGAGAGTGCTTTTTTTAAACACCCGGTGCAAGGTGGAGCTCCACGCATAGGTTCGCCGGCTGCCGATAGGGGCGTTTCGCTATCTCTGTCTTTCTTGCATGACTTAGTCGCCACTTGAATCGTGAGCATGTATTGCGACCTTATTTGCTGATTGGGTAAGTGTAGCTTATCTCTGTCAAGGATCGTGGTGTTGATGACACTTGATTGAACACACATGGGGGCATTTTCACGCCAGTTGACGTACTTCATCCACTGTGCGACGACGCACTAACGACAAATAACTGACGATAACTTAGTTATTAATGCGATGGGAGCATCCGCTGGAACACCCAGAATGCTTTTTCTGAGATTAGGGGGTTAACGCGAAGTCTATTACTCTGATGCGCTGGATAGTAACAAATTTTCTACCAAGACAAACCTGTCTAAGTGAAAACAGTCAGCTACACTCGGACAGCATGGATTGCATTTCCTAGGCGTTAGGCGTGCTCTGTCAAACGAAGGTCGCTCGAGCTCATCATACCTGGAATTTGTAAAATGGGACAACTTTACCATGACTATTTGGGTATTGTATAAGGCCATTTCATAGGCTGTGCGACTGGAACTGCCACTGACCTGAAGGTTCCGAATGTCAATTGTTCTGGGCAAATTGGCGCCCAATTAGTTTTGGCCAATGAAAAGCAAGGATAACGGAAGTTCCTGACTTGAGAATATGTGTAGCTTGATTCAAAGCCTGGTTATTGTTAGCACTCAACCATGTACTTATCGAAGACCAAGGAAACTCAGGCTTTCATGCCGGGTCAGCGGATCCAACTTATCACCCATTCACAGAACCATCGTCAAAGTAGGCGAGAACGCGACTTCCAGGGGGTAGGTAATAAAAGGAGATACGATCGTTGAAACAAGAGTTTTATCAGCCTAGCGTTTTGGAATCACATTCGGATCCATCACCGGGAACAGCGCTGGATCAGGTTTTTTGGTACACATAAAGGGACACAGCTGCCCTATCTCGTAAATACTGCAGACTCTGTGCAAACATTACTCATACCTGGTGCTGCCTATAATCATGATGTTGAATGCTGGCGTACAGTGAGTGACCTATCTCATGAAATGTTGGCTGAAATTTTGAAATGCGTTTTCGATTAGAAAGGATTACTCGGTCGCGGTCGTAATACTGATTATCTTGCGGCATAATCTTATACAATTTCCGACTTGGCAGGATGTCGGCTTTTAACTGCACTTCTTTTCAATATCCTGCAGAAAGCGTATTCGGTAAAAAATGATTACTTAAGTAGCATGCATTTTTCCCATTGATTTTCGATGGTCTTGCAAATTCAAGTATATATTATAGAAACCATAAACGAAAATATGCTTTCTTTCAGTCAATTACTAGAGAATTGCTTCTTCTTTATATTTTATACTCAAGAAAGGAGAATAGTTAGGTTTTAAAAAAGTTTTCCAATTGCCGAATAATTTGGAGCTTGATCATTCGTTGCATTAGCGCTTAGTGATTTAGGTCTACAAGGTGCACGCGTTCCGCGTAAAGAAAATCACATATTCTTCTATGCCATTAAAGAGGTATCATACAGAGTCCATAAAATTTTGCACTGGATGCGAACTATGTCGTACTTTTCATGAGGAGCTGTGGTAAACGGCCAGGTACGATGCTATGTGAATGGACATTTCGCGGTCTTAAAAAGTCTCATAATTAGAAACTTTTTTAAAACCTAATTATACTCCTTCCTTAAGTATACAATATACATAAGACGTGATTCTCTATCGATTGACTAAAAGAAAGCATATTTTTGTTTGTGGTTTCTATAAAATATAGTTGAATTTCCAAGGCCATCTAAAATCAATGGGAAAAATGCATGCTACTTAAGTAGTCATTTTTTACCGAACATGCTTTCTACAGGAGATTGAAAAGAAGTGCATTTAAAAGCCGACATCCTGCCAAGTCTGAAATGTTATAAGAGTATGCCGCAAAATAAGCAGTATTACAACCGCGACCAAGTAATCCTTCCTAATCGAAAACACATTTCAGAATTTCGGCCAACATTTCATGAGATAGGTCACTCACTGTTGATCCGAAACGCGGGACGCACATTTATCTTCTCTCGGACCCATTATCCGTCAGCTGACCCGAGATTATTGCATATGACGTGGGAATGTCAGTCGACGATCTGATTTAACTCCATAATTAAATAGTGACGTTTTACTTTACTTTCGATCTGTGGTCGTCGCAGCCCGTGGCCCAGGAAGATTATTCTTCGGCCAGTAAAAGTGTCTTTCTCGTCTGAGAGTTGGGCACGTTTGGTTAAGCAAAAAGTAGGGCATACAAGGAAGGAACGGTCTAATTGCATCTCTCACTTCCGGTAAATCTCTCAATTGCTAAGTGGCCGCTGTTGGTAGGGTTCTATTCCACAGTCCAAAGCCATATCGGAATGTCCTTATTCCACCCTGCAGGCGACCCGTATCGGTGAATACAACTCAACTGGAACCAAAAGGACGTTTCTACTCGGCTGTATAGATTGAAATATCACTCGTCGTGGCTTGTTTCTGCACTGCCCTAATACTCTCACAACGAAGCATCCGCGTAGTACGGATTCCTTTTAACGGCTGAATTCTTCCACCCAGGTTAATGCATATACCAACAGCCAAGCTTAACGGACGATAAAGTTGTGGTAACATAAAGAGAATAAACCGTTCCATGACTCCTTGGTAGTTCAGCAGAAGGCTACCTTAATAAAATTTAGCATAATGGTGCTTGTAAAACAATTTGTAATTTATATTAAATTTCAGTCATTGTATGTGAATCCTCCTTTCCTTATATAAAACCCCTCCTTTGAGTCTTATTGGAACCGGTTACGTTATATTTGTGAACTATGTGAGGAGAAACAATTATTCAGTACTACAACAATGGCAATACTACTCACAGACCGCCTCATCAATTTCAGTACATACTGCTTACTTTCACTGAAATTTCATCTGGGCGGTCTTGTACTGCGTTTTTCGGAGCACAGAGTACTGGGACTCAATCTTTTGACCTGCTCTGCTTGATAAAGAGGTAATATAACTTGCTTGCTGTGTGCTCAGAGTTCGCTGTGGGTGTCTCACCCCGAGTGTGGGGAGAGCCTATGTTGTCATTCCATTCATCTATGACTGTCATCATCAGACAGCGCTGGTCTAGGCTAGCTGCAATACTTGTAAGAAGGCTCTTTGACGGCAAACAGTCCCTAATTTAACTGCTTTTTCAGGGCTTCTGCCAGCGCAGGTAGTAGTTAATCCAGGGTCCTCGTTGGTTTTTTTGTGAATGCTTTGGTAGGCAATTTAGGAAAGGAAATCAACGCGGAAACGATGGCAGGGCGGCAAGGGTTAAGTATATGCGCGAGGTGGAGGACTGTCTACTATATTTATGAAAGTATATGTTGTTCGGTAGAGTTTTGGTCGCCCATTCGTCGTCAGGATGACATTCGCTGACCGAGGAGTCGATGATGCTGAAATATCTACATCAGTGAATTGTTCTGTACCCCTCCCATCCCCCCCCCCCAAATTCGATTCTTTGATAAGAGGAAAGCTCATTTTTATAAAAAGCTTGGCACGGAGACCAGTCAGATAGTAAAAAAACACTCGAAAGATTGTCAGCTAGCATGCATACGACTGCCAGTTAAGCAGGAGTGTTAAAACGCTGGTAAATTTATTAGACAACTGTGACCATTCACTTACCCCGCGCATATATTTGATTCTTGTAGAAAGGCTTATATCATGTGTCCAGTGTAAACAGTCATACTTTCACCTCCGTCTAGACAGGCCGGTAGGGTGTTTCAAAATATTCTGTCCAGGTGTCACTGTGTTCAACCTCTGAATCCTGGCCCGAAGAGTCCCTGGAGGTGGCCGCTAAGGAAAAAAGCCTCCAGTTTATCTAAAGCCGAAAAAACGCAAATGAACCATTCTGGAGGTCTTTCTGAATTTCTGAATGGAAGCATATTCTAGGTGTTAGTGTACTAAACTGGATTTTTGCGGTCTCAGTAAGGCCAGTTTTGGCTAAGTTTTATGCATTTTCTGTACCAAATCCATTTATTAGACTTAACCATAGTTAGTAATATTTTGCAGTTCCTTTGAAAACACTCAGAAACAGTACTGAGTTGTCAGACATTTTTCTGCGAGGTAGCAGCTGTCAAAGCAGTATTTGAGCCTCTTATTTCGGTCAGATATGGTTATTTAGCAGCACCCGGGGTAAAAAAAAACCCCCAGCCACCTGTAATACGGGAGGGGTGATAATAGGGGTTTTACGGGTAGGGCCGGGGAACGTACAGACGATGAGGTCAGGTAATTGTATGCAAAATAAAGACCATTAAGAATGCGCGGTTGTTGTTTGAGTGATTGGGAAATAGTTGCACTATTCCCTAACCCCAACCCTAACTGCTAACCGTAGCCCTAAACCCTAACCCTGGAACATCCAACGCGAAAGTTAGCAGGAGGCGACAAGCCGAAAGTCAAGAAGGACTACCAGTGTTGGGCTGAAAAAGGTAGACACGGCAACAAAGAAACAAGACCACCAACAGAACACACACCGTAACGCATAGCAACACCATGCCAACGTAATTACACCAACTCAAAATAATTAAGTAGATCATTAGTATTGTGTCCATCAGGTGCGGCTACATAACCACTAGCCTTGTTATCAGAAAATATGTTTGGCAGCAACCTTGCGGCACTGGTTGTTTTCAGAGGGAAGAAGCCGAGCTAGCCGCACTTTCTTCTGAAAAAGGTGGCAAAACATGTAAAATACAGTGATATTTGATCGCTCTCTGCAGTTTTTTCTGCCAAACCGTTGATGTTGCATAAATAGCATGGTCACGCGTAGTTGCACAAGAGGTTACGAAAATTCACGACGTCATTAACTTCTCCGTGTTTCAAGTATGGTTTTTTGGGGTAAACACTTCCTACAAGTTTTATGGCTACATCGCGGCTTCTATAAGTTATAAAATTTCTTTCAATCACATGACCTTTGAACAATTAATGGTTTCATTCATGTCAGGAAGTGGAGATGGAGCCTTTGTGTCGTAGTTTTTTGTCAGTTTCAGATTTTTCTAGGAAATGTGCTAAAAAAGCATCCTCGCTTGGTCTTTCGTACTCTGCGGCAGACCACTTTCAACGACCTCCACTTCATTTCTTCTCATCGAAGTTTCGCGAATTTACAGTCGTCAGCGACTGTGAATCCATTCATCTGTCACCTGAAAATATAAACAGACTACACCTAGTGGGGATAAAACTGAGATTGGTCGTGAATTCAGCACAGGTGTTCGTGAGCACATTACCTCCAAACTAAAAAATTCGTCTTGCAGTTTAATCAAATTCCTCTCGGCGGTCTGTTCGTTGCCTCATTCGATTCTTACCCTGACTAGGAAGCGGTAGCGCCGACCCTGTCCAGATTTTTGCCCGCCACTAAAGATAAAGGGAACGGCCCTTTATGCGCAAGGCAGTGCGGATCACAAAAATGACATGAACGAAGCCTGATGTTTTGTGGATACACATTTATCGGCTCTCCTGACCGTGCGCAGAAATGATCGTTTTTCGGTTTTGCACCCAGGAAACGTCTGCCATTATCAGTTTCTAAGCATCACTTAAAATGCAATTGGAGTTCGTGCTTCTGCTTTTCAGACAGTCCTGACAATAACCTAGAGCGATTTACAGTGACTGATGGGTTATTCGTCCAACTGGCGCTAAACTTAATCATGAATAATAGTTGAATATGCAGCTCCTAGTTTTTCCTACGATAACATGCCCACATATTTCACATACATGGGAACGCTGTGTTAGGGTCACTGTTGCGACTAAGCCTACGAGTAGGATTACGGTTAGAGTTAAGATCAAGGTTGGGTTTGAGATTATGGCTAAGGAAAATGATGGGGTATGGCTTGAATCAGATCTACGGTTGGGGTTTAATTTGTCTGCCATACATCGTCTGACAGAATCCGGCCATCATTAACCAATAATCACGGATTAACTGTGTTCCGCCCGTCTGCGCGTTCTTAATTCGCGCCTTTCAAATTGCGTTGTCCGTTACGGTACCTCGTTGGAATAATAAAACAAGCGCATGTCAGAAGTGTGAGTCTTTTCAATTCCTTCCGCATGTTTTCGTTAATTACCGCCCTCATCCCCTTTCATTCATTAAACTCCTAATAAAATCCTTCCTGCATTACAGGAGTCCCGTGCGCCAGTTTCTTAGTGGCGCTGCATATTCAAACCTCAAAAAATAGGGATTACTGGTAAATGGTAGTTTCTACTCATTATAGGAGTCAGACAATGGAAAAACAGAAGGAGACTCGGCGGCTGACACCTCTTCGCTAGTGGGTAAGCAGTTCTTTGTCTTTGTCTCATGTCGATACGAAAACAGAAGGTCTACTGGGGACCTCGAATTTCATTTTCGAAGAGCGTATTGCCTGCAACTGCCATCTTCAACTGCTTTTGGTAATTTTGTCGTCCAAATATGCGCGTCTGTGTCTACATTCCTTGTTGTTACTTCCAGGTATGAGTGTGCGCTCTCAGTCTACTGACGCCTTGATCAAGACACCAATCTCAGAACGAACACTTTCCTAACTGAACATTTACTGATTCCATCCAGTAGTTTCGTAGTGACTGGCAACCGCCTCTTTTGTGCTTACGCGGCGTTTGTGCCAGTACCACTCCTTTCTAGCAGAATGCCTGTATTCCCCTGAAAATTGAGCTGCACAAATGAGCTAGATTTAACTGTGGTTGAGCTGACCCTGACTAATCTTTTGACGACCCATAGATGCGCCTTTTGAACTGCCCCCGACAACTGAGCCCTTTAAAGCCCCCGCACATGAGGCCATTCAACGGAGGACGAAACTTCCGGCACCGCAACCGGATGTCAGCAGATTCAGCCTACTCTCCCTGCTTCGCAGGTTCGTTGCTGCATTGATCGATAAAGAGTTGCATTGATGTGCCTACGTTAAAAATTTAATGCAACCACGCTGACAATTGACCATTACAGTAGATGAGATAACTCATGAAATGTCATGTGTTTTACAATTAAATTCGACAAGGATTTAATTTATTGCCGGGGTTACTTGCTCCGGGGAACATTTGTGGTGAGCAAAAGAGCTGAAAATCCAAGATCTTTGGGGTATTGAAAGTGTTGATCTTCCATATTTTCACCATTTAAAAGGGGACACTATTTTCACCATTTAATGATAATAGTAGGTGAATTTGGTGTCCCTTTGCAGGCTGTTATATGTTTACTCCGACGACTACCTTAAAGCATCTGGACCGCCCTTACACTGCAGCCACCGTGAGGTCTTTTTATTTCTTTCTCTGGAACGTACAAATAAATACCACCAGCTATTTTCTTCCAGCACAATTGCTCCCCGAGGAACCCCCGACCATAAACCATATCCGTGCCGAAAATCCTCATAACGAAAAATCCACTCACATCACGTTCTCTAAAGTCTTGCAACAGTAAAGAAACGAACATTCTTAAAAAACGCACTGTTGGGTTTATAAATGAATATTTATTAACATAAAAATAATTGGTTTTCAGTGAAAACTAGAATGTCAAGAAATAGCTCTATTGTAAATCAGTTAAATGAGCTGACTAGGCGTGTTCATTAGAAACATGGGCGCACGAAAAAGGAAAATAAAGAAAAATAGTAACAAATACAAAACATCAGTATTTTGCTGCCGACATTCACTTATCACAGCAGTCTCTCAAACACAACGAAACTTAGGTTGTCTATAAGTGATTACTCGTTGTAATTATCCAGAAAAAATCAAGCTTTCCTTACGTTCAAACATTCTGCTGATCATTTGATAGGGGTAGAAAGTGATTCGATAAGATAACGATCCGGACTGTTGCCTGAAATACACATGAATGGAAGAGAATACGCGCATTCCAGGACTTTGTTTAAAAGAAGACGAAGGCACGATCACTGGAACGGTAGATTCATTGGCCTTAGCTTCCGAACTCGAACTGGAGTTCATCATCAGGACTGCTAGAGTGCAGCAACGTGTGAACATTTATATCGTTGTGCCATGCGGGGGGACGACTACGTCCGCGACTAGGTCTGATTTGTGCTGCCTGGTCCACAATGGTCCCCCGGTGTGGTGACGGCGTTTGTTCGTCCTGGCGATGTGAGCTGCACCACCTGGTTGCGTGGGCGGAGCGCGTGATAACACGCAGGCAAATCAATGTGGCTATTGATAGAGTTGACTTCCGACACCCACGCCTCCAACAGTTCTCGCCCCGTCTTGTTGCCGGCTCGCGCCAATATCCGCGTGTTGGCGAAGTCGAACTCATGGCCTTCCTCCAGCGTGTGAGTGGCGACTTGAGATTGTGAGTCGCCCCTCCGAACGGTCAGTTTGTGCTCAAGTACTCGTGAGTTAAGACGTCGTCCTGTTTGGTCTGTGTAGTGGCAAGGACAATTATGGCACGGGATTTGATAGACTACGCCCGACTGCTCACCTGCGTTCAGCCGATCCTTCATTTTCATGATCCTGCTACGCATGGTAGCCGCCGGATAATGAGTGATTCCCACATCTGGCTCTGACGTAATGCGATCTGTGGCCTCGGACACATTCTTTGTGTACGGTAGGGAGTGCCAAATAGTTGGTGTCTCTCTCCCGTTTGTCCGTCGTGGGTGCGTGCGTATGCAACGGCTGGTGAAACAATTTGGGTAGTAGTTCTTTATTAATTGCTCCCAGAGATGCCGTAGTTCTTGCATCCTTTATTCGGGCTCACTACAGTGCTTTTTTACCCAGTGAAAAAGCGCCCACACACAGTCCCGTTTGTGCACCAATGGGTGGTCGCTATGATAGTTGAGGTCCTGGGTTGTATTGGTCGCCTTTCTGTACACTGTAGTGCTGAGTTTACCATCAGGTGAGAAATATATCGTCCGTAGAAATGGAAGCAATAAAGAGATTAAAAATGGACAAGAATATTATAGTGCTATCGGCCGACAAATGAAGAGCAACCGTTGTGATGCACAGCGTTGATAACAACGAGGAGGCACAAGCTCTCCTGGACGACCAACAGTCCTACAAGTCCGCACCCGTATTATACCGTACTCCCGACATAGGTACTAATTAAAAGCCCAGACACGTGTTTCGCCGATGTTCTGCCACTGCATGACACAGCTGCTAGGGGTTCGGCTCTTCAGTGGGACCCCCAGCGTCCTCTATGCGGTTTTTTGCAATATGAACTCCAGAGAATAATCAAGTAAATAATTTCAGAAATTACTCAGTACAGGACATATGTATATATATTTGTTTACGTCTGGTAATTCTCGGCGTGATAAAACAAACTACTGTCAAGCAAGTCTGTTATTGAGTTTTATGGCATGAGAGGTCACAAAATCATTCGCCAATGAGTGATCTTGGTAATATTGAAAATGCTTGCTAACGACTCATTCGACAACTTTTCAGCTTCTAATTTACGTATTTGCTCGTGGTCAACTACCACTGGTAGAAACTGTCCAGTTATTATTATCGCACGGCGTGGCCCAGGAAAGTGATGACATCTCGCGGGCACTCAATATATATTTGCATGCGCCTAGTAGTTCTCGGTGTGGTAAAACAAACGACTGTCAAACATCTTTATTACTGAATTGTACGGCACAAAACACCAAGAATTTTCAAAACAGAACTTTTAAAGCTGAATTCGTCCCCTTTTTTCTTCTAAAACAATGCAATTTCTCTTACCCTCTTTCACCTGATTTTTGTAGATGTAAAATCCAATTTTCCGTCTCCAGAAGGGATTTATTTCAGATTTTTCTTGTTTGCATTAATGTTTGTTTGTAGTATAATGGACACGAACATGGGTTTCTGATCTGTGAATCCCAGTAGCCTATGAAGTCACCTGGATATCAAGAAAGGTCGGATTTTACCCAAATCTGGCCAGTTTTCTTTTCATCAAACAGAGTTGATGAACTATTCCTTAGTAAACAGCTTTATTCGCCTCAAATCACTCATACAATCAAAAATAAGAGCATTAAATGCATGCCACTGAGATTTAGGTCGTGACACTTCATGAGGCGGGTCATCTACTGTAGACACGGCTGATATGCGGTTATTGGTTCTTTTACCACTCCCAACAACTCTAAGCTAGTTTAAGCTGAGCAAATAACGTTTACTGATGATCAGGTAGAAATCCTCGCCAGTTGTACATCGGAAAATACCTATTGGTAAGAAGCTTGGGAAAAAAACTTGGCTTTCCCAACGGACCACGCTGTAGATGCGCTAAATTGAAACGGAGGGTCATATCGGTTCACGGTTAATCGAGAAGCTCACGGGTCAACGATAGGGTGTAGGACTCACAACTAACTTGAGCTAGCCTGTGGACCGTGTCATACGTTGGATGGTGATAGACGGGGTTTTACGGGTGGGACAATACGCAGAACGGAGAGCAAGGGGACACAGAAAATAAATAAAATTCTGCCGAAAGTCTTATCCTACGGTATTATTTTGCAGCGAAAGTGGGCGCGATACTTAAAATATAAACAAAGAAAACAATTTTCAAAAAATAACGGAAGTTGGATGAAACGCTGCTGGCAACTTTACATCTAGTCAGGAAGGGATGGAAATTTCAAGCAATAGGAACGGTGAATAAAAGGTGTGATGTTTACAGTCACACTGAATTGTACGGTGTGTTTTTGTTTTTACCATCTACTTCTGGGTCCTACACCCTATCTTTACTGCCCACAATCCATGCGAACTCATAACTACTGCCGTCCTTGTTGTTGTTAGTCAAAAACCTAGTCATTTGTTGTATGAACCGGGGAGTGTAGAGTTGAACGCCAAGGTGCGGGCTCGGCCGCACCATCCACCTGCGCCCTCCCACGCCTCCGGTCTTCTTGACACCGGGCCCAGGTGGGGAGTGGGGAAGAGAGAGTGCGGTAGATGTTGCGCAAGTCTACTGTCACTAATTTACGTGCACGTCAGCGTGATGGCACGCCCAGACGCAGGTTTCACTCTGTGTCAGCCACTGCGCCCAACCCCGGCACCGGTTGTCTGACAGACTCGGACAGTCAACGGGCGGGAAGAGACCGTGGGAGCCCCACAGTGGGAAATCCATCCTCGCGGCGCGCCAGCGCACTGCTCGCCAATAATAATTAGAACGCGCTGACATCCATCATGGCGTGCTGGCGTCATTTACCAGCTGAGGGAGGCAAGTGGGTCCTCACAGGACTGAAACTCAGGCTCAGTGGCTTCTCCTCAGTGTGGGGTCCTTGTGGCCTTCTCACGCCTGTGGGACCCGAGTCACCTTCGTGAAAAACTGGCATACGTGGTGAGAATCAGGGTCTGCTTATCTTTCTCAGGCCGAACCCATATGCGTTCCTCCTGACTCAGCCTAGCCAGGAGGGCCGAAGATGGTGAGGAATGCTGGTCCTCCTGACTCAGTCTGGCTAATAGGAGAGGGTGTGGTAGGTGCTGCGCAAGTCACCGTTCGGCGTCCACAGCGCGGAGCATACGGCGGATGTCGTCGTCCGCAACGGTCGAACTGCCAGGTAGAAAATGTCGTGCGGGGTGTCGGTGTAACATCTCGGTTCAATTTTCATCAGGTTACTTGATCCGGACTTGGATTTTAAAAAATACCCTCTTGCTGTTCGGTTGTTGGGGCGTTCGGTTCGAAACTCTTCCTGACACAAAGCATATCCTTTATGACAAGTACATGAAAGATCGCTACATTTATTGTCTCCACATGCGACTGCATCGCTTAGTGGCTTTCTGATTCCCTGAATGTTTACAGAACGCCAGTTTAATTGTGCCGAGAGTGGTTATTATGCAGTACCTTGTCAGTCATCTTGAAATTCTTTAAATACGACTACTGATGTTCGCCTTGCTGATGATGTAACCGTGGGTGTGCTTTGCGACACTCTTTTTTAGCAACATCGGTCGGGATCTGACAAGGGTACGCCTTCCGGTTATCCTCAACGAACCGCTCAGCGCCCTTCAGGTAGTTTGCCCCAATTGTTTTGGTTAATCTTTATGCTCTCGAGACACGCCTGTACTTCCAACGGTTTCGGTCTCAAGTGGGACGCTGTTCCAGGTGGGAGTGCGGCTGACCCATGCGGGAATGCTTTGACGGGAATAATTCTTTCAGCCTTCCGTCCTTTTGGGTAACAGCAGGGTGTAGGACCCCAACTAACTTGAGGTAGCTTGAGGGTCGTGTCGTTCGGTGAATAGCGGTAGAAGGAGTTTTATGGGGGAGGAAACACACAGGACTGCAAGAAGATATCGAAAATAAACAAATTTCTGCCAAAAGTCTTACCGTCTGCTGTCATTCGGAAAAGAAAATGAAAGCAGTAATAAAAATATGCAAAAAAAAACAATTTTCAGAAAAAACGGACTCTGAATAAAGCGCCGTTGTCAAGTTTACGTCCAGGCAGGAAGCCAGGGAAATTTCAACCAACGGGAACGGTGAATAAAAAATAGTGTTTGCTGTCACACGGAATTTAAGTGTACATGCACCTGGGGATCCTACACCCTACCGTTAACCTTTTCTGTTACACGTGACTCCCCTGTCATCCTAATCCTGTAGTTCCAAAGCACAATGGCGCCATCGTATTCCCTCTTACAGCTAGACCGACAGAGCGTTATTCGCAGCAGAGTAATAAAACTTCGAAATTTAGAGAAATTGAACCGCAATTCATTTTGCTATTTTCCCCGGTCAGGAAATGTGCCTTAGTCGGCTAATGAAAGTCAATAGGCCAGAAGAGACTGCATCAGTCTCCTTTGTGTTTGCCGGCAGATTGGTATGTATCAAACGGACCTCCTAAACCGGTGGTTATGCAATAGACTTTGGTTTCTCACTGGACTTCTGCGGGGAATACCTTTTGTCTCTAAAACGGACCACACGTCAAATGCACTTGACCAACACGGGGAATAGATCGCGGTCCGACAGGCATTATTTGGAATGCGCATCCATAACAAATGCCAACATTGGGAGTGTAGTGGTACTCCTGTGTTTAGGCTCACGCCGTGCTAGTTGGGATTTAAGTCGTGTCCCCCCTCCCCTCCCCCTTTTTATTCATGCATAATATCCTGGCCAGTGTACGTTGTGGACCAGGGGTCGCAATGGTATGCCCAGGTTAGGGTTTTCACCGTGCCAGCCACCTGCCTCCGGTCTTCTGGACTCTGTTATGACACCGGGTCCGGGTGGGAGAGGAGAGAGTGCGGTAGATGCTGCGAAAGGCTATTATCACTATAAAATAATTTACACGTAAATCACCATCCTTGCTCTCATCCTGCTGTCAAGCATACAGCGGATATCTTCGGTCATGATGGTCGAACTTTTGTTCGTGCGGAATCCCCAGTTGGCTTATGTGGGGATTTGGGTGTTAATTGCTGAAGTTGGAAAATTAGTTAGAAATGCTCATATTGATTGCCCTGTTTTGGTGTTCTCTCGTCTTCCACACATTTCGTCCGCCGTTATCTGGTTGAACTTCTCTTCCTCTGTCTAATTCATCATATTCCGGTATTTAGTTTCTTCTTCCCAAGTGTCTTCTGCTTTCTCCCTTTTCAACTTTTCTTCCGTTTCCTCACTTCACCCCATTTTTATGCGCGTTGTCTCATTATTTTTCAAAAATTTTCCTCCCTTTCGCAAGATTCACCCACCTGCTCCCTGTCTGGTTGTCTCAGAAGAGTGCATTATCCCAGATGAATTGTATTTTCAAACCATGTTTGATTATACGACAGTAAACCGGCACTATGTCCTACTTTAAGGTTAAAGGCTAGAGCATCTGCGGTCAACGCTTCAGCCGCTTCAGATCAACAAACCTCACTCCTCCACTGTAAGCATATTGTCCTCTCAGGTCAAAAACACCGTCTCCCAGGTGACCGTTTGCTCCAAATTACTGCCAGCAGAACAGTCCTCCTTGGGGTATTGGCAAAAAGATGGAATTTTAGGGCAACTGGATCTGGCCTGATCCTTCAGACTATGCCGACATGATGCCTCAGCATAGCTGTTGGATGAAAAAGGAATTTTCTATTCATCTGCATATGTCTTTGAAAGCAAACCTCTGAATTATTTATCACCGGCAGCTATGTGACCGCTTCTCAGGGCTGTACTCTGGAGCTTCAACGCGAAGGTCACTGCGAATTTGTTACCAAGAGGGTCCTTGCTACTCTCGCAAACATTTTTTAATCTTTTCTGCGTGAGAGCCAGGCTGGAAGTTCACTTTTCTTCTACTATTTTGTCTAAACCTTTTGACTGTTAGAGCTCTATCAACTTGTTGAGTTCACGTCAACTCGATTTTCTTCTTTTCAAATTTAGGTTATGTGTGAAGAGATGGAATACAGTGAATTATTGGACAGCGCATGCACAAAGACGGAGCCTGCTGAACGTATGGTTAGTAAATGCATAACCTCCCTGAAATTCTTGTGTGTCGCCTCCTGGGATTTTCCCTCTTGGAAACTCTCTTCTACGCAATTCATGTGATTTGCTGCATAAAGCACCTTTATTGGCTTGACCGCAGGACACATTCTAATGATGCGTTTTCTTTGTAGATTTACATCGCCGCCTTTGCCGTTTCCGGATACGCGAGAACAGCCCAACGTGCTGCAACGAAACCCTTTAATCCTATCCTCGGGGAAACCTTTGAGTGTTTACGACCAGAAAAGGACTGGCGTTTTATGGCAGAGCAGGTTTGGATGCCCGTTGTATATTGCATTTTACCTATCTACTTAATTAAGAATAAGTAGCACATTATGCAACTTGTAGGTCAGTCACCATCCTCCCGTAGCCGCATGCAACTGTTCCTCGAGCAACTGGACCTTAAATCAGGAGATGATGATGAAGAACAAGTTTTGGGGAAGATCGCTCGAAATCATTCCAGTCGGCGGTTGCGAAGTCCACTTAGCACGGTGGGTAAAGTATGTGGAATAATTCCCTTTTCACTGTAAGGCGTTATGAAACTTAATCCGAAGAACTGAAAGGTGTGGTATAGTTTGGCGTTTCCTGTTTACTTATCTCTGCCGAAACCACGGACTCTTTACTGAGCTCCTGTTTTTAGCTGGTTCTTTTTGTAAATACTAGTCGGTAACAATCGGGAGATGGTGCCCAAAAAATCCGTTACCTAGAAATAATACCTTTACCAGTGGACTCAAACGCCTGCAGGCTATATCCGCGGTTGCGGGCCTACTTTCACGCACTACTTGGACTTTCCCCGACGGCCTAACATGGGCTGGCCGAACGAACATCGCAGGAGGTTACATGGACGATGGTCGCTGTTACCCAACCTTCCCCATCGTTACACACGTACACCTGAATATACGGCATACATTCGCATTATGGCAGTTTATTACAAAACAAAATCACTTTTAAATAGGATAAGTCTGCGCAACATGTGACAGGAACAGTTCCCAGGCATCTGTCAAAGACATGGCATTGAGGCCAAACCAAAGACGATACTGTACTTCGTCTACGTGAGCCCACACAGCTCGACCACATACAGGGCCTCCATCGTGGAGTTTCCCTTTCAGTCTACTCCAGTATGCCTCAATGACATTGGTGTGCCGTCCGGTGGTAGGGTCCTTGAAGTTCTTTGAGTGGTTAATAGAGAAATTTAGATAATCCTCTGAGGGAAGACGATTATACGCCTTCCACTCGTCCCTTACCACTATACTGACTTTGACGACCCATTTTGTAATAACGGAACGGAGAGCGGACCAAATTCGATCATTCGCCTGTTCAAATAAGGCTTTCCGTCGGCTAGTATCGTACATCCCGACCAGCCACCACCCATAAAACCCTATTACCACCTTTCTCGTAAGACAGGCTGCTTTGGTTAGGTGGATTTTTTGGGTGCCATCTCCCGATTGTTACCTAATAGTCTTCAGAACAGGACTGGATATCAGGACCAATGACGCAAGAAAGCTCATTTCAGCCTTCCTGTGTCTTACCATCCATCCAAAGTGCCGTCAAGTTATTACGTCAAACAGACCGCACTGAAAATATTCCGCGCAACTAGGGATAACATGTCTATGGGGCGTTAAAGTCAGATCGTTGTAATTCTCAGCGACTTTCAATTTCCTACCACATATTAAGAGTACTAGCTCATGCTGTTCGTTGTAGGTTTTTTGAGATGGTTGTGTTCATTTATAATTTCTACGTGATTGCATTCCTTAGCCTTAATTACATAACATTCTGTTTTTGTCTTTGAGCCGGTGGTTATAAGATCTTTCGGTTTCCCCTTTAGATGGAATGAAACGTATACATGGAACAAGGTTACCACCTGCATAACTGGCCTATTTTCGCCGTCGGAGCGCTCCTTGGAACACTACGGAGACATGATTCTCAAGTGTGACTCCGGTATTGTGTGCACAGTAAAGTTTCACAAGGTAGAAGTCCACTTCGACGATTGCCCAAATCACTCTTTTTTAACCGAGGAATTGTTTAGTTAAAAGGTGCCAGTATAGAACGCCCGATGACTGTTAGCTCTTTTAAAGTTGTTGAATAATCCTCAGAAAATTTTGCCTAAAACTACACTGAACGATTATATCGTCCAGAGCCTAGGCTTTTCTTTCTAATTAACAGCCTGCGTGAATTAATTATTCACTGAATGGAATACTTCCGCGGACCTTTATTAGGTCAAAAACCCGGTTTTTCAAAATTCCGTCAAGAACTTATTGTTGCTCCAGATGATTTCAATTACCATATCAGATAAGTGACCTTATTCAATAAACTCGGGAAAATGGTAGGAATGAACGCATTAATTGGACTCCACCTGACCCCGCAGAAATGAGAATCTGGAGGTTTTTGGGGTCGAATATGTTGATCCTAAATACCTGCATCACAACCACCGTCTAATTAAACTTTATGCTTTCAGAATAACAGCACCCCTCCTCGGAGTGAATGCGGACTTGTATCATAAAAGTAAAATCAAGTATCTTTAGTAAAAAAAGAAGTGGTTTCAATGTTTGAGGTAATGGAAATCGATAGTACTTTTACGTTCTTGCCTTGAACATACCGCGCATGGCTGGAGTTCCAAACCTCTTGGGACCCGGTCGTTATAAACAACGAAGAAGCCCTTCCTTTTGACAACGTAGCAGTTTGATTTGTCGTTGTCCAGAGACACCATTAGATGGAGCTGATACGAGTCCCAAAGCCAAGGAGACCTTGCCAAGGCGCAATTGAGCAGCAATTCACTTCCGGTGTGTGATTGCTGGACTCGTGAGATCTGGGATTGCAGCGATGCGAGCCTAGAGCTCACGGGGCCAATACCGCCTTGGTGCTAATGACGATTTTGGAATCTTAATAAAATATGATTAATTATTAGGGCGCAAAAGTGGAGGAATCTATTAAAATGAAAATTTAGGCGTTAGGAAAATATCCACCGACTGAAAGTCTAAAGTAACTTTGACGGAAAAGTGCTTACCGGTATTCTTAATAAAGTAGACGTCAAATCGAGTCTTGAGGAAATTGGAATTATCCATAATAGTCTGATTCAATTTAAAAACACTTGCAATTCCATCTGCATCAGGAATGAGGAAATTTACTTCTGCTGAAAATTAGTTTTGGCAAATAATAAAAAGTGATCTGTCTTTTGTCTGTTTAAGCCCGAATCCAAACGCCCGGACTCGTTTCGAGCAATAAGTGGTGTAGTCCACTCTACTGGAAACGAAGTCGGCAGCAATTGGACCCTTTTCGGAAAGTGGGATGAATACATCATCTGCCGTAACAATGAAAAGGAAAACAATTGCATCTGGAGACCGAGTATGTTTTTTTAATAAAAACGATGCCTCACTCTTTGGACGTGGAGACGATCTAATCTTATTAAGACTCAGAATCCTGAGAATTTTGATTTGTCTTCACTTCCCCCCAGAGACACTCCCCGAGACAAAAAAGCGTAGACGAAATAAAACTAAGGCATTAAACGGATGAATCAAGAAGGACCTGTCGTTGTTTCAAGGAAACCAGGGCTGCGGTCGACGGCCAGGAAGATAGGAATAAACTTTCAAGTTCCCCCTTCCTTTGCTTCTCCTCACATGACTGTAGGTGACGTATGTTCACACTAATCCTATTCAATGCTGAGCGATCATGTGTTCCTAGGGTAGTCTGATCAGTATAACATCACTTCAGTAGCGATTACCGTTCGCAGTCGCGACCAGCAGGACGGCGAACCCATGATCTGATGGCAGAGCATTTTGGTCAATGTTCCGTGACCACAAAGTGCGATTTCGAACTCCAGGCAATCCAATCCCGGATCTGCGTTGGCCGTGCAACAGCTAGGTAGTCTGAAACATTTCTTCCGTCCTTCGTTTTCTTTGTAAGTATTCCTTTTTAGCAGGCGAGAAATCACATCCCCAACTCGGTTATAGCCAAACTTACTTCACAGTCTCCGATTTGGAAACTTCTTCACAAGGAGGGGAGAAAAGGGAACGGCTGTTTGATTTATTTGCTGCTATCCGCAGTTGTGTCTGGAATTCGGACCTGCAACATCTCGGATTGGATTTTCACTTCAGTTGATTTATTCGGATCAAACTGCTTCTATTTTTTCCTGAAGGGAGGCTGGGATGGTGAATTTCATTTGGTCGGCTTTGTAAGCGGAATGTCCTTTTTCCCCTCGGCGAATGCACGGATTTAAACTTCTCCAATTATTGTGTGGCTACTGATTTAAAACTTTTCTTGAAGAAGGAGACACGATCGCTGGGACAAGAACTTTCTTTGTCTGACGTTTCAAATTCCTGCTCAAACTCATCATCAGAGACAAAAGCAGATACGGGTCTCTAATGATGGGTTCGAGCAGGAATCCGAAACGTCAGGCTAATAAAGCTCTTGTCCCAGCGATCGTGTCTCCTTCTTCAAGACTGCTTCCTGTGACTGGTCTCTTCGCTTCTATTGGCAAATCTTTTCTTGCACTTATAGGATATTTTACTTTTTAGACCCCTTGCCAGAGAACTCGGCATATTACTATGGCCTAACAGCGTTTGCCATTACCCTGAACGAACCCATTCCACGCGGGGAAGTCGAACTCGGTCGAGTCCCTATCACAGACTGCCGTCTTCGGCCAGACCAGAGGTTATTGGAGGAAGGCCGAACTGAGGAGGCGGAAATCGAAAAAAGTCGTCTGGAGGACGAGCAGCGACGTCGGTTGAAACTGCAAGCGCCAGTCGAGCAGAATTCCAGCAATCCCAACAAAGCAGTCTGGTATTCGAGGTGGTTTGTGTAAGTGCGGCTGTATCCTCTGAAATACTAACTCCATGTTCTGAATAAACCCGAAACACGTGTTTTCGGTAATTCTTCGTCAGGCCAATGAAAACGCAAAAGGCAGTCGCAGCTGCTGCGGAAAAGAAAGAAGTACTCATAAGATCGCCTTTTGCAGGAGACGCAGAGAGCGAACTAGTCGGACGGCGCTTAACTACAGATATCAGAAGGACATTCCCCGCGTCGAATTTACGCGTATGCTTTACAAACTCTCCCCTCCTACGTTTGCGAGGTAAAGACAGACTACCGTTGGAGGTCACAATCAATGTGCATTTACTCATTCACTTGCTCCTGTGGAGCGGGATACATCGGCAGCACAACGAGACGCCTGGTAAAGAGAGTGCGTGAACATATGCCCGCCTGGCCAGACAGAAGGGAGACCCGGTCGATTTCGAGTTCTATTCTCGCACATTTAATCGATACGGATCACCGAGTCGATGCCAAGGTAGCATTTCAGGTTGTCTACCGGACACCAACATGCTTCTCTAAAGGCCTACGCCAACGGATACTAGCAACGACCGAGTCAGTGGCTCTACGGCTAGCGAATCCGGTGTTATGCTGTCAGAAAACCCTGGCACAAGCGGGCTCTCTCTGGCGTGGCCAACGCCAACCTCAAGTGATGACGGCACGCCGCCTCAAATCCCTAATTACAGTGATGGGTACTTGGTGTACTCAATCCAAGAACATCACTCAAAGACTCGCTTACACCCCTCCCCTAACTCTGAGGACCAAAACCCGCCGACCTTGTCATGCGGGCGGCATGGGGAAGATGGGTGTTAATGACTTCATAGCCCTTGAGACACCTATAAACACTGTTGATTTTGTACATTTTCATTCCTTCATGAAACTGTATTGGTCTGACGAAGAATTATCGAAAACATGTGTTTGCCAACTTTTCAAACCATAAACACATTTGAATTTACTGTTCTGTAGGCAAACGAAAAACGCAGAGACGGCAGGGGAGGCAACCCCCTCCTTTAAATTCAACGAATCCTACTGGAAGATACGGGAGGAGTGCGGATTCAGACGACTCAATCTGCCAACCTTGTGGTGACCAGGGACGCCCACTGACTTTCCATCATATTTAAATTATGACTTTCAACATCGCATTCTCAAGCCATCATGACAGACTCACTTTTAAATGTACTTTAACTCGGACTACTTCATTTTTATGCTACAAAAGCAAATAATTTTTTGTGAGACCACATCGACTTTTCTTTGTCATTTCATAATAAAGGGTATGACTGGCTGACGACGGCTTATAAGCCAGAAATGGCCATTCCTGTCTCCCTTGTCTTTGTCGGTAATACCATTCTGCTTACATCATGCGCCGCTGTGCGGCTGCTGGTTGGGATCGTGAGAGAGCCCGTTAGGCACAACGGAACGAGTGACTTCCGTAATAACGATCTGTGAGCGCCACCTACCATTGTATATTCCCGATCGAAAATCGACAGGGCAACGGGCTCGTGGCGCAGTGGTTACAGGCGTGGACTTCTAACTAACAGGTCGCGAGTTCGAGCCTCGGATGTGCCACACTTCGGGGTTGGGTATGACTGGCTGACGACGGCTAATAAGCCAGAAATGACCATTTCAGTCTCCCTTGTCGGTAATACCATACTGCCTAATGAAAGGTATACCGAGCAAAGTTATGGGCTTTTGTGAACATGGGGTTACCAATTTTGGCAGTACGCATCAATCAGCTACCACAAACTAAACTTCGCAGCCTTGAAACGATTAGCATGTAGTCGATCTGACCGGCTGCACGACCGTCGTTTGAATAGGCGGCCAGCAGAGGCTTATGACTGTCTCAGAACCTGTTGCTTTTCGATATCCTCAGAAATTAACTGCGAACTTTGACTTGATCAGGATATACTAAGTTCTATATGCGCAGACCGAAATTTGAAGTATGAATATTTGGGCCGAAGTCCATCAGTCACAGCGGGATAACCGCGCAATATTCATTAAACTGCCAACAGGCATTTAGTAGTATATTTTTTAGGGTCACAAGATACCATACTGCTTCTATAGACCTACTTCTATAGATCTACTCCAAGTTCGCAGTCTATTTCCGAGGAAATTAAAAATCAACCGTTTCTACACTGGAGATTCTACCAGAAAACAGACGTGGAATGATGGGGGACCCACTGATGACCCCAACCCTTGCCATGCAGCGGCAGAATATCGGGGAAACACGTGTGTATATGGGCTCCTTGCTACTACCTGTGCTGCTAGTATGGTACCTTGTAACCCCAGAATGTCCCAGAACCACTTCCATGTGCCCGAACTGAAAAAGTGAACTCCCAACTTTCTCATAATCTATCGTCACATGTCTGACACCTGAGGAATACATTCTTTCCTTTGCGTCTGTCATGCAGTCGCGTATCGACGGCTCATTGACTACTAACCGTTGTCACTTAGCTCCGCCTCATCGCGTTTTTGAATCAGCTGAAATTCGAACCCGGACCCATTGAACACTAAATTTTACGTCCAAGACTACTTCTGAACCACTGTTTATTTTGAAAACGAAGTCATATTCTCATTTGGTTTCTCTGCGGGCAGATATGGGAACGACAGCTCTCGTCCACTTCGATTTGTATGCGAACTGCATGTGCATCTTTGTTGAGGAGAAATGTGTAGGACCTTCCCAGCTGTCTGTTCGTCGTAGACCTTGGGATGAGAAGGCGTGGTTGGACAAGCCCACGAGTGAAACGTGCATCTCTTTTCGTCTACTGATCCCCAAATAAATACGGAGGGCTTCCCTTGAACGACCAAAATACCAATTGTTCAAGCACATTATAAGGACGCTTTCAGGTTATTTGGGCCAGCACTCTTGCTCGCAGACCAAGGGGACTATGATTCTACTTATATTTACATAAATTATAACGTCGGATCAGTTGTTACACCCTCTCTACATGTGCCTTTATTTGAGCGACAATACTGACGGACGTGGGACATAATCTCAAACGACTTACTATGCGACGATGTCCCGCAGTTCGATCGACAACCATCCCAAGAGATTGTCGAGCCCACTCGCAACTGTAATTATTTTAGCAACATCATCAATATAAATATATTCGAGAGGGATATTTGAGTTTCAAATCTCTACCTAGAATGAACTGCCGAAAGTTAGCTTCGACACAAAAGTCGGCTACCGGGTATGGCTGGCTTAGGACGGTTCACGAAACAGATGCAGCAATTTCAGTCGCCGTTGTCTTTGGCGGTGCTTCTTCCTGGTCGCTATGCGACTGCCCGCGAGGGCTCAAGGCGTCAGGGGATTCTCACTTCCCGCAATCCGATGAGCGAACGCCCTTTCGACCAAAGTTTGCCAGCATTAGCTGGTAAGTAGGGGACCATTCATATTTTTATCAAGGGTCTACCATTTGACAATTTTTCTAAAACACATGGAGCTCCTTCTGAATTTATTTAGGGTATTTTATGGATTTTCGCATGATTCGCGACGTTGGCCGTCCATGTTTAGAGTTGACCTTCTCTTCGACGCCACCGGATGCGCAACGGAGAATCAACACAGAGCTCATGGGGCGACCGAAGAAGGATGAAACCAGCCCACCTCAATCGTCTCGGATCCGTCTCATTCAAAAGCAGGTCAGTGTACTTCAACCGAATGATGGCCCTCAGGTAACAGTGGAAAACCACCTCCGGTTTTCGTTCATCTTCCACGCGAACAGATGAGCCTCCACAATCGCTTTGGCGGACTGACTGGACTGATGGCCGGCGCACGTAGATCTTTGTCACGATGGAGGCGTCGCGTGGGGTGCATAGACACCTACTAAGGATTGTGAAAATCTTGCACGCAGTCTTGATTCAGGAGACAAGTTTCCCTTACTCTGTCCATTTGCTGCAGCATTTAAAACTATCTATCTATTCAAGTTCACGCTAATTAATCCCGAGGGGTGTCTTCCCCTGATCAGGTATGCAGCCCAAAAGTCTTTGGGTTCTCCTAACGTTCATGGATAAACTAACCGATTTAAAAATACCATTGGTCCGACACATCAGAAAACTCCGGGTTAATAGGGCGATATTGCCAACGTAGTCGAGATCAGGCAACCCGCGCCCGGGTACAATTTCAACACCGTCAAATCAGTTCATGACTCCTCTGAGTACCCAGCCAACGCCGTGGGCGAGCATAAGCAACGACACAATACAAACTCACCGAACATCAGACCGAATAGCAGACGGTCGGGAGAGATTGCTGTGCACTAGAACTCTCGCAATGGCGAAGCAATAATGGACCGCGCTCATGAAGGCACTTTTTACCGACAAGTCATCTAGTTTCCTTTTTCTTTCCGCGGGAACTCATGATGGAGGGAGTCGGACGCCGTGCGGAAGTCAACAAAGCAGAGGGCCGTTGTTGCTGACGGAATTCAAGAATGCGCCGCAGTACAAACATCTGGTCGGTGCACCTGCGTCAAGCTCGAAGCTTCGCTTGTTGGCGTCTCGTCCTCGAGTCACACACGCAGAACACTGAAATCGTCTGAGAATGGTAATAGTAAAGGCCTTTGCCGCAACGTCGATGGGGTTAAGGCCTCAGTAGTTCTCGCACTTTGTCTTATCTCCCCTCAACGACAGACACAAACCGGCGTGAACTCCCCGTCATCAGGAACGAGTTCGTCATCCTATGCCTGCTCATTTATCTAATGGAACCGTGTCGCCATGCGCATAATTAAAGGTATAGTATAGTATACTTAGGGTAGTAGACAACGTCCCTGATGACTCTTTTGAAAACAGTACATACAATGTTGATTTTAAATAAACATGCTACTAAAATGTTGTCAATAGCATATTTATTTATGTAAAATGTTTGGCGGTGTGAAACGGCAGCTCGAACACCGGCGCATTTTTTGAAAGTTACAGACCGAGTGACAGATAGTCCTTTTCATGTACATCAGAGATTATAAGTCCAATTATATGTACTTAGCATGAAATATAGTCATTTGTGTAGCTTGCTGGAGAAAAGTGCATCAAACGTGCAGGGATACGTTACATAGTAGGTGAAATCAGGAAATAAACTTAATGGCTGTTCATACATAGTCCTGCAGTAAGAGTCGTCGTTTATCAAAAATCAAACAATCCAACCATCTTTGGAATACAACCATTGTCAGATATCGCATAACTACACGCTGACTGAATGGAAACTTCGATGGACTAGGAGTGTATGCTCCCGTTTGACATCGTACAGATGACCGCCCAGGTGACTCATCTTTGTGAACTCAAAGAACTCTTTAGATTTGATCGAACAGTCGTTCCCCGCGGATAATGCTGAATATCCATAACAGGCCATGCCTCATTTGTCTATAGAATAGAGGAAAAAATAAGCTGGCCCAGTCTTTCTGCATATGACAGAGTCCTAAGACCGTCCACCAGTTTTGTTGCCCGTCGCTGCACCTGTTCGATAGCCTCACTGTCATTCTTCATCCAGGACATCCATGCCGGAATTCTGTATTTCAAATGCTGTCTGACGAACCTACCGACTATCTGCGCGAAGAGTTCGCAAAGAAAGACTACGAAGGCACGCCTAGTCCAGTGCATGATGCTGGTTGTCGAAGGACAACCAGTTTAAACTTGTCCAGACACCTAGGTCCTTTTGCGTGTCCACTTCTTTTAGGGGAACCCCATTTATGGTGTACTCGTGTTTTTGAAAGCGCCTCCGACTAGATTGCTAGCTCAAGACTACATATTTGGATATATTGAAAGTTAAAAGCCACTTGCTGGACCATGCAACCAACTTATCAACATCCTCTTGAGTTTCTGCGCGTTGCCGACATAGTTTATTGTTTTCCATATCTTTATATCATCGCAAACATGGTGGCATCGCAGTCAAGATCCACAGTACAGTCGTTCATATAGATGAGGAAGAGGAGAGGACCCAAGACCGAGCCCAGCGAAACACCACTTTCAACTGGCACCCATTCGGATGCAGTGGTACCAACAATTACTCTTTGGAGCCTTCATGATAGGCAACTTTTAATCCGCTTTAAAATGTCGTCCTGTATTCCACACTCCCAAATCTTCTGTAACAGTCGTCCATGAGGCCCGCTATCAAACGCCTTTTTCAAGTCGAAGAAGATGACATCTACTGGACGGCCTGGTCTGTGGCTTTTGTCCATTTTTCTTGTGAGCAAAAGCTACTCGTAAGACATGAGTGACCACGACGCAATCTGGGCTGAGCAGCATATGTTAGGTTCCTTTTCTCCAGATACGTCATTAAATGTCCTTACTAAGTCGCGCCGTGATCTTGCACAAAATGCAGATCAAATTAATAGGACGGTAATTTTCGGGCTCCAGACTGGACCCTCCCTTGTAATTTAGAGAAATAAGGGCACATTTCCATTCCTCCCGCAGTTCACCTCCTTCCATGGCTCTCTATTGCATTGCGGTTGGTCGCTTGACCAGACTGTGTTACTCAGTGATGCGCAGTTTGCCCGACCTGACCCGCGTTTACTTTGCAGGTGGACACTGACGCCATAATTTTAATAACTCGATGTGATTACTGGGGCAGTGAGACAGTTGTTGGCCTCCAAGTGGTAAATTTTTGGGGTTTCCTCCTCCGTTGTCAAACTTTTGATTCGCCATGGACGGTTATAAAAGTAAAGTACAGTAGGTGAGCTAACTCATGAAATGTCAGCCGAAATTCCGAAATGGGATCTCGTTTCAAGAGGATTACTTAAGTAGGGTTGTAAAACTAGTCCGCCCGCAACATAATTCTATAACATTTCACTTACGCCAGGATGCCTGCTTTCGAAAGAACTTCTTTTCGGCTGCATGCAAAAACCATTCTTTGCAAAAAATGACTACTTAAGTAGCATGCATTTTTCTCATTGACTTTCAGTGTCCTGAAAAATTCCATTATGTTTCGTGAAAAACATGCGTAGAAATATTCATTCTTTTACTCGTCCTGTAGAAAATTACGTCTCCCTTCAATTGTATACTCAAGGAAAGGGTATAAATCGGTTTTCAAAAACTTTTACAATTCCCGAATAATTTTGAATCCGACCTGCTGTTATACTTGCATTCAGGGTTTCCAAACTGCAGGCCGTATATTTTCCGATTACAGAAAACTATAAATTTGTCCACGATATTAAGATGAGACCACAGGAAATTCATAAAAGTTGGCAGTGGATTTGAGCCATATTGTTAACCTTACAAGCCACAAGGCTAAATGAAGAGACATGGCGTTTTATGAACGACCGTTTTACAGTATTAAAAAAATCTCACATTTACGCACCTTTTTGAAACCGAATTATACCCCTCCTTCGAATATAATGTTTGAAGAAGACGTTATGTTCCATCGAATAAGTAAAATACTGAATACTTTTATGCATTTTTTTCATGAAATATAATTGACTATTTAGGGCATCGAAAATCAATGAGAAATTTGCGCGTAATTAAGTAGTCATTTTTTGCTGAGAATAGTTCTTACATGCAACCGAAAAGAAGTTCGTTCGAAAGCCGACACCTTGAGATAGCTGGATTTTTATAGAAATATGCTGCGTGATGATTAGTTTTACAACCCTACTTCAATAATTCTTTCGAAACGAGATCGCATTTCGGAATTTCGGCTGACTCTATAAGTTATCCCACTTACTGTACATATCTAAGTTTTTTCGATTTCTATTTATGCAGAATTCGATTAAATCGCTTATGACGCCTAACATGTGAGACCCTAATATTCGTTGAGTTTTGAAAGAATAAATTTTGCTTTAAGTATTTTCACTTATTTTTGCCTCCTTCGACGAATACCAAGTGCCCGTCGTCGAAATTAATGTTGCCTATATGCCGTGGCTCGCATGCCGGTAATTTACTGCCTAGCACAATAACGGTTCGTAGCATGAGCACACTGAATTGGATGAAAAGGGTCAAAAATGAGCATGAAAGGTCCGCGAGACCAAGAAACAGCTAAAAAGTGTAGGAAAGCCTAGGATGAATTCGGAAACAGGTTTTAACCACGCAGCACAAACAGTCACGGCCATTTTGGAAGCTAAAACTAACTCAATATTGCATCTCAATATTGAAACCTATCATTCATACTTTCCTTTGCAGTGTCTTTCTATCATGTATACATCTGGGAGGGCGTGTTAAGCTAAATCCATAACAAGAACTCCTTTTCATCCCAGAAGACCTATAAATCATCTTGCCCAATAAGGCGAGTTGCTGGAACCCTAAGCTGGACGGTAAATTAATTCACATCTCCTAATTGAGTTCGCATGACCACTTGATTAATATGTGCATTCACGCCGAAATCAAAGTGTGTAAACGCCTTAGCGAATTGGATTCTGAGCTGAGGCAATTTCCTGCCAAGTCTCAATCAAATGCGACCAATGAGCGCTCAAGAAAGATACGTGACTTTATGAGCTGTTCTCCCATTGGTTTTCACTGATACTTCTCAAAAAAGAGACCGGAAAATGTTGTAATAAAAACCGGCAGTGTTTCAGCACGAGTTCAAAGCGGCTTTTGCTGCCAAAACTGTCATTATTTTCCGGTCGCTGTTTTAATTAGACCGTGAAGCTCTTAATGCAAGGAAAAATCAGCTACAAAACGCCATTTATGTGTTGCCGTTTGAAAGGTAATGAATGGTCCATTGGGGAATTAGGCCTGAAAATGTCCTGAAAAAGTATCGAAACTAAAAATGTTAGTTGAGTATCACCAGAACATTCGTCCTCAAGTTCAGGATTTTGACGGCGGTATCATTTTAAACACCCCATTTCAGTCTCAAGTGGCTTTACTTCAGTTTATTGAAAGGGTCTTTTTTCAGTTTCGAAAGTCAGTTCGCTGAGATCTCCCTTCAACTGTCAGACGAGAGAGGCCTATAAGACGACTAAGTCATTCATTCAGAAGTGGTCACTTTTAAGATAGACACAGAAAAGGTGGGCTTCTTCGGGTCTGCTAGTGATCGCCGGTACGTCATTGCCCTTGCACCATAGAGACATGATTTGCATAATTTAGAATCCGGTACCCTAACCTGATGACCATAACCCAACGCTTTGGTCTGCCTGAACCCTTGAACAACTCTTTGCAGTGTGCGCAGTGACGCCTCGATGCGCAGTGGGTGACATATCTCATGATACATCGCCCGAAATTCCGAAGTTTTTTCGATTATAGAGGACTACTTAGGTGGGGTTATAAGATGGAGTAGCATGAAGCATAATCCTAAGATGCTTCAGTCACGTCGTAATTTCGACTTCTGAATGTGTGGCTTTCTAGCCATCTGGTAACACAACACTGGTTAGAAAGACTACTTAATGCTTATGATTACTTGGGGTTGGAGTAGTACACAGACCAAAGGCAACCATCAGGCGTCAGTTAATGAGACCGAAAGACCCACTGCCACTCCAAGAAACGTCTGGAGTCGTTTATCGCATCTGGTGCAGTTGCCGACAAAGCAACTACGTCGGAGAAACCGGAAGACAACTCCAAGCGCCAATGGCCGAACACGCTGCAGCAGTGCGGAGAAATGACGCTAGCTCTCTAGTTGCGGCCACATATTCAAATTTAAAGAGGCCAAAATTCTCGCAAGAGGTGACAACCGCGGGAGCCGGGAACTACTTGAGTCATGGTTTACTGGCCACCAGTCTATTAACAAATGCAATGATCTTCCCATTCCATACTCGGTGCTGAGACTTCGCCTAGGCGGAGTAATTGGCCACGCGGGGAGCGCACAGGTGAGCACTCTTCCCAACACCCGGGTCAGCGCGTCAGATGGTCGAGCAATCATCACACCAACATCCAGCGCACGTGATGAAATTGCATCAATTAACGACGCGAATGTCGGCCATCACGCCACGTGCAACGATCCCTGATAAAGAGGGGGGGGGGGGGAGCCGTGAATATTCATAGGTATGCGATGGCATGGCTACTGCATCCTATAAATACTGCAGCCACTTATGCATGAACCACCCTTATCTGCTTTTGTCTCTGATGATGGATTCGAGCAGGAATCCCAAACGCCAGGCTAATAAAACTCCTGTCTCAGCGATCGTGTCTCCTTCTTCAAGATTATAACTATTCTCCATTGATTTTTTATGGCCTTATAAATTCACGCATATTTTGCAGAAGACATGCAAAAAGTAGTCTTTCCTGCATCTACTAGGTAGTAACCTGCGTTTTTTCAAGTATAAAACTAAAAGAAGAAAGTAGCTGTCAGTTCCAAAAGTTTATATTTGAGAGATTTTCAAAACTGCCAAATGTCCATTTAAATAGCATCATATAAAACTATCTTTTAATGATCCTTATAGAGTAAGAGATGTGGTTCATATTTATCGTAGATGAATATATGATTTTCCCCACATGAAGAGTTCGCAGCTTGAAGTTTGGAAATTGTGAACGCAAGTGGGACGGACGTTTGAGTCCAAAATTCTCTGATACATTAGAATCTTAAACTGAAAGCTTCACATTCTTCGAGTACAGAGTTTTAAGAAGACTTAATTGGCTGTCAAATGAGTATCTAAATGTATCTTAATTTAAAATCGACGGAAACATTCACATGACTTAAGTGATCTTTCCGACATGACACGGAAATAATTACCTTCAAATCGCAGGTGGCCTTGGGCTTACAGTAGGGGGATGATTGGCTAAAATTACAGTTAGAACTGGGGTTATGGTTGGGGCTAAGTTTAGGGCACAAGAGTAGATCATCTGGCTATATTTGGTGCAAGGCCACACGTAGCGAGGGGGCGATACCTATTCCCGTGTCCAGTCTTCTTCTTTACTGAGGGTAGTTTTTGCAACCGGCCAAAAGAAAACGCATTCAAAAACCGGCCTTCTGACGGGACTGAAATATCCTAGGACTATGCTACGCAATAATCCCTACCACAGCCCCAGTGGTTTACAAGGCCAAGCGTCCCGTCTACGCGTGCCACGCACGGTCCGTTCAAATTTATGGAAAACCAAAGGCAGCAGCTCCACCCCCACCTGAGTAGGAGAAACATATTGGCCATATTAAGAAGGAGCCATCGCAACTTGACTCTCCGTCTTCAGTAAACGGCGTTATCCTCACAGTTGGCAGCCTTCCAAGCCACGATTTTTAACACGGCAGAACTACGCTGACATGATGTGAGAAAGGATTTGACAGTATCGCCTGATCACGAACGCGCTGTTCGAGCCGGTCAGCCATCCAATGCTGGGGCTGACTGTACGTAGCTGATAAAGCTGAAAAGCCTTTCTACTTGTCCCACACAAGATCTGCCCACGTACAGCTCACCAAGTTCCTCGAATTCAGTAGACAGGCCTTCGTAGGAAGTACTCATATACATATATACAGTGGTAGGGGGCGCTAACCGATCGTTCTTACGGAACTCACTCGTTCCGTTGTGCCTTACGGGCTCTCTCTCGAGCCCAACCAGCAGCCGCACAGCGGCGCATGATATAGACAGTATGTTATTACCGACAAAGACAAGGGAGACTGGAATGGCCATGCGCCGCTGTGCGACTGCTGGTTGGGCTCGAGAGAGAGCCCGTAAGGCACAACGGGACGAGTGAGTTGACGAGGGTAGGACTGGATGACGACGGCTAATAAGCCAGAAATGGTCATTCCAGTCTCCGTTGTCCTTGTCGGTGAAGCCGATGTGCCTGCTAAACAAACGGTGGAGAATGCAGCGCGGTTAGCAGCTGCAGGAGAGGGAGGTGCCGACGTAGAGTACGCAGGACGGACGTTACGACGAAAGTTGCAGGAAGGGCGCCGGCACCTGTGTGGGGAAAGGGCATCGGCTATTTTCGTCGACACGCTGTCAGGCCGCTTCTATGCCAGGTGCTCGCCAAAAGTGACCACTACATTCAAACAACCCAGTCCAGTTCGTTGGGCCTTACATTTGAGCTTTGTCCGGGCGCAGACAAACGTTGAAAACAAAAAATCGATCGACGTCACGGTGTCGGCAACCCGAAGGCTGCGTTACACGCCACGCAGGCCGTCAACTAACAAGGCGGGAGTTCTGTCGCTGTCTTCGTAGGCCCCCCCCCCCCCATCTTGTGACCCCGCCACATGTTCAAAGCTCGGTTACTTTTCCAAGCCAGTGAATCTGCACGTACAATTTCCTGTATGTGGCGGCAGAGAATGTCGAGTGGTGAGATACCGATGAAATTCACTTTGAGGGTGTGGATAGGTCCCGTCTGATTGATTCCGTATGGAAATTATGAGTTGCATGCGGGTGTTCGCGCAGCTTTGTGTTTTTGGTCTCAGACGTTAGTTAAGGTTGCGATTGGCTAAATGCAGACAGAATAAGTTTGATACATCCATGCCTCAATCTACTTCTATCTCTGTAGAAAACTCTGTATAGTGTAAAGGTCTCTCATACTGGAGTCAAAGAGCATCCGATCTTAAGAGGACTGAATGCCCATCTTCCTAACCGGTCCCTAGAAAGAAGTTCTTTCCAGTAAGGATAAAGTTTATGACTAGGGTAGACCTATTATCGAGAACTGCCTGCCATGTTTATCGACGTAGGCTTTGTTCAGTAGTTTTTGGTCGCAATCCAGTCAGGCCCTAGGACGGCTCTAACCCAGGCAGGATGACATCCTTTGAAGTTAACCGCCCTGAACCCGTTACACATAATTCTTTAGTAAAGGCAAGAGATTTGCCTGCAGTTGATGGAAGGGGCAAACTCTGACCACCCCGGTTCTCAACAGAGAACCTTACGACACGACATACTCCTTTTCGTACGCAATATGGGATTGAAAGGTCTCGCATACCTTCTTTATGCCAAAATCAAAGGCGGTACTGTACTTCGTCCACGTGGGCCCGCAGCTCTCTGTCGGACACGGCGCCTCCTTCACACAGTTTCCTTTAAAGGCGGTTCTACTAGGCTTCGAGGAGGTCCCACCCGCATAACCCCCGCTTCTACCGTTCTCGTAAGACAAACTCCACCGATTACCTTTTTCTGACTCCGGTCATATACTTTGCCCTTGCCCTCTTCTCTTCGGTTGGTAAAAATTATAATTTTCCCCGGTAGCCTTTCGACTTTATTGGAAACCGATTACACATCTCAAAGGGCTTTTTCAAGGAGAAGTTAGAATTTTATAGCAGGTCATGTCTGCTAAGAATGAACATTCAAGCTGCCAAAACGATTCTGGCAAGTTCCTATCTGGCAAGTTAGGTAATTAAACAGACGCACAGATATAGAATTTCCTCATTCAGGTAGTTTTGGGAATGAGTCCGAACTTTGACCTTTGGTCCATGAATGACTATCCTCCGTGCTAAAGTACAATACTATTCCGATCGTCTTTTGCTCATAAGATGCTAACATATACAGTAGGTGAGCTAACTCATGAAATGCCAACCGAAATTCTGAAATGCGTTTTCGTTTCAAAAAGATTAATTAAATAGGGTTGTAAAACTAATCATGGTGCGACATAATTCTATAATATTTAAGTTACCTCAGGATGCCGGCTTCCGAGCAAGCTTCCTTTCGGATGCATGCAGAGACTATACTCTGCAAAACATGCCTTCTTAAGTAGCATGGCGTTTTCTCATTGATTTTCAATGCCCT
>CACRXP010000122.1:1096990-1119856 GCA_902702965.1 Spirometra erinaceieuropaei
GACCAGCTCCACCGATTATCTTTTTCTGACTCCGGTCATATACTTTGCCCTCTTCCCTTCGGTTGGTAAAAATTATCATTTTCCCCGGTAGCCTTTCGACTTTATTAGAAACCGATTACACATCTCAAAAAGCTTTTTCAAGGAGAAGTTGGGATTTTATAGCAAGTCACGTCTGCTGAGAATCAACATTCACACTGTCAAACTGATTCTGGCAAGTTCTAATCCAGCAAGTAAGGTAATTAAACAGACGCACAGATATAGAATTGCCTCATTCAGGTAGTTTTAAAAATGAGTCCAAACTTTGACTTTTGGTTTATGAATGACTATCCTCGGTGCTAAAGTACGATACTATTCCGATCGTTTTTTGCTCATAACATATATATGTACAGATTGACTTCCGCTCAACTGGTTGTTACATTTGTGTTAAACTTGAGCGGCGGCTGAGCAGTGAGAGGGTACTCAGAGTTTTACAATCATCAGGCCAAATCCCGTGTTGTAGGATAAGAGTGAGTTGTCCTCTCAGGCGACTGTGGCCGCTGGCGTTGACTGCGTCCAGTCATGCCTTAGAGTCCCTTCAGGCAGGGGTGGCAGCTGCCTTCGTAGGCTCGTGGGCCAATCTAAAGTCGTGTGTAATCAATGTGTGTGTTTCGAACTTGCCGAGGGGTGGTGTTCCGGTTGTGTAGGTCGCATTCTCAGGGGGGTGGTGTGGTCAAGTAGCGCATAGGCAGCTGCGACCCTATGGATGCATGTGCGTCCGAGTTGAAATCAGTCGGCTGTCTGGAACCGCTCGCTGCAAAGGGGAATAACCTCGTGGCCACGGGGCCTTGAACAAGTGTAACACACCACAGGTTGTTTGAGTGAAGTGGAGGACACGGAGGCGCGGACCTAGGATGGGAATGATGTGATGGAGTGTCAGTGAAGGCGCTGACCCTCGTCGTTGCAGTTATCGTCGTCTTGGGTCGTCTTGCGTCCTCTCTCACTCAATGCCAGCATTCCCACGTCCCTCTCCCGCAGTTTCCTCCAGCGCAGCTCTCCCTACCGGTGGTCTAGCAGACACGACAGAACACTCCCCACTCCAGAGCAGACTGTAATGCGTGTATACATCTTTACTATTTCATTTGTATCCTTATTACACGTTTACACAATTAACTTCTTCTTCTTATGGTCGCGGCGTGTGTGTTCGATGTGTTACTTACCGAACGCGTTCAGTATTCTTACGGATCAGGAATCGACAACAAGTGCCTAATATTCGCATGTGTGCCAACCTCTACGTCGTCGGCCGTCACACAAGGACGTCAGACATGACCATGACGGCTGTCGACAGCACCTTACTTTCACATAACACCCTATACGCCACAATCTCTCCCAAACCAATCAGTATTTTTGATCCCACCCCTAGACTGACTGACTGACGCGGACAAACCACTGACACCCGGTAGAAGGAAGAGAGGGTGAGGTTGAATCACTCAGCTCGTGTTCGCCAGCAATCATGGATAATTCGTTCCTACGTGAAGGAGGGGGTGGGTGACCTGGATCAGGTTTCAGAGGCTCCAAGTACCAAATCCTGTGTGACATGTGTTGATTGGCTGTTTCACTTTGACCTCCACCGCACCCGCATTCGCTTCCAGCCGTCATGACATTGTCTGGTCAGCAGAATACGGTGGGTGGCGTAAGAAGTGAACTTCACCGTAAACAAATTCGCGCAGATCACCACAGCCTCCTGTTGGGGACAGCTATGGCCCTGATCGCTCGCGATGGACGAACTCTAGCCTGCATGCAGAAAAGCATGCATGTGTGTGTGACGCTGTGTCCGACTTGGGGAATTTAACACTAAGTAATATAGGCAACATGACATTACCGACCAAGACAGGGGAGACTGGAATGACCATTTCAGGCTTAATAGCCGTCATCAGCCACCTGCACCAAACCCCAGGTTTCCTGTGGCGTCTAAGGCTCGATCTCGCGACCCCTTGGTTAGAAGTCCGGCGCCCTAATCGCTGAGCCTCGGGCTCGTTATCCTTTCGGCTGCGATCGGGATATGTGAAGGTAGAGGGGCGCTCGCAGATCGCGTGACGTAACACTCTCGTCCCGCTTTGTGCCTCGGGACTAAACCTCACACCCCGTCAGCAGACGCTTATTAATACAGGCAGCGGCTGCACGGCTGCTGACGGGGCTCGAGATTCAGCCCAAAGGCACAAAGCGGGGCGAGTGTTCCGTCACGCGATCTTCGAGCGCCCCTCTACGACTAATAAATATTTCATGATGTCCGTTTTGGCATTCAGTTAATGGTGTCAGGACTTTTGACGAATTTGAAAGTAATTGAGCCTCAGCCTCTGCGTGCTTTTTTAGCGCTCTCGGGTTGCGAAAGAGGTCATCAAAAAGCCATAAAAATAAAAGGTGTGTTTGTCCAGTTAAGTCCAGAATCGGCCAAGAATACAAGCAGCCTAACCTCCCTTCGATTCATGAAAAGGCTACAAGGAATTCGGTTTCGAGACTGGTCCCGACTAAACACCTTTTCTACCGATCCTGGACGATGGACTGTCAGTGTGAGGCGTACCATGACATCGTTAATCTGTGCAGCCCGTAAAAATCAGGAAAAGAGCGTATCTTCTAAACTACGTTCACTGAATTTAAGCATACAAACAGTCGGCAACGCCGCGCTGTAGGTAGGCTGGACCAAAACGGTGGGCGGATTGGCCCACTACAGACGTTTGTTAGGGTGTACCGTCTGTTGCGATTTGAGGCTGACTAGAAAGGGCTCCCAGATCAGAAGTCAGGGAAGACTGATTGGGTTGGACAACCTTCACTGCTGAGGAAGTGCGCACACAAGGCCCCGCAAGCAGTCGCTCCAGGCAAGTTTTTTTTCTCTGTCTCCGCTGTTGAGGTTGTTAGCCCCCAGAGCGTGTGTGCGCCTTACGCTATGTCCCATTTAGCGTTCGCCAGCCAATCAGAGAAGGGACAGCGTTGATTGGCTCCGAGCAGTTGCGAAGCGAGTGACAGGCCCCGCGCAATCACGGCAGCGAATCGACAGGGAGCGTGAGGCGGACAGAAGGGCGGGTAGAAAAAGAGGGGGGGGGACAAGGAGGCGAGGACTGCCACAAGTCCGCACGAGCCTTGGCGTACGCTTTATGCCGTGCCAGCAAATGCACGCAGCACCATATGATGGACAGGCTCGGACAGTTAACCGGTGAATGGGAGAGGGAAGAGAAAATGAGGCCGACTCTGTGGAAAGTCGTCGCCTTTGCACATCGATGAATTCCTCTCTATAATAAGTCTTACGCGCTGGAATCTGTCACGGTGCGCAAACAGAGCCAGGTGCGTGAGGGAGGTGAGTGTTCAGCAGATGTTTCGCAAGTCTGGCTCGCTATAAACTACTTCGCGCGCAAGTCGCGCCCACTCCGTGGTCTAACTGTCGAATAACTGTCATGCCCTTGAGGCACGTGTGAGTTGTGTTTGCGCTCAACAACGCGGCGATTGGTGCAAATGCCTGCGCGAGGGGAGTCAACAGTTGTGGCGAAAGACTAAGACAGCCGTGTGTACAGCAACCGGAGGACGTGGACGGTAGCGGGCAAGCGTTGCATCGGTGCGAGACTGCCCCCGTCTAGCCTGGGTAAGGTCACGTGCGGAAAATGCAAGCCATAAAAAGGTCAGGAAAATAAATAGGCCATCCAGAAGGCGTTGAACGTACTGCAGATGAGGTAGGGTAACGGACACAGGAAGTTGAGCATTAGAGGCAGGAGATGGAAGAGCATATTTTGCGGAGGCAGTCTACGCTGGCGATTTGCTATTTATCTGCCCCTGTCAGTGCAAAACATTCTTATCCCGAAAAAGAGATCCGAAACTCCCAATTAGCAACACACTTTGGAGAAACTGGGCATACTTTCGATCTCCAGCGAGCTACCACCTTAGGCCGGGCAACACAAAAGCAGAACGGCTTACTCTCGAGGCGTGTTTCTCCGATGCCCACTCCATCAACAGGCATCTGGACCTTCCTGCAGCTTACAAAGTCCTACGGCATCACAACCGTTGAGCTCAGGACCAAACAACCACATCGGACTTAAGAAGGCCATACGGAGACAGCCCGACGGCGAGTTTACTCGGCGAAGAAGAACAGGAACAGCCAGACCGACCGCCCGACACTGGTTCAGTCACCTCCCCCCGACGGAATGGTGACTCACAACGCACGCAGACAAAACGCCCGTCAACCATCCCCCGAGAGGCCGAGGCAGCGAGAGGAGAGAAAAAATCGATCAGCACGAGGCCGACCAACGTGACACGCCAGTTGGGATTTCTGGTCGATTAAGGGCATTTTACGCCTTGAAAATGGAGAGCCGACCAAGCGCTCTGAAACGTCAGCATTAAAAAACCCGTTCGGGTGGGCTCACCCTCTTCTTCAAACCATCTCTCAACTTTGGCAATAAGAAGAGATCAGAAAGTTCCTCCGAGGTCTGCTCTTGTGACAAACATAATGGTTCACCACACATGGTAGTGGCCTAGAAGAGCTATACAGTAGGCGCAGGCCCCCTGGTACTGGGAACTGTCCAGCCAATGATAATGGTGACACCAAAGCAGGATAACAATCTCGGCTATTAAGGAGAGACCGCCTTAATATTAAGCGAATGTCAATCCTCGCAGAGAACAGTCAGTCTAATTTTCTAAAAGGTCAGGCAGCCAACAAATCATTGCAGGGATAGCTACTGACCTCATAAGTGGTACTGTAGACATCTTCAGAGGTCGAAAAAAGGAAGTTAACACTGACTTTGCGAACCTTCTTCACGGGGGCAGTCACGGCGGGGGACAATCGGAGCCGTCAGTCATCTCCGCGGCCGACGGGGACGATTCAGGTCACGGTGAAATGCGGGTTGGATGCAGCCACACAGGCGGCACTGGCGGGTCACGCACTGAACAAAGTGCGCCATAAAAGGGGAGCTGTGCGCAGGACTTTCCAGTCTCAGAAGATGGGTAGACGAATAGACTGCTCGAGACGTCGAACATCCAATAAACCCCTCCCAATGAACGCCTCTTCTTCTTTTGATATGCCACCTGGGAATTGCATTTTCACTACTAGTGATGGAAGCTAACACTGTTTTGGGACAAAAGCGGTCCTGAATGACATCAGAATATCGAATGATGGTATAGTTTTGGTCATACAAAGGTTGTTTATGTAACCATAAATAATCTAAGAGGTAACTCTTACATACAACACACAGAGGTCTTAAGACAAAAATCAAACGATAGATCAACTAGATAGATCAAACGATAGATCGACTAAAATGGATCAACTTCAAGTCGCACGGCAAATACTTGGTGCAGTCAGCAGTATGGTAGGTGGGCTATCTCATGAAATGTCAACCGAAATTCCGAAATCCGTTTTCGTTTCGAAAAGACTAATTAAGTTATGTTGGGAAACTAATCATCGTGCGGAATACTTCTATAATAATTCGGTTACCTCAGGATGCCGTCCCCTGAACGAATTTCTTTCCTGAAAGCGTCCTTAGAATGTGTCTTAACAAATGGTATCTTGGTCGTTCAAGGGAAGCACGGCGTACATGTTTGGGGATCAGTAGAGGAAAATACATGCAAGCTTCATTCGTGAGCTTGTCCAACCACGCCTTCTCATCCCAAGGTCTATGACGAACAGACAGTTGGGAAGGTAGAAATAAAGAGAGCCGTCGTCCCCCTATTTGCATGCATAGAAAGCAAATAAAAAGATGACTATGTTTTCAGAATAAACAGTAGCTCAGAAGTAGAGTTGGGCTTACAGTAGGTGGGCTAACTCATGAAATGCAAACCGAAATTCCGAAATTCGATCTCTTTTATAAAAGATTAATTAAGTAGCGTTGTAGAACTAGTCAGCCTGCAACATAATTCTATAATAATTCAGTTACCTCAGGATGCCGGCTTTCGAATGAACTTCCTTCCGGCTGCATGCAAAAACCACGCCGCAAAAAAGACTACATAAGTAGCATGCATTTTTCTCATTGATTTTCGATGCCTTTAAAAACTCAATTATATTCCTGGAAAACATGCATAAAATTATCCAATCTTTTGCACATTCGGAAGAAAATTACGTCTTCCTACAATTTTATACTCAAAGGAAGGTTGCAATTCAACTTTAAAAAGTCTCTAATTGTGCGATTTTTTAATACGGTGAAATGGTCGTTCATAAAACGTTATGTCTCTGCATTTGCCAATGGGGCTTGTAAAGATTACGATATGGCCCAAATCCACTGTCAAGTTTTATGAACCCCATATAGTCTGCTTTTAATACCGTAGAGAAATGCATGGTTTTCCATACGCGGAAAATATACGACTTGTAGTTTGGAAACCCTGAATGCAATTATAACGGCAGGTCGGGTTCAAAATTACTCGGGAATTGGAAAAGTTTTTGAAAACCGAATTATACCCTTCTTTCGCGTATAAAATTGGAATCAGACGTAATTTTCTATCCAATAAGCGAAGGAATAAATCTTTTTATGCATGTTTTCAATAAAATATATAATTGATTTTTAAGGGCATCGAAAGTCACTAAGAAAATCGCATGCTACTGATGTAGTCATTTTTTTACAGAGTGTGGTTTTTGTGTGTAGCCGAAAAGAAGTTCGTTCAGAAGCCGGCATCCTGTGGTAACTGAATTATTATAGACTTATTTTGCACGATGACTAGTTTTACGACACTACTTAATCAATCTTTTCGAAACGAAAACGCATTTCGTAATTTCGGTTGACATTTCATGAGTTTGCTCACCTAATGTATGTTCTCATACAAGTGGACATATCAACTAAATTGAAGATGATTGAAAGATTTCATGGCTGGACACCGGCTATACGTATCCACCAGGTTACATGTGACCTTGCCCCGCATTCCAGGGGTACCCACTCCCATGTCCTAACTTTTCCCCAAACCCCTAGCACTTACCACAAAATCACTTAAAATACATGAGTTAACTACGCCTGTATCCTCAAGGTTTGATAGTGTCTGCCACGCCAGGATAAGCAAACCATGGCCCACTCAGCCTGGTGTGCACTGGAAGTTCTTTGACGCCGAGTTCGCTGCCGGTGGATGCGCTTGCGCTCCCACTGGGTATACATGTACTGAGTATGTCTGCCCGGTAATCCTCTTCTTTCTGACTCGTCTACTTTTTATTAGTTAAAATACTGCTAAAGTGTTTGTTGTGGACCAGTAGATCTGATCCTGTCTCGTAATGCGTGGGCACTTCTCACCAAATCTCGCATGTCAATTTTCCTTTTGCGGGAACTTTCCGGAGGGCAAAGGCGAATGGAGAAGGAACGGTGAGCGGTTAGTTAGAGAGCATTTGTATTTGGCACTATGGGGACCCCTAGGTAGGGAGCCAGTTTTTTGAATGCAAATCCGGCTTGTTGCGTCTAAAACCTAAAAACAGACAGTTGCGTGTGTATTTGGATATGCAGGATATGTACGGGATGGCGATTAGCACCAAGACTATGATGGCGTTCAAAGGCAGTCCTACAATCTATGCTTATTAAATGTCTCTGCGGTGCTAATATTTCTGCGATTTCGAAATATAGGAAAATGAATAATGTACCTTTTCTCTAATTGATAATTAAACGGCTGGGAGACGCTGAATCTGGAATAAACTCGAGATCTGAAGGCTTGTTTGAGGAAGCTGTAAAAAGAGGTTCTTGGTCAATCAAGACAAATTTCCAATGAAGTGCTGCACTTTTCATGTAAGGGTGTATGATGTGAACGGAAGTAAGCGTAAGAGGTCAGCTGTGAGGGAATTTCAATCCGTAGTGTTCTTTATCTACCTGCTGAAGCATTCTGACATGAGACTGTTTGTAGGGCAATTTGCGGCGACGGGAATTGTTGACGAAGTCCAATTTATTGGAGCAGAGGGATTTTCTTCTTGCCCTTCTACGTTTATCGCGCCTGTGGATGCATGATACCCAGTCGTCGTTAGGGATAAGTGGTTAGAATTATGGGTTGGGAACTAATGTTAGAAGTTGGGGCTAGTTCATGCTATAAAACTGAGCGGGGAGATATGTTCAAACGGAATATCCGAGCCACGAGTACCCTCAGGAAAATGGCCTTCTGGTAGACAGAAAAGCAAGATCTTATTTCCTAGCCGTACCTGTTAGGGCTTAGCGTTGTGATTTAGCTTTATTGGGTAGGAGTTAGGATTAGGGGATAGGAACTAGGGTTGGGGTTCTGGCTTAGGGTCAGTGTTAGGGATCAGGCTGGGGCTTGTCTACCGCAGGTACGGCTACGAAATTCGATCTGACCACTTTTTCTTGCCCTTCTTTGCTTATCGGGCCTATAGATGCTTGAGATTCAGTCGTCTTCAGAGCCAACATCTTTTCAAATGAGTCAAATTTTGCACCTGCGCTAGTTGCTCTTAGGGAATATTTGTAAACTCTTCGAAGGCTCCATACCTTAGAAAATGTCGGTTTTTCTCCCAGTACGTGAATCGCATCAACTTTTGCCGAAATCAGAGAGGAGATTTTAATGCACCTTCTACTGACTGCGACAAAAATGATCTCACCAAACCATGGCTCTTGCAACCTGACGTGCGGTGACAATTCTCTGGCATCTGGTCCCCTGCCGGTGGATGCTCCGCTGGGTATACAGGTCGTACGCATGGCTGCCCAGTCAACTTTATCTTTCGGTGCTGTTGTTGGTTAAAATCCTGGTCATTTGCTGTGTGATCCAGGGGGTGTGGTGGTGCGCATAAGTGCATGTCTGGCCCTCCTCCGTCTCCGGTCTTCTTGGCTGCGTCTTTACACTGAGTCCAGGTGGGGAGGAGGAGAAGAGGGTGCGGTAGATGCTGTGCAAGTCTACTGTCACTATAAACTAACTCACGCGCAAATCACCCTGCCAGCCTAGCTTTACTGTGGAGCCCACAATGGACATCGTCGGAATCGACGGTCGAACTACCAGGCCTGTGTCCTGCCGATTTCAGGGTAGGCAGATAACACGACAGCATCAAGCCGCCTAACAGCTTACAGAAGAGTCGTCCCGTATCGATCAATTTAACTAGCTGTTGACCTCATTCCATCCTACTAGTGAAAACCCTTCCACTAAAATCACGCTCGACAATTAGTGTGCTCAGAGAACTCGGACGAGCTGTTCGCAGACGCTACATTCAGTTCTTTGCACGTTGATCAATATTCCTCCGTGTTATTTTGCTGCAAAAAAATGGGAAAGTGACTTTGTCTTCTGGTAATATTCAACGTCTCATTCTTAAAGACCTTCGTACTACTTATATTGAGAACAAGGTCTCAGGAGTTTCATGAGTTTCGAAATTCACCATATAGTATTATGCATAATCCTGCTTTGGGGGAATAAGCACGTCAAGTAATTGGTGGGCTTTGAAATTGGACCTGAATACAGTATTGTCCCAAGTGATAACACATGGCCATGCATCGTTCAGTATCCCTTCAATAAAGGTAAATTGCTGAATTTTGGTTGGAATGCATGCGAAGTGGTAATACAATTACTTGAAAATCTTACGTTGTTCGCTTTCCAGTATGAAAGTTCTCAGTTCTCATCGTCGAGCTCATTGTGAAAAAGATGCCATTTATGTAGTTACTATTTTTCCCCAGTTCTTGCTGTTCATATAAACTACGCTCTTTGTTTTGAAGGAGCTTACTAAATAATTCGTTCTATATTGTTATTTTATAGGAAATCGAGTCTTTTCACTACTGTTCTGAACAGCGCTGTGACCCGTATATTGTGCCGAAGACGGACAAGCCAGTTGTCCTTGGTGACCTCAGTGTCCGCGTCCACACAGTCTACACCGCTTGGAGGGGAATGCTGGGTGCTCATGGAATCGATGACTGTAACGACAACGGTTTTCTCCTTCTGTGAATCTGCGCAGAACACCGCTTCCTCCCAACCAGCACCTCCTTCCGCCTTCCGATGAGGAAGTAGCAGACTTGGATCGCGGAGGTGGCAGTTGCTGGACTAAGTTCGGGTCCGGTGGCGAGCTCAACACGATGCGCTGGTGGCCAAAGCTATCTGCGACACCGGCGGCTGGACGGATCATCACCTCGTCGCAGGAGGCCACAAGGCAATCAACCACCAACTAATCCAAATACTGTTCTGTTTAAGTTGTCTGCTCACCGTTTACATTTCCGCGACCAATTAGCCCAGCATCCGGAAGAACGGCCGGCCCTGGACGACACGCCACCACGGGGACTCAGTGGTGTCAACTGCGAGATGCTATCCAGTCCGCCGTCCTGGTGGTACTCGGACGAGCACGTAGGCGACACCAGAACTGGTTCAACAGCAGGGACACAGGCGTTAGCGACCTGCTCGCTGAAAGGCATGGAATGCGCAAAGCCTTCACTAACTATCGAACCGAAACAAACAAAGCGGCCTTCTTCGTATGTCGCCGTCTCATACAGCACCGAATGTAGGAGATGCAGGACGGCCGGCCACGGATACCAAAAAGTATGTGAACCGCAATTAAATAAAGAAGTTTTTCCGCATTAACCAAGACGGTCTATGGCCCCACAACTAAAAGAACCGCGCTGATTCTCAGTTCCTATTGGACGACATTTCTGACTGAGAAATCTCGGTTTCTGGAGCGTTGGGTCGAGCATTTCATAGGTGTCCTCATCCGCCCATCTTCTATCGTCACTGATTTTATCACTTTACTTTGGCTGACACCTTTGGTTTAGAGAGTCATTGTCCTTAAAAGGGGCCATGCAGTATGTGAGGTGGACCAACACAGGGGCCAGATCGGAGTACGGCTGGCATTACCAGGAATGCAGACCCACAACAACATTGGGGGTTTGATTGCACACAAATGTACCGACTCACGCCGCGTCCACTGGGAGCGGTGCCACCAACCCCCATTCTTCCTGTGGTATAAAATTCTGTTCAGTGAGTGTTGGGATGACGGCCCAGGCTAAATGAAGGGCCAGGTGTCGCCCTTCTAGGTCAAAAGTTCTGAAAGCGTGTGGTGAGGTACCGGACAAATTTGCCTTTGACAATTTAGGCCCGTTTTCTTTGCCCGGATTGTTTGTTTGAATGTGACGAAAAATAACACACCTGTACAACCCCCTTGCTGGCCTGCTTAGCTGTCGCGCTCTGTTTTCAGGCTACCTAACGTTCAGAATTTCTATATTATTCACCGGTCGGTTTTATTTGCTGTCTTTAATGCTGAGGGCTCGTGAGATATAACTCGTTAGTTCATGAGAACATTACCATTTACGCCAAGCGTGTGCTATGACAGTATCAACAAACCATGTCCCTCGCAGCCCGGTATGCGCTGACAGTTTCCCGACACACGGTTCCCTGCCGGTAGATGCGCTTGCGCTCCCGCAGGTGGTGGACATGACTGCCAAGTCATCATCCTCCTCCTTCTGACCCCTGTTGGGGTGTTGTGGTTGTTGTTGGTAAAAAAATCCTGGTCAAGTGTGTATTGTGGCCCAGGGGATGTGGTGGCACGCCTAGGTGCGGGTCCGGCCGTGCCAGCCACCTGCGTCCTCACCCACCGGTCTTCATGACTCTGTCTTGACACCGGGTTCAGTTGGGGGAGGAGGAGGAGGAGGAGAGAGTGCGGTAGATGCTGTGCAAGTCTGGTATCACTATGAACCAATTTGCGTGAAAGTCACCGTCCCTGTTTCACCTTGTTGTGGAATACATTATGGACATCGTTGGAATCTATGGTCGAACCGCCCTAGTGCAAATCACAGCCTCTTCAAGGAAGCGTCCTTTTCTTGTGCGGAAAAAGTGTCCATGTAATTTAATCAAGCAAACTGTCCATAAATCTGAGCGAAAATGGATGTTGCGGTATATCGGGGCAACTTCCTATGTTATTACCTGTCCTAGAATCTGGTTATGCACTCGAGCGTGTTTTTCTCGAAATCTGTTTATTACGATCCATCTTCATGACTGATAAACACTGAGATAACGCTCTGCCCGCATGGCAAAGTCAATAAATAAGGAGTTCCGTGAATTATAATTTAAAAATATTTTGCTGTTGTATAATTTGATTTCCAGGAAGGTGTTGTTTCCTACAAGACTGACTTGAAGTGGATTTTATCTACAGGTTCCAAGAATAATGAATGGTGTTACGCAAGTAAAAAATTCGCGAATCGTAAATTCTGCCTAAGTAGTATTTTCTCCTTCAGTGAAATTGGCTTGTGTATATAATAAGATTTTAGGGAATTACAACTATTCGGCTGCTGCTTTGTAAGTTCATGAGTACCGTAAACCCAGAAAAACGTCTTTTTAAACCGTGAAAATTCTCGGTTGCTTTGTTTTCACATATATACTATATGCTGGTTGTAAAATAATTACGACTGCCGAAGTGTTTTCGACAAAAATATTTTAACGCTGAAAAAACTAAATCTTAGCTAGGTGTACTGTTATTCCACCTTTTCTGCGCAGAATGAATAATCCTCTAAAAAAGTTGAAAGGGATTTGGAAAGCTTATGTCACTCCGGAGCTATCGGAATTTACCTTCTTTTTGCTGTAGGAAATTTGAACGCGCGCTGAAAACTAATTGGTGCGCACTTTTAGCCGATTATCTCGCAAAGGTACTTGATAATAATCATCTTTGTAACACAGCTTTGCAACGTTTTTCCGCTTAAGGCGCCAATTAAGAATTTTAACCAGTGTTTTGTTTGTTGCTATAGAAACCGCATGTGTAACACGGTGTTCCTTATATCTACTTTCTATCGCCTTCAACACTGATATTTTTATCCTTCCTCCGTGAGCTGGTTGTGTCATCTCATATGGTAATCGTAAATTCATCTTAAGCCCACCATAAATGCTTCGTATAAAAGGTAAATGTGATGTCTCATGAAATGTCGACCGAAATTCTGAAATATGGTTTCTGTCCAAAATGACTACTTCAGTAATCTTTCGTGCAGCATTATCCTAAAATAATTTAGCCGCACCAAGATGGCGTCTTTGAATGAGGTCTCTTTCTCTTGTTTGCAAGAACCAAATTATCCGGAAATGATTACTGAAATAGCATGAAATTTTTCCATTAATTTTTGATATCCCAATAAAATAAATCAAATGTTATGGAAAATGTTACCCATTGTGCTCATTTGGTAGTAAACTACGACTTCTTCAAACTTTATACTCAAGTAGAGAGCACCTTTTAGTTTTAATAAATTGCTTAATTACAAGATTTTTTAGATCGCGAAGCGGCAGTTCATTGATAATCGTACCAGCACATGTATTAATGCTACTTAAACTGTATGCAACCTGGCCACATCCAGCACACAATTTTATGAGTACTATATGACATCTTCACGTCAGCCAAGAGGTATGTGTGATAGTCCTTTGACGGGATGTATACAACATCTAGTTCGCAAGCCCTGAATGGAAGTGTAACGGCATGTGATGCAAAAAATATTCGGGAATTGTAAGAAGTTTTTGAAAGCCAAAAAATACTTGCTCAAAACAAAAAATGGTAAGATGTGGTTTGGTAGCCCCACCGGATGGACACAGTACTGTTGGGATTGGGGTTAAGGTTAGGGCTAGGGTTAGGGGTTGCGGTTAGGGTTAGGAGTTTAGGATTAGGGTTACAGTTAGGAGTTAGGGGTTAGAAGAACTATTTATAAACCATTCAGAGTACAACCGCGCATTACCAATGGTTTTCCCTTGCGTACAACTACTAGACCTCGTCGCCTGCGCGTTCCCCGGCTCCACCTGTAAAAACCCCTATTACCACCGGTCGCTTGTTAGAGATGACTGGGATTTGTTTACTTCAGGTGGGGCTACACAGCCATGTCCGGCCCAAAAAATTTCCAGCAAAACTAATTTGCAATCAAGTCAACACAAGAGACCATATTTCGTGCACCTTCTCTATAACATATAATTGACTTTATAAGGCCATCGAAAATCAAAGGAAAGATTTCGCACTATTTAAGTAGTCATTTTCGCAGAATGGGCTTTTTGCGGACGGAAGAAAGGAAGCCCATTTAAAAGCCGTCATCCCGTCGTGACTGAAGTTTCTTGGGGTTACGCTGCACGATCATCAGTGTTACAACACTAATGAAACAATCTTTTTTGGACCGAAAACATATTCCAGAATTTCCATAAGCATTTCTTGAGATACCACTTACACAGTAGTATCTAGATGCGGGGTTCAAACACGATAGCTCGGTCCACAGGGCCATACCTGTATGTCAGTTCAAACCTGCACGTCTTCATAGCGCCGAACCGAAACTAGCAGGCGGCATGTTTGTTCAGATTTAAATCTTCATTTCGAGAAGTTGACAAATCCATGAACAAGTTCGTTATGTAGTACCAACACTTCATCTCTAATTTGGAATAATATAGTTGACTGATGTTGTTTACTACATTACGCATTGATGACTTAGGAAAACCTGCTTGGACACTCACTCTGCCTTATTATGATTGATGCGTTTTATGCGTTCCGGTAGGTTGAGCAGAAAAGATAGTCCAAATCTTTTAAACCACAGTGCTTTCGATCGCAACCTCGTACCTCAGGTGGTTGGAGTTTTGACTGTACTTAAGTCTTATCTCTTTTTCCGCGGGTTCGAAACCTCCGAGGGCACCAAGGTTTTTTACGAACGAATCGGCTCGGCAGTCCGTTTATTTATAATTACTAGGGAAAACCATCTTAGTAGGCGTACTCGTGTTTTCGATAAATTCTGGTCGGGCCAGTACAGTAGATGTGCTAACTCATTAAATGTCAACCAAAGTTTCGAAATGCGTTCTCGTTTCGAGAAGATAAATTAAGTAGTGTTGTAAGACTAATCATGATGCAGCAAATATCTATAATGATCCAGTTATCTCAGCGTGTCGGCTTTCGAAATAACTTATTTTCGGCTGCATGCAAGATCTATACTCTGCAAAAAATGACTACTTAAGTAACATGCAACTTTCTCATTGATTTTCGATGCCCTTGAAAATTCAATTATATTTCATGGAGAACATGCGTAAAAATATTCATTCTTTTACTTATTCAGTAGAAAATCACGTCTTCTTCCAATTTCATACTCAAAAGAAGAGTATAATTCGGTTTTAAAAAGTTTCTAATTGTAAGATTTTTTAATACCGTTAAATGGCTATTCATGAAACGTCATGTATCTGCATTTACGAATGTGGCTTGTAAAGTTAACAATATTGTTCAAATCCACTGCTAATTTTATGAACCTCATATTGTCTCCTCTTAACACCGTAGAGAAATGCATGGTTTTTCGTACACGGAAAATATACAGCTTGTAGTTTTGAAGCCCTGAATGCAAGTGTAACAGCAAGTCGGGTTCAAAATTATTCGGTAATTAGAAAAGTTTTTTAAAACCAAATTATACTCTTCTTTTGAGTATGAAATTGGAAGAAGACGTGATTTTCTACCGAATAAGTAAAAGAATGAATATTTTAGTAATGTTTTCCATGAAATATAATTGAATTTTTTGGAGCATCGAAAATCAATGAGAAAATTGCATGCTTCGTAAGTAGTCATTTTTTGCAGAGTATAGATCTTGCATGCGACCGTAAATAAGTTCTTTCAAAAACAGACACCTTGAGGTAACTGAATCATTATAGACTTATGCTGCATCATGATTAGTTTTACAACACTACTTAATTTATCTTTTCGAAACGAGAACGCATTTCGAAATTTTGGTTGACATTTCATGAGTTAGCACATCTGCTGTACATTTATTTAGGAATGAGTTACTAAGCAAAACGCGTGAGCAAAAAGAGAAATCGATTACGGCAGGTGTGTGAATCGTTGGGGGAAAGGGGAGTGTGGTAAGAGACAGCGAGGGTTAGGTAGAGCTGTGTCACAGGCGGATGAGGAACGAGGACGCGGATACATACATGCAGTTAATCGACCTTTGGCCATGGTAGACGCGGAGCATGCAAGAGGTTCTTCTGCGCGAAAAGCACCGGCCTCCGTAGCCTGATGACAGTCATTTCTGGTGTTGGTAGTAACTGTTGACCCAGCTGCTTCGTTTGGTTAGGTGGGACCTTATAAATCACACGGGAGGCTTCGTTGGGATCCACACGATTCCCAGAATCAAGCATGTGTGCGAGGATGGAGCTGTGTATACTCTTAATTTTGCCTTTCCTCAACCATGCCGGCGGGTGGTATCGTATTCTTGTCGAGAGCCACCGACTCATACGGCCAATATAACCTGCTCCACAGGAACAAGTGCCTTTGTACACTTGGCATAACTATCGTCACAATAAAAGTTTCTTCCGCGTATCCATAAAAAGTCTTCTGTTCTTGCCCTAACTCGTTTTACTTTCTGCGAGAAACCAAAATTGTGGTCATATTATGGTTGTTGTTTACGCTCCGTTGGGCTTTTCAACATCTCTCTGCGAGTACTGAATGTTCTCATTTTAAGACACGGTTTGCTGATTCCCGGCGGGTTTACGCTAACCGCGTAACTCAGTTAACTATCAGTGGCGATGAAGAAAACACAGACAGCTGTTGAGCAAAAAAGTGAGGGAAGCAAAGGAATCGCATTTTTGCGGAATAAAATTTGCAAACTTCCACTAGTTTCAGTTAACAAACAGAGCTGTAGCCATAGTGATTTAGATAAAAAAAACGTAGAAAAGCGGAGTCTTTAATCTAGTTTTTAAGCTTCTTCCTTGTTTCTTTGTCAGTTTTGTAGACGTCCTAACGCCTCCATCATAATACCAGACGCGCTGGAACTAACGTCCATGGAATATGCGTTGCTGATTACCAAGTTTCAAGGCAGACTGCAAAAGTCAGCAGTTTGTGAAGAATAATTCGCAATTTAAAAACCGTTTGCAAGATATCGAATAATCCGAAAGGCTTACTGACTCTGGGGTTTGTTTGCCGCCGTTCATAAAACGTCATGTCTCTGCATTTACTAGTGTTGCTTTCAAAGTTAACAATATGGCCCAAATCCACTGCCAAATTTTATGAACCCCTCTGAATACCTTAGAGAAATTTACGGTTTTCCGTACGTGGAAAATATACGGCTTGTAGCTTGGAAACCCTGAATCCAAGTGTAACGGCAGGTTGAGTTCAAAATTATTCGGTAATTGAAAAAATTTTTTAAAGCCGAATTAAACCCTTTCTTCGAGTATAAAATTGGAAGAAGACGTCATTTTCTAGCGAATGAGTAGAAGAATGAATATTTTTATGCGTGTTTTTATGAAATATAATTAACTTTCCAAGGGCATCGAAAATCAATGGGAAAATGCATGCTGCTTTAGTAATCATTTTTACAGACTGTAGTTCCTGCGTGCATCCGAAAAGGAGTTTGTTTGAAAGCCGGCATCCTGCGGTAACTAAATTATTATAAAATTATGCTGCGCAATGATCAGTTTTACAACCCTACTTAATGAATCTTTTCGAAACAAAAACGGATTTTGGAATTTCGGTTGACATTTCATGATTTAGCCCACCTACTGTACAGTGCGTGAACGATCTCATGAAATGTTAGCTGAAATTCTCAAATGCGTCTTCAACTAGAAATGAATAAATAAGGTCGTGTCGTAGTATTAATTACCATTAATCACCATTGTATTTCGGACTCGCCAAGATGTCGACTTTTGAATGCACTTCTTTCTGACCTCCAGCAGAAACCTATTCGAAAAAATGGCAACTTGAGCATCATGCAGTTTTAGATGGTTTTATAAATTCAAATATAGTTTATAGAAAATATGCCCAAAAATATGCTTTATTTTACTTGCCTGGCAGATAACCACATTGTCTTTATATTTTATACCCCACAAAAGGTTTTTTTTCGGTTTTAAAAGTTTATAATTATGAGGTTTTAAGACCATGCAGTGCCCATGTATACAGTATAGTGCGTGTCCTTCTACCAATGTCCCTCGTGAAGTTTAAAACACAGTCCGTATCCATTGCAAGATTTCACGAAATCTATACAGCATCTTCTTAAAGGCATAAAAGAATATATAATTTTCCTTACACGGAACGCATGCAGCTTGTAGACTGCTATCGCTAAACGGTAATGCAATAGCTGATCAGAATCAAAATTATTCGAGAATTGGGAAACCTTTAAAAGACTGAAAAATAACCTTTCTCACGGTGCAAAATGTGAAGACAATGTGATTTTCTACCAAAGTAGTAAAAGAAGGCAGATTTTGTGCATGTTTTCTGTAAAATACCTGGTCGGACGTGGTTTTGTAGCCCCACCTGACGTAAAAAAACCCCAGTCACCTCCAATACGGGACCGGTGGTAATAGAGGTTTTTACAGGTGGAGCCGGGGAACGCAGAGGCGACGAGGTCAAGCAGTTGTATGCAAACGGAAAGCTATTTGGAGTGCGTGGCTGTACTTTGAATGGTTGACAAATAGTTGCGCTAACCCCTAACCCTAACCTTAACCCCTAACCAGAACTCCTAACGCTAATCCCAACCCCAACAGTATTGCGTCCATCAGGTGGAGCTACCAAGCCACATCTTACCAAATACCTTTGAATTCATTAGGCCATCGAAAATCAATGTAAAAAATTCATGCTACCTAAATAGTCATTTTTAACCGAACATGTTTTCTGCGGGATGTCAGAAAGAAATCCATTCAAAAGCCGACATCCTGGCGAGTCTGAAATACTACATGATTGTGCTGCATGTCGATTACTATTATTGTATGGTTGCTAAATTGGCGAAAACTTTTGATCTTCGTCCTCTTATTAAAAACCCCGGAATCTGCTTGACTGCGTGAAAGTTTGTACTCTGGAAGAACTCATCGCGGGACTACATTTAATACAGAAATTCGCATCTCTCATTTGGACGAATTAAAAATAAACCACTAAGTAAGGAGTGCAATAGAAACGTTTGCGCAAATGCTTACTACATTGCAAATTGCCCTTCCCACCTCGCTCATTTTTCGCAAAAAATCCTGTACGATAGATGCCCATGATTTACGGGGTAAGTTAGCAAACACGTACTTTGAAGCTGAATTTATTAGAATTAATTGCCCACAGACGACATAAAACTCTGATGAATTGAACAAAGTTGTAACAATTACAGTTACCAATCACCGAAAGCAAATATCAAGAAGAAATTTTTTCCAAAACATTTATAAAAACAAGCAGAGGAAACTTCCCTGTGGGTTTCTTAGAATCAGGGGTTGTTTTCCCAGCTAAAGAACATTTCTCTTTACTGCATCAAAAATAAATTAGGCCTTGAGAACTCGGCTGTGTGGAAAACCAAACGTGGGGGGAAACACCCAACATTCCCTTCGTCCCACCTTGTGACCGCTTTTAATGAATTATGCGAAATGACTTGAAAACAGAGTGTCGACTTATGTCGTGCAAAACATAGATGTTTTGGCAGAGTTTGTATAATCCATACTGACCCAACTATGAAAAACTCGGCACCTCGGGAGGATTCTAACCCACGACAGCAAGGTGAAGGCTCTAGTACAGTCAGCGCTCTAGCCACCTTAGCTACGAGGCCCCGCCGGACGACGCGAGTTTAATCACATTTGGGTCAAGTTACCCGCCCAACCCACCGCAAGGTCTGGAATCCACTAAATCCGATACTGTAGGCTGACTGCCCAAGCCGTATTTCCTAAGTAATTCATCTAAAATCCACCAGATGACTACCAGGCCCAGGTGGCTTGAGCGTTGGCTGTAGTAAAACCCTGCCCTTGCTGTCCTAGCTTCAAATTCCACCGAGGCACCGGGTTTTTTTCGAAGTGTAAGACGAAAAAATTGAGTTGGGGTTTTTTTAGTTCCGTCGAGAAAACTGCAAGTCTCTCATTTCCTATGAATGTTCACTTATTGATTAATTATCCTTCGGCACATAACAGCTAAAACGGTGAGCCTCATACTGCTGTTTTTTAATTCTCCCCAGAACCGTCTATGCATATGTGCAATAAGCTCCGAACATAAACGCACGGACGCAAGTCAAATATTGCTTTTTTCCGGCGAATTATTTGATAGCGTTTCATTTGTCGAGATGTCTAGCCTCCATTTTTTGAACCCAGAGATGCAGCCATTTTACATCACGCAGCGCGCAACGACTGCATACCTTCCCTCCGCTTTTTCCTGGTGATATGAGCGCCTTGGAACAATTTTCGTCGTTATATTATTAGTGTCTTCCAGCTGCTCTGGCGTAGAACAGTGTAGGAACAGCAGAATAAAGGATAATTAGATTCTGTCCTGTGAAATTTCATTAGAACGACTTTTGGGAGCCAGCTTCTGATCTTAGGGCGATTACGAACAAGTGTAGGCGTTACTGTCAAATTATTAAGAATGGCAAAATCGACAGTGAACATGCTTGCGGAAAATATTTCGCCCGCTTTGGGGAGTGGTAAATGTATGCAGGCTAGGCGTACTTGCATGCAAATAAGGCAAGCATGAACAACTCCTGGGCGGTTATTCCTGATCGGCAGTACGTACGCCCAGACACTTTCTCGTCATTACAGTACTACTGCAGATTATTAACTCGGTCGATTTCAGTATCCGGAAGCAACGTCACACACGCATCCGTCGGTCACCAAGAGGTCTATTTTGTTTCAAGCGCAGAGGATATATTCTGAGTTGTTTCCACTTCCCCCCTAATCAGGCATTTCTGCGCAATGGAGGCAAGCGCGTGACTCTAGTCAGGACTAATATACGGAGGCATTATTTAAATTAAGTCCTCACGGCATCAGACTACGCTATCTGCGCATGCATGCTGATTAGAAGGCACGACTCTGCGTTCTGGCGAATAGCTGTGGGCAAACAGTAACAGAGTGAGGCTGTCGCGACGGCTATTGTCATAGGCAGGACGTAGCCACTACGACCTTTAGGTTCGGTCGCGAATAGACGCCAGTTGAGAGGATACCGCACACCGTACAGACGGATTCGAAAACTTGTTGGAATAAGTAAACAGCTTGAGGAGAAACAACACGTCCGTTGCTGTGGGAGCGAAGAGCCAAGTGATACTGGCGGCAGCGGCCCCGGCAAGAGTTGAACCCACAACAACAAGGGCATGGCCTGAGTTCAGCCAACGTTATAATCACCTGAGCCACGAGGCCCCACCAGGCGCCGTGAATTTAATTACATTTGAGTCAAGTTACCCGCCTAGCCTGCTGAAACGTCGGGAATCAACCAATTCTGATCAGCAAGCTGACTGCCAAAGCAGGATTTCCTAAGTTATTCACAGTCGGGTCAATATGAATTTACGGTAAATGTAAATCCTTCATTTCCCTCAAGAACATGTGGGCATGAACGGTATTCGAAGCTATTAGTTAGGATTAACAAAATTGAAAAACTACTGTTCTACTTGACCAAGTAAGTTGAAACATTTACGTCAGTGAATGGAAAGAGACAATGCGATGCGGTTTCAGGAGTTTACCGGTGTTAATGCCTAATCTGTCGGCTTCGAGATTAGAACCACCGATCTTGTCGTTTGGCAGGAAAGTCTCCTAGTACTCTGAAACTAACCGTCAAGCCATTACACCATGAATATGAAGATAAGAGCCCTCGGCTTTCCGCCATCACACAAAGCAAGAAGGCACACTGGACAATTTCGATGATCAAAACTTTTTGTATCCGCGTCTCCGTTCTCATAAATGAGCCTATTTAAACGGGTTACGATGCGGAATGAAACACAATTTAAAGACGCGATCGAATTTTGTAGGCTCTGTTAAAACTACAAATTGCATTTGACCAATTGTTTAAATAGGTTTGCAAGGTAAAAAACACTATGGGACATTTTAAGGTGTTGTGATTATGGCGCGGTTATTAGTGGATAATTATATTCGAGCACTCGGATCTAGTGGGGGATAGTATGGAGGGAAAGCAAATATCATGGGTTCCCTATCCTCGCTTAAAAGGCTGATCACATGATCCAGCAAGTTATACGGCTCTGAATCATTCACATTTGAGTCAAGTTACCCGCCCAGCCTGCTTCAACGTCTGGAATCAAGCAATTCTGATCAGCGAGCTGACTGCCAAAGCAGGATTTCCTAAGGAATCAATCCGGGATCTACCAGGATGACTATCAGGCTCATCGAGGTCGCCGGGTTTTTTACAGTTGGGCCAAAATAAACTATTTAAAATCTGCCAAAGCACACGTCTTATCAAGTGAATATGGTAGTCCTCTGGTGGATTCTCGATTCATCGCTTTGAAATTCTTCCTGACGGGACAGTTCTAAATTCCTATGTATGGTACGTAGCAGAAAAGCTTGGTTCGCTGACAGGAACTTAGACGGAAGTTATGCTGACCGCATTATAAAAGAAGGCAAGTTCAAAACAGCAAAAACATTCGTCATTCCAGTTTTCGCTGCAGTCATTGCGATTTTGCCGAACCCATTTTCACACCTTTTTATGTTTGTCTACCGACTTACGCAGTTAGGAAAGTGGTTATTCCTGAAGTACAGGCAGTAGTATATCTGCGTGTCGACCTTTCTTCGGGCTCCGTCTCATTTCTCCCGTTGTCGTTTGACTTTTCGGAAGCAATGAAAAGACTGACTTAAGCTTTCCTACAATTTTTTGAACAGTTACTTTCTTTTCAGAACTTCTTTCCTTTCGAGAACTCACCATAGAGATTCTCGTCTCGACTGGTGTAATCCGCTGAAATGATGTCGCGTGCTTCCGCCTGCGCATATCACGTGGTCCCCAAGTACCTCCTCCTTAAAAATACAGACCATTAAAGCAATTGAAAAGGACCACGTCGATCTGTTTGGTTCCCAAATCAATTTAGTTCTATCCTTCGACGCTAAGGATCGCGAACGATCGACTGCCTGCCAGCCAAAAGGCTTGAAAGCGTCTGCTATGCCAGTATCCACAAATCATAGCCCTCGCAGCCTGGTATACGCTGACACTGCCCTGACACCTGGTTCCCTACAGATAGATACGCTTGCACTCTCGCTGGGTATGGAGGTGGCTGGCATGGCTGCCCAGTCATCCTCGTCCTTCTGACCCCTGTTGGGGCTTTTTTGTTGTTGTTGTTGTTG
>CACRXP010000122.1:1134156-1166960 GCA_902702965.1 Spirometra erinaceieuropaei
AGACAGGTTAAACATTGAATTATAGATTTACTTAGGCATAGAAATATTTGACACGCCAGATGCTTTCCTTGCGTATTTTTCCACTCCAGAAGATAACGTAAGTATTTAAAGTCATGGGACATAGTCTTCAGACAGTTTATGCGTAACTGCTTGCTGGCTTTCCCTAATGGACTTCCAAAACACCTCTGGAACAAACTACTTAAATGCTCACTTTTGTTAATTTCCGTTGTTTGTATGACGTTAGCTGACTGAAATGATGCCTTATTCACATTTGGTTTGCAAAAGCATGGATTACTTTGAAAAAAACCTTTGGATTCCCGACCTTTTTGATGTTCCTGTTGACGAGGGTTTCTTTCATCCATGGAAGGGCCATCCGGAACTTCGTAATTTAGCTGACCATACCCGAGAGAGCGGACATAATCTGGGAATAAGATCAGTGAACTTACTGATGGTGCATTAAGTATTCACACAGTATGGTTAAGAGTACCGAAATTTCCTAAACTACAGTTCTTGCACTTTATACACAAATGGTTTTGGCTAACTGTGCAGGGACATCAGTAAGAACCGCTGATGGCGCGGGATAAGAAGGCGCATTTTTGATTTAATCATCGCCTTAAGTATTGTATCACTACGTCCGCAAAACACCCTAGAGTTATACGTGGGGTTTGGCTTTAGCTGTTTGTACTGACTCATTTTCACGGCGCGAACAGCTGCGTCGCACCAGAACACGCATCACTTTTTTATCCGTTTATAGTTGAAGAGATTATTTAAGACATATGCGTGAACTAACGTTGTCAGACCCTGTCCAGTTCGGTAAGAGTCCGTTTACTCTGTACCAAGGTGTGGTAAAATATTTGTCAAGAAACAGGCCCACATGTTCACAATTTTTTTTACATTTCTGCCACGAAAACAGATCTCGGATAATAGTAACTACACCAGCGTTGGCCGGGCCTCGTGTGAATATTCATGATCGACTATTCGGCTAGTGCATGCGTAAGTGCGTTAACCAGGATTTATGCCTCATCCAACGACAAGACCAACAACGGGGAACTCGACGTGGGGGTAGTTGCCGATTTCAGAAGTTTTAATTAGCGTGCAGTTATAAATATTTACCCCGCTTAGTGGGTCAAGAGTTAGAACAGTTTGGATGACATTAATGACAAGTGTCCTTTAAAGGCAGGGTTCCCCCTGTCACAACCGACAGGACAACGGTCACGTGGCTCAATAGTAGAATGTCAAATGCGATGACCAAAGCTCCCGGGTTCGAATCTCAAGTGATCCATGCTTGGGATTGGGTATGACTGTCTGATGACGTCTAATAAGCCGGAAATGACCATTCCGGCCTCCCTTGTCTTTGTCGGTACCGTCTCATTTACTGTGCGGCCGCTTATGAGGGTTCTATTATGAGCCCTAATGCACAACGGAACGAGCATGTTCCGTAACCTGATCGGTGAACGCCCATCTGTCTTAAGGGTTCTCTCTGTTAACCTGAAAATGTCTGGAGTTATCAGCTCCTCAGTGGGGTATTTCGAAACCCGTTGGTATTAGGTTGGTGCGAAATAATCTTCGCCTTTTGCGTTTCGCAGATTTTGAGCTCTATGCATAATAAATGTCTCACCCGAATGAGTCTATGTTTAGTAGATTTTGTGCTCAATTTGTACAAGTTAACATTTTGGCAAGAGCGATGGAAATAGCACAAACTTTGGATGAAATAATCGACGTGAAAGCAGTTAGCGGGTTCGGAAAGCTTCTCAATAGATGCTCTGAGTCTTCAAAGTGGCGAAGGTAGGCAGCATCCTTCCACCGGTGATAGCTACCGCGGGATCAAACTCACAGAAGACTGTTCAAGAGATGGTAAAATTGCTAAATTTCCATCAACCAACCGTTGTTCGCCATCCGCATTCAGTCGGAATGGCGAAAACCCGACAAATGAATTTTATCCAGCCATCTAGGTGATAGTACGATTACTACACATTTCTTTTGAAGCTGTAGGCTTCTATTTTCCTCGGAAATTAATAGTTAACTCGTTTTGTTTTAATGTTTTAAAATGCCTGTTTACTGTGTCACAACTTTTATTTACATTTCTACTCTGGCCGCTGCCTAATGGCTAATTTGCTTCTCCTGACTTGACTGGCGCAAATAACCTGAGGTTATTAGTCATTCACGTCGGCTGTCGGATAAACCGTTTTCCAGCTGCATGCAGAAACAATACTTTGTAAAAATGACTACTTGGTAGCATGCAGTTTTCTCACTGATTTTCGATGTCACTAAAAATTCAATTATATTCCATGGGAAACATGAATAAAAATATTCATTCTTTTAATCATTCGGTAGAAAATTACGTCTTCTTCCAATTTCATGCTCGAGAGAAGCGCATAAATCCGTTGTTCAATCTTTTAATACCGTGAAATGGCCGTGCATAAAATGTCATGTCTCTGCATTTTCCAATCTGGCATATAAAGTTAACAATGCTGTCCAAATCCTCTGCTGCATTTTATGAACCCCATATGGTCTCCTTTTAATACCGCAGAGAAATGTATGGTTTTCCATACACGGAAAATATACGGCTTGTAGTTTGCAAACTCTGAATGCAAGTTTAACAGCAGGCCGAATTCAAAATTATTCGGAAATTGGAAAGGTTTTTGAAAACCAAAATCGGTGAGAAAATTCATGCTACTTAAGTAGTCATTTTTTACAGAGTGTAATTTTTGAATGCAGCCGAAGGAAGTTCATTCTAAAGCCGGAATCCTGAGGTAACTGAAATATTATCGAATTATGCTGCGCGATGGCTAGTTTTGCAACCCTACTTAAGTAATCTTCTCGAAACGAAAACGCGTTTCAGAATTTCGGTTGACATTTCATGAGTTAGCCCACCTAATGTACGCTGCCCCATCTTTTCAGCCAATAACAGTGCTACGGTTAAATCTCAGTGCCAACGTGCCAGTCGCCTAGCTTATTGGTCTGACCTCTGACCGACAGCATCTAGTCATGACCATGCCGTCTGCCTGTCAGCCAACTACCGGCATTCACACTCCCGACCACGCAGCGATAGTGCGCTGTGATTGCGCACAGTGAAACCTCGTTTCACCTTGCGGCGGATCGCAAGGGACGAAATGAAATTCCATTATGTCGTGGCTGCTCTGCCGGTAGACACTGCAAATGATCTACTGGATATTATAGACAGCCCTCCAGCACACCGCTTTGAAGGAGGTCCTCCACCTCCCTCATCTCCTTGCCAATCCGAAAACACTTGTAGTGCTTAATTCCTGAGGAAGATCTTGGTGACAGGAGGCATACGCAACTTCTTAGGCGCCTGCACGGACGGACATAACCTTGATGTCACAGAATTCAAACAGATTTTCCTCCTATATGTAAGCCATCCTCAAGCCGAACATCCATTTCTCGTCCGTCCGCAGCCTAGTGTACTCCCAAGCCCAAGTTACCATTCGTACTTCTAGCTGTGCTACCTCCACCACCATCGGGGATTCGATGAAGCACTGAATCTCCATTACGACGTCTCTTCAACCGTTATCACTCACCGAGGCCAATAATTTGGATCTAGACTTTATAATAGCCTTACTGACCTTTTCGGATGTTCTCACATACTCACACCAGCCTACAATCCCTCAATCCGCACCATGCATCAGCTAGAAATGACCATCCCAGTCGCCCTTGTCTTTGTCGTTAGTGCCATTCTGCCTATATCATGCGGCCCTGTGCGGCTGCTGGCAGGGCTGGAGAGGGAGCCCCAAGGTACAACGAGACGAGCGAGTTCCGTAAAAACGATCGGTGAGCGCCCTCCCCTCCCCCCCCCCCCTCTATCGTTGTATACACCCGGCTGCAACCGACAGAACAACAGGCCCGTGGCTCAGTGGTTAGAGGCGTTGGACTTCTAACCAACAGGTCGCGGTATCGGGCCCCAGGTGTTCCACACCCCGGAGTTGGGTATGATTGGCTAACGTCTAATAAGCCCGAAATGAGCATTCCAGGCTCCATTATCTTTGTCGGTAATGCTATTCTGCTAAGATGCCTCTTTTTGTCTTTCTTCTTACCATACCCGTGGCTGAGTAATGAAAGAAACTCGACTTATGGAAACTCGATTACACCATCAAGGAATGCAAACCTTTTTTCATGTCTTTCTGTGTTCCTCATTTTTGACGTTTTTTTTTGGGGGGGGGGTTCGATCAGTAGATTGTTGTAAAATATGTAAAAAAGTTCTCGGAAATTTATTCTTTGACTGCACGTTTACTTTCCGCCTTTCGATCTTTGTTTATCACAGACCCCGTACTTTGGGACATCATTAATTTTCCGGGGAAATCTTCCCATATCCATTGAGCTGAAAAAGGACATATAATTATAGAGAAGGGGGCACTGTGAGAGAGTATCCCTTTAAATAGGGCATGACTTGGCAGGCGAGAAAAGTTAGGGAACAAGTTAGCGAAGGAGGATGTGTAGTGAGGGTGAATATCATTGCATAAAACAAGACAGCCTAGCCGACTAATTACATGTCTTCCAAACCCACCAAAGTAGCAACGGGAAAAACTTGCTCTACCGACCTCCCACGCATGTGAAATAAATAACAGTAATTTGGTGCCAAAAATAGACTTCAGTCTTATCGGTCTGAAAACTTTGTTTGTTAATAACTATCCGTATAACTGCCGCGGACACGTTTTCTGGAAATATTTACTGCGTACATGGACAGTTAATAAACGCGACAGACGCTAGAACACACATGGTCGACTAGAACCCCTGAGTAAGCTGTAAAAAGAAAAAGATTATGAGAATGCAAGTTCCCAGTGTTTTGCCATGCCGGTTTTCCCATGAAAAAACTCTCCTACTTTAAAAGATAATGACAAGTGAGACAAGGTTATGCTTACTTAATGTCCATTTTGCCTTTTAATTGTTAGGATTAGTTCGTTACATCCGGCAAAGAAAAGACAGACATCCTGAACTTATAGTCGTTTTCTCAGGCTGGCTCGAAAAGCGGGATAGCGTTTATAGGAGTGAGAAATCAGCAATTTTATTTTTATTCGACACGTCGGCGGTGAAAATCAAAGGAATTCAAATGAAAAAATAAGTCCCCAGGTGGCGAGCTTGTCAATAAAATATACAACGCGAATAGGAAGTCGTCAGCATTCTAAAATAGGATATGCACCGCCTGGCTTCAATGTTATTCGTCTAATGGCATGTCTTGACGGTAACAATAGGGTGTAGTACCCCCAGGTAAATGACAACTGCAAAATTATACCCTAAAATTCAGTGTGACTGTAAACATCATTTATTATTTGTCGTTCTCATTGTTTGAAATGTCTTCCTCCTCCTCACTAAACGTAAACTTACCAGCGGCGCTCTATTCAAAGTCAGCTTTTCCTTGAAAATTGCCGTTTGTCTACTTTTTAATTATCGCGCCCACTTTCATTGTCAAATGACAGCGTGTGATAAGACTTTCGGCAGAAATTTCCCCATTTTCTGTGCCTTCTTGCTCTCCGTCCTGTGTGTTGTCCTGCCCGTAAAACCCCCTCTATCACCATCCAACGTATGACAGGGTCCACAGGCTGGCACAAGCTAATTGGGGGTCCTACAACCTATCGTTGTCAGTTTGAGAAACTGGAATCTGTGCAGGGTAGTCTCCAGTTGCAAGGCCGCAAACCAGCTGCCTGTATGAACGCATACAACTTCGAAGAGGGCTAACCTGGCAGGAAGTCCTGAAATTTAGGCTAGAAAACGGTTTTGTTTTGCCAGGATTGTCGCTGCGCGAATACGAACGGCTGAATCGCGCATATTTCTCTAGGGGGTTCGGCAGATTCATCAAATGAGATTAGGAAATGACTTTTAGTCTCTTCAATATGCTGTGGAATTTCAAGGAATGGCCGTGGAAAATTGAATGTCTTATTGCCCTCCGCATAAAGAAGTGTGGTGATATTTACTTATAACGATTCGCTTATAGACATGCTTGTCTTTTCTCGGAAGATGGAACTCAGTATTTGTTTGTCAGCGTAAAGCCCGTTTACTCCGATACACAGTCTGACGCAGAGTTACGACCCAAAAGATAAGTGGCTCTTATTTCTTTGATGAAGTCAGTGTGGCAATCGTAAGCACTAATAACGAACGAGACAGACTTATGACTGAAAATTTATTCGTTTAAAAGCAGACTGCTGCAGCCGCGATGGGGTTTTAGCGACGTTGGACTAACGCTCACACCGACAAGCAAACCATGAAAGTTTTGAGAAAGGTTTCTAAAAGACGCATTGTTCACAGATCCTCAGAAACGCCATGAAGGCCTTGCTAGTCCGATCTGACCATCTCGTGTACACATGCCTGCCGGCGATCATTCAATGCCCTAAAGTAGAAATTTAAATGACAGTGGAAGCAGTAAGAGGAGAAACTGCGCACAGTGTAAAGGAAAAACGAAATTTTCACGAAAACGCAGTAGAATCAGTAAAATGAATACTCTCGTCCACTCTAGTCCAATTTTAAAAGCGCACCCTGTATTTCAAACGCTAATTTAGACCTTTACGTTAACTACCGCCGCATGCAAGCTCAAACGCGTCCCTCCACGACTACGGCACACGACCTGCTCTTCCCGGATAACTGCGTGCTTAACACCGCGACAGAGGCGTATACACAGTACGTGATCGATCTCATGAAATGCTGGTCAAAATTGTGAAAGGCGTTTTCGACTAGGAAGGATTAATAAGGTGGCGTTCTAATATCAATTATCATGCAGCATAATCCTATAGTGCTTCGGACTCGCCAGGATGTCGGCTTTTGAATGAACTCCTTTCTGACCTCCCGCAGAAACCGTACTCGGTAAAAAATTATTACGTAAGTAGCATGCATTTTCCACACTGATTTTCGATGGGCTTATAAATTCAAAGATATTTTGTGGAAAACATGTACAAAAATATGCTTTCTTCTATTTGTTTGGTAGAAAACCACATTTTCTTTATATTTTATATACTACAAAACGTTATTTTTTGGTTTTAAAAAGTTTCTAATTATGAGGTTTTTAAGACCGTGAGCTATCCATGTGTACAGCATCGCGCGTGTCCGTTTAGCAATGTTCCTCGTGAAATGTGCAAGACAGCCCGTATCCACTGCAAAATTTTATGAACTGTATGCAGTATTTTCTTAAAGGCAGGATCAAAATTGTTCGGGAATTGGGAAACCTTTTAAAACCCAGATATACACTTTTTCTGGTATAAAATGTGAATAAAATGTGATTTTTTATCAAAAAAGTAAAAGAAAACATATTTTTGTGCATGTTTTCCTCAAAGTATCTTTGAATTTATAAGACCATTGCAAGTCTGTGTGAAAAATACATGCTACTTAAGCAGTCATTTTTTTTACCGAGAACGGTTTCTGCTAGAGGTTAGACAGATGTGCATTCAAAAGCCGACATCCTGGGAAGTCCGAAACACTACATGATTGTGCTACATGATAATTAATTTTACAACGCCACCTTATTAATCCTCGTTAGTCGGAAACCCATTTCAGAATTTCGGCAAACATTTCATGAGATCGGTCATGCACTGTATAACGGAGAACGAACCCCCTCGCAGTTGGCCGTGCACACTTCGGGTTGATCATCACGCACCAGCCGCCCTGCATAAATGAACACAATGACACTCTCAGCGCCACCAGGGAAACTTGGCAACATTCAGTGGGCAGCCTAGGAAAGAGGAAAATAACAATTTCTGAATAAATTATCATCCTCGGCCGACTTTCGTGCAGGTTAGGCTGTCTCAGCACTGCCTCAATCAGAACTCCTGATATCGCTGAGGCACTTCTTGAAAAGGGTTGGTGACTCCATTTCTGAAATCCTGCCCAACTTCTACTTAATAAACAAGAGTTTACACAGCAGCCGAAATTTAGTCAAACGGCTTCGAAAATCCGCTTCACTGGCTTTATCGCTCATTAGCTCGGGTAAAAGGTTCAGCTTTGTCCTCTGAAATGTGTACCAAACAGAGAAGAATGTTTTCTTGTGAAGCAAATTAGAATGGGCAGATGACTTTCGTCTCAGAGTCAGGTGTGATGAGAAGCGACCGCTTCAACAGCAAAATAAGATGATGGATGAAACAAGAGCAGTTAGGGATGCCGTATCTGCATGAAGGACTGAACATTTTCTTCTCATTGTATGTAGGGTTTGGGATATGAAACCCTCACAACGGCAAAATTTACATAGAAACACAGAGCACCAACCAATTTAGATGGAGGTCTCTAACGTCCTCGGTGAATTCAAAGGTGTCCCGGTAGTTATGTGGTCCCAGTAGACACTTTAGCAGCTTGAGTTTCTCTGCTAACCACGTTTCCATCGCATAATAGAACGTCACATTTGTCAACGCCCACCTGTTCTTTTTATCATGGCAGAAAACGAAAAACTGGAATTTATTGACTATACCGAGTCTATAGGGAGAGGACGTGAAGAGGCAAAAAGATCTTCACTCCTGAAGCAGATGCACGAAACGAAACCACAACGAGGGCTTCCAAAAGACCCAGATCGGTATGAGCATAATTATTCTTCTACGGCTCTCGATAAAACATCGCTTGAGGCATAGTCTCTTGGTCCTAATTTTTGCATACCTCGTCGAAAAGTCAATCAGTTAGACTTAGAAACACAGTTCGAGAATCTTTGGAGCTAGACGTACGATCTGGAGCCCACTTCTACAGATAATATCAAGCATTTGAAATCAACACTAACGAATTGCGGTTATCAGTATCTGAACAAAAAACACAAAAGTGGGGACTGGTGACAAACGCTCACATACAGAAGTTAAAGCAGCTGAGAGAAAAGGTTCAGCTTTGTCCTCTGAAATGTGTACCAAAGAGAGAAGAATGTTTTCTTGTAAATTAAATTACAATGGACAGATGACTTTCGTCTCAGAGTCAGGTGTCGTGGAGAGCGACCGCTTCAACAGCAAAATAAGATGATGGATGAAACAACAGCAGCTGGGGGTACCGTAGCTGCAGGAATAATTGGACAATTACTTCCCGCTGCGTGTAGAGCTTGAGATATGAAATACTCACGAAGGCAGACTTTACTTACAAACACAGGACACCAATCAACTTAGATGGAGATGTTGAGCATCAACATGAAAACTTTCCCCCGTCCGCTGCGGCGAGAATCAGAAAGAACACCGGCACGCAACAGCTCAGGTGGTGTGCCCTAGACGGCAGTCTGTTAACGCGCTGGCGCTGCCGGTTCTACCACGCTGCCTTCTGACAGGCCAGACACGCCTTGTCAATCGCTTGCTTTCACGGCGTGGGAATCAGCCATCAGCGGTTTGTCGACGCCGTGACGCCAATCGATATTTTTGTCATCAAGGCTTGGACGCAGTTAGACATGGGTCAGGTGCACTCAATTAGGTAGAACAGTTGCTACCGCTGCCGCGGTTCCAAAGTCGAAGCTGCACTTTAGTCCACTAAGGTAGCTAGGGTGACAATTCCGAGAGGATGGGTGGAAGCAACTGGTTTCAAGTCGTCACTGCCTGATGGGGTGAGTCCGCAAAGTTTGCGGGAAATTATTTCATTGAGGAGGTCGCAGATATTTATGAAATAGTCAAAAGACAATTTGGCGAGCATACGCAAGCTTTCGATAAATTCTCATCAGGCCTATACATTTATATTGATGTCGAAATGATTAAAAGGAAAATGCGGGCAAGTAGAAGTTATCCTGTAGATGGGGTTTGGAGGGAGGTTCTGGGTGGGTGAGGTGAAAAACACGATTATCGTCAGTGTCAGGGGGAAAATGCGATGGTGGGCACTGGAACGGGTAATTGTACGTAGGTGGCCAACAGACGTTGTCCAAGTGATTTTGGATAGTTTGACGGAACCTTGTAAATCACTCGGAATGCTTGTCCGGCATCTACACGGTGACCTGTGTCAACCATGTGGGCGAGGATGGAGCTGTTGATGTTCTTTATTTGACCCTTTCCTAACCATGCCGGAAGGTGTTCCCTTATTCTTTTGGACAAAGGCCGGCTCGTGCGACCAATACATTCTGTCCCACAGAAGCAAGTGAAAGAGTAAATACACACAGAAGTGGTCTGGGTTAACAATTTGTCCTTGCCCTCTCCGTGTAGGATGGGGGTAGTGGAGAAGAGTACACGGGGGTCAGCTGCTGAAAAGGTGCGTGATACAGCTTGAGTTATGCGCTTTCTTAGAAGTTCATTTGGCGCGTCCCCTTGAAATGGGACCCTGATGAAAAGCTTCTTCTTTTCTGCCGTCAGCATCGGGGGCTTTGGTGGTCATTCGATCATGCACTCGGGAATGAATCGGTCGTAGTACCCGTTCTGGCGAAGGTGATTTTCGACAATCTTGAGTTCTTCCCCAATGCAATCGCCGAGCAGATCCTCCTTACTCTTTGTGTCAAAAAAGGACTAAATTTTTGAAGTATCAACGTCTCCGTAAGCAAAGTATTTAACCATACTTAACTGATGAAATCAAGAGTATACTGTGGACACGGTGGACGTCGTCGGAATCGACAGTCAAATTATTTTAGCCGCTGATAACGTCAAGAATAGCACACACCGAGATAGCGAAGCACTAGGAAGAGATCCTGGCTAAAACCGATCTGACTAGAGTCGTTAACGCGTCAAAATACTCATCCATACGAAAGAAAAGGAGAAACGTTAGGCAGGCAGGAGGAGATGGAAACTTGGAATACATATAATAGTACAAACGGGGTGAAGTACAACAAGGGAGCCACCTGTCTCGATGATGAGTTGACGCTAACATGCCTGCTGAACAACCGGCGGAGAATGGAGCGCTGTGGGCAACTGCAGGGGAGCGCCGGGGGGAGGGGGGGAGGGGGGGGAAAGCGCCGATGTAGAGAGAGAAAGAGAGAAGCGAGCATTACGGTGAGTTGCTGGGAGGCGGTCGGAGGCAGAGCGGAGGGCACAGGTCATTTTCACCGACACACAGTCTTACTATCACCATCCTGGGTCCGCGCGGGAAGTGTCCTACAAGTCAAACAGTTCTAGACAGTTCGTGGGACGTTACACTGTCATGGGTTGTCGACGCTGTGACGCCAGTTGATACTTTTGTCTTCAAGGCTTGACCACAAATCTCAGACGCACCCAGGTCGGGTAACAAATGCCGATGCTGTCTTTTTGGCCGCTTGTTTGCTCCCTTGCTGCAGTAAAGGTTTTCCAACCAACTGACTCCCTAGTAGTGGGTTTGGGGATCTTTCTCGTTGTAAACCATCGCACTTCGACAGGTCGACTTCTTGCGGACTTCTAGGCCGACTCTTCAGACAGCCAGATCGACCTTGAGCACTCTTCTGATCCAGCTGGTTAATATTGGACAAAGCGTGAACTTCAGCGATGTCTTCGCGCTGGCAAAATATCCTTGCATTATGGCCTAGTTGACACGTAGGTATGTTTAGCATAACCGACAATTCGGTATCTTCGAGTAACGCGTGCGCCAAATCAAGAGGAAAACCGCGGCAGGGGATTTTTCGTACGGTACAGCATGCATATAATCAAGAGTGGATACCCGTATACAACAGATGAGTCGGCCGAATTCTAACACCTGACTCCACCCAACAAAAGATGCGTCTGTAAGCGTGGCTTGAACGCGTGTACAACAACAATTCCAAGTAAAAGGGACGACCTTCATTCTCAAGGTCAAAGTCAAGAATTGATGAAAAAACAAATTCTGCTCGGGGCAAAACAAACATAGGAAATAACAAACAAATATGTGGATATTACTGTGGGTGCTAATACGAGCAGTTTCCTTCGTCGTCGTACTAATGTGAAGTTTCCCAAATTCAATCCTCGCTGCACTGTGGGAAGACTCTTATTAATGATAACACACTTTGATCGCAACAAATATGGCCATGTGCAAACTCCAAAGGTGATTGGGCATCTAACCCCTAGAAATTGAGCGTAAGACTACGAAAAACATGGGGGATCCATGCTCACCTACCATCTTACAGATCGAATGGTTCTTCGATTTAAACGAAAACAGCGTCCCCAGACCACAAACCAGAAAATGCCTGATCAAACCTTCAACACTGGATTTTCAAAGCAAACGCCGATCTAATGACAGCCAAGACAGACTTTGGTTGATACACTAGCGTCTTTTACGAAATCGGTCCATGACCATTTGGCAATTATCAATAGTGAACGCGTTCTCGTCTTTTTGTCTCGAGCACTTCAAACAGGCTTGAAGTCGACCGCATAGGTCATGACAATGACCATAAGCGGATGCGATTAGCAACCTGGGTGCGCTCTCAGAGCCGTGACGACCAGGTCATGGTGATTTTCTGCAAGGACCGCACCCCATTGGACGGTAGTTGTCGTCGTTTCGGCAACAACGCTGTCCATGAATAGGACTAATTTGACAAGCCCCACACGGCAACTGCTGACTCAGCCTGGAGGAAACCTTTGCTCCCGCCCACCATTCAGCGGCTCTTATGCCGACTACCGCACTAACCCCTGTCCTGATAACTCTTCCTTTCTAATTAAGGACTTGCGCAACTTCCCAATGACGAAATTCGTAGCTCAAAAATTGATGACCCCTACATCTTTCTTACCCTCTATTTGCCCTACTCCGGGCGCCTGTTGCAACGCAGCGCCACTCGCGAGTGCTTGCACATGCGCACCAGTAGCGGCCCGGTTCTCCGCCAATCACGGCTGTCCAAACCGACCAATCATCTTCAAGGACGACTTAGAAGTGCTCTCGCTTAAGATGCTATGACTCATAAGCCGCTCTCCCGCAGCCGGAAATAACCTCTTCCGGCTGCCAACTCTCTCTAAGTCCTTCTCCATTTATCCTGTACAGAATACACTATTCTCGCGACTAGCGTCCGAATCCTTCTCTTTCTATTCGGGACAGAGTCTGAAGGTTGTAGTGACTAGGGTCTCACTATGGCTTAAGCTGCTGCGACAACTCCATATCAGGTTGCTTGTTCGAGCGGCGTCGTTGTCATAAATTGTTGAGATGCGGACGTCGACAACGAACAGTTTCTTAAATCTCAAGTCCGGAAGAAGGCTTGGTGGCTAAAAAAGTGTTCATCATGCCGTGAGTCAGCCGCTGATGCTGTGACCGTCGGTGCGAGGTGTGTATGTGTGCGTACATCTGAGTCATGTCTGGCTGTGATTCGTCAGCGAAGACCAACATGTATGTCCGTGTCGCGGTGTCGCCAAATCAAGGACCGGGAAAGCATTCAAATGGGACGGCAGGTCCGGATGCTGTCGCCACGAAACTAGCCTGCCACACAGCCATCTTGGAGGCCAGCCTTAATAGCAGGCGCCAAAACAAGGCGAGAGACCCAAACACCCAATTGCCGTCATCATGTGCATATTGCCAACGGGTAGCTAGGGTACGGACTGACTTCATTGGAGGTCTCCGGATGCAAACCAGTGTCAGCACAGTTAACCGATCTTCCATGTCACAAATTACCGTCACGACCAGCAACACCACTGAAGATATTCATTTTAGTACGACACGAAGGTCACTCACCACGACCCACTCCTACCGGTAGTGCAGACAGTCGCTCCTTGCCCCCACTGCGACCGCACGTGCGTCAGTCTGATCAGTAAACTGTGAATCCACCGCAGTGCGACCGGAATACATGTCGGTCGTCACAAGCAATGACGACTACCTTGTGCCCCACGCAGTGGGTGGAACACCACTGACTCGTCCCCGTCTTACGCCAATCGCAAGACAAGATCAAGGCGGCGGGGCTGGGGGTGGGTGTAGTGAGGTGAAAAGTCTCCTCTACGCGTACCACACGTGACCTGGTCCCAAACACGTGTACCGGGCATCTTTAAGGACGGCTCCGATCTCATGCCGGTGAGAATACCATAAAGGCTGCCGGTGAGGAATAATGGCAATCTGACTTGATCCTCTAGTCACTCCAAAATGCTCACGATGAGGAAGAAGTTATTCGAGCATCGGGTGTTCCACACTTCGGGTTGGGTATGACTGGCTGACGAAGGCTAATAAGCCAGAAATGGCCATTCCAGTCTCGCGTGTCTTTGTCGGTAATAAAATACTGCCTATATCATGCGCCGCTGTGCGGCTGCTAGTTGGGCTTGATGGAGAGCCCGTAAGGCACAACGGAACGAGTGAGTTCCGTAAGAACGATCGGGGAGCGCCCCCTTGCGTAATAAGTTATCCTCTAAGTTGGCTAACTTCCAAGCCTCGGACTCTTGGTGTTCTTAAGTAGGTTTGAGCGCATCTGATTTACGATAGTGTGGAGTCCTCTGATGTGCCGTGGCGGCGGAGTCCCCACTGTTAGCCTCTCTCTCTTCCTTCCCATGCACCACTTGACCATTCGGGGATGTCAACCAGCTGACACTGCGATCGGGCGCATTGGCTGACACGGTGTGAAGGACTGCATCTGAGGCATGCTATCACACACACACGCATGGCAGTAGTTATGACCTCGGCACGACCAGATAAACGTGTGCCGTGAGCCATTCCGACCCCACCTTAATTGTACACACTGTCCAGTGATACTTAGACACTGCACCGAACTATTCGGCCGCATGTTCACTCACAGCCCCAGATAAAAAGAGGATAAGGTGGACAATAGCAGAGTAAGCAATGTAATCTGTACGGATTTATTGGATAATAAATTGGAGGAAGTTGTCAGCCGGACAGAAGCACACGTCCGACGCCTCGACAGCAAGCGTCGGAGTGCTGCCTGAGCAGGCCTCGGAGTGCATTGATCGAGGGCCTCTGTGTCGGCCTTGAAGTTGATTGGCTAAGTTAGATGGCTGTGATTGGCCGAGGACCGGGCTGCTGTTAGTACGCGCCTGCAAGTACGCGCGAGAGGTGCGGTGCTGCGGGAGGCGCCCACAGCAAGGTCACCACAAACTATACGCAAAGCATACGGGCTACACTCGTGCCTATTCGATAACATGCACACACAGGTCAGTCACCAGCACACCGTCACATGCGATGGAATGTGCCAGCGTCAGTATAACGGGTCAAGCATCGTATGTGAGAAAGTACACATCTCACGGATGTGCAAAGAGCGTAACTTGCCGAAGACTGGACCCGTGGGGACGGAGGACTACCACATGCGCGGCGCGCATACATGGACGTCTTCACACCACGTCAGGAACCGCGTCCGATCTCCTAATCAGTGAGTTGACGGGTTCGAACAGTCAGCTGGTTCATGCGGGAAGCAAGCGGAGAAAGTCGACACCAGGGAGGAACAAATCAACATGATACAGTAGGTGGACTAACTCACGAAATGTCAACCGAAATTCCGGAATGCGTTTTCGTTTCGAAAATATTCATTAAGTAAGATTGTTAGACTAGTCAGCCTACAGCATAATTCGATAATAATTCAGTTACCTCAGGGGGCCGACTTTCGAACGAATTTCTTTTCGGCTGCATGCAAAAACAATACTCTGGAAAAAACGACTACTTAAGCAGCATGAATTTTTCTCATTGATTTTTGACATCCTTAAGAATTCAATCATATTTCATGGAAAACAGGCAAAAAATATTCATTCTTTTGTTCGCTTGGTAGAAAATGACGTCTAATTCCAATTGTATGCTTGAAGGAAAGGTATAAATGGGTTTTAACAAATTTCCAATTCCCGAATCATTTTGAACTCGATTTGCCGATACACTTGCATTCAGGGTTTCCAAACTACACGCCGTATATTTTCCGCGTACGGAAAACCATACAGTTCTGTGCGGTATTAAAAGAAGATCATATGGGGTTCATAAAATGCAGCAGTGGATTTGGACTGCAGTGCTAACTTAAAAGCCAGATTGGTAAATGCAGAGACATGACATTTTATGCACGGCCATTTCACGGTATTGAAAAATCTCACAATTAGAAACTTTTAAGGACCAAATTATAACCTTCCTTTAAGCATAAAATCGGGAGAAGACGTCATTTTCTACCAAATAAACAAAATAATGAATGTATTTTCCATGTTTTCCGCGAAATATAATTGAATTTTTAAGGATATCAAAAATCGGTGAGAAAAATGCATGCTACTTAAGCAGTCGTTTTTTTTACAGAGTATTGTTTTTGCATGCAGCTGAAATGGAATTCGTTCGAAAGTCGGCACCCTGAGGTAACTGAATTATTATAGAATTATGCCGCACGATTATTAGTTTTACAACCCTACTTAATTAATCTTTTCGAAACAAAAATGCATTTTTGGAAATTTCGGTCGACATTTCATGCGTTAGCCCACCCACTGCAAATCAGTACATTTCTAAGTACAATCGGCCTGACAAGCCCGAAACTATGACGACGCGCTACCTGCCTTGGACTGGGAGGTTGCACATTGATAGTTTAACTCGGTCCTACTGTGGCCGTGTGTGGTTCGCGTAGGCGGGCTTCATAATTTTGTCAGCCGCTCTGTCCACGTCCACTCGGGGTCGTTTTGACTCTGTCCCACTGTCGGAGCAGGGGGAATGGTGTGGCAGGGGGGAGTGAATGAGGCGGGCACAGCGAAAGCCTAATTTTATATTGCGCAATTCTCACACAAATCAATTCCGTGTACACAACAGGGGACAGTGATGGACCTCACCAAAGGCGACTGTCTAATTAATGAAAGAACGGAGTGGGGGAGTTCCAGGAAGCAGAAGACGGTGTGGTCGTTGGAAATGGAGCTGTACTGGCCAGATATTTTGTATTCCCACCAGAATCCATCATCAGTGACAGTCGCAGAAAGGGATAGTAGAGGTTCGAGGAACGCAGCGTTCGTAGGACGCAGTTTCCCCGCAACGACATGCCACAATACCTGGCATCACTCGCGTTCACTCCCACGGGGTCATATTTGATGCGATGATGGCTTTGCAGTCCGCACCCGAGTCGTTAATGGTCGTGATTTCATAGCTGTTGACAACTACTTGGTAGTTTGGCCCACTGTTGCCGAAACCATTGGCCGCCCGCGCCCTCCTTGTATTGCAGCACAGAATATAGAGGCGGAAAGTCATTGCGCTTGTTCTTTGAGTGCGGGCCGGTAAAACCATGACCAAAGCAACTTGCAGCTCACGCGGTTGTCATCTCTGATGGGCATTTCGGCCTTGCCGAACTCGAAGGTGTGCCTGGGTCCCGTCGAATAAGCCGCAATCTGGGAGTTGGCGTCAGACCTCCTCAGTGCCGTTACGTGCTCAGGCATTCGCGTTTCGAGTGACCTTCCAGTTTCTCTGGCGCAGGTGCTTTTTCCGCAACTAGGCCAGATCCGGTAAATGAGGGTAAGAAGTTCACGGTAAATCCCGACTTCAAATGACCCCTGTTTAGAAGTGCTGTTTAACTGGCCCGGCTATTATAAACAAAGCTGCTTGCAAAATAATGAATATTCTTCGGAAGATGAAGATGCGATCAATAGAACAAGAAATTTATTGGCCTGAAGTTTCGGATTCCGCGACTGTCTGCGACTGTCTCGAATGATGAATTCGAGTGAGAATCCGAAACGTCGGGCCAATAAATTTCTTGTTCCAGTGATCGAATTTTCGTCTTCTGAACTGCTACCTGGAACTCGCCTGTTCGCTTCTTTCAGCAGTGTTTTTGGGCGCGAAGCTCTCCGATCGGCTCGACGGTGGGAAACCTCTGCCCTTCGAGCGTCGTCTATATATGCGCAGATTCGATTTCTGCACAGGTGCCTCGACAACAATGTGCTGCCGATGTGTGTTTCATGCAAAACTCCAGTCAACACAGAGTTTGCAAGGCGTGAAGTACTTCAGCACGGCGGAAGAATATTCTGCCTTAGAATATAGAGTGGCGAAATTCTTAGAGCGGTAGAAATCTACAAAAGTGGATTATGATACGAGAGAAAAGTCACCTGTATTACGGTAGGGGTCCCTATTCACCTACAGTGAGTGACCGATCTCATGAAATATTGGCTGAACTTCTCAAATGCGTTTTCGATTAGAAAGGATTACTTAAATGGGGCTGTAATACTGATTATCTTGCGGCATAATCGTATAAAATTTCGGACTCGGCAGGATGTCAGCTTTTAAATGCACTTCTTTTCAATATCCTGCAGAAAGCATACTCGGTAAAAAATGACTACTTAATTAGCCTGCATTTTTCCCATTGATTTTCGATGGTCTTGCAAATTCAAGTATATATTATAGAAACCATAAGCGAAAATATGCTTTCTTTTGGTCAATCAATAGAGAATCACGTCTTCTTTATATTTTTTTTACTTAAGAAAGGAGTTTAATTAGGTTTTAAAAAAGTTTCTAATTATGAGACTTTTTTAAGACCGCGAAATGTCCATTCACATAGCACCGTACCTGGCCGTTTACTACAGCTCCTCATGAAAAGTACAACATAGTTCGCATCCAGTGCAAAATTTTATGGACTCTGTATGATAGCTCTCTAAAAGCATAGAAGAATATGTGATTTTCTTTACGCGGAACGCATGCACCTTGTAAACCTAAATCACTAAGCGCTAATGCAACGAATGATCAGGCTCCAAATTATTCGGCAATTAGAAAACTTTCTTAAAACCTTATTATACTCCTTCCTTGAGCATAAAATATAAAGAAGAAGCAATTCTCTAGTAATTGACTGAAAGAAAGCATATTTTCGTTCATGGTTTCTATCAGATATATTTGAATTTGCAAGACCATCGGAAATCAATGGGAAAAATGCATGCTACTTGAGTAGTCATTTTTTACCGAGTACGCTTTCTGTAGGATATTGAAAATAAGTGCATTTAAAAGCCGACATCTTGCCGAGTCCGAAATTTCATATGATTATGTCGCAAGATAATCAGGATTTCAACCGCGACCAAGTAATCCTTCCTAATCGAAAACGCATTTCAGAATTTCAGCCAACATTTCATGAGATCGGTCACTCACTGTATCCTGCAGAAGGGGGCTACATCAGGCATCAGCTTCCTTTATGATATAAAAATTGCTGGAATAAATCCCTCCCTGTTAGATAAAATACACGCTCAAATCTTTGTGCTGCAGTCAAAGTACGCTGTCCAACTTCTGAACCAACTGGCAGCAGGGGCCGTTGACAACAGCCGCTGGTGAGTATTGCGCGATGACTAGTGCACGCACCGACAGGCACGCTCGTCGCAAGGCGCGTCTGGGCTTGCCAAACTGCTGCGCTGGATGCGCGACCAACCGCTCGTGCGCACTTGGACCGTTCATCAGGCCGGCTGGCGCGAGAGGTGGTAATCACGCAATTTGATGAGGGGCGAAATTATGCTGATAAAGACAGTCAAGGAAGGAGCAAATCATCACGCGGTAAACAGAGTGCCGTAACAAAACCCAAGGGAAAGTGGGCATTCCCGCCTGACCCTCAGTTTTGAGTTGGAACGAGTTAGACCGTCAGTTCGCAGACTCCCAAGACAAAAGCTGATGGCGCATCACGAAATATCCAGTTGGTTCAGATTTATCATTCGTGAGGAATGCACAGATTTGTCGTAGAAGCAGATCCCTCCCTAGTATGGACCCCACCGTCTTCCCTGTCTCAGGAACCAGTTGACAGTCCAAGACCTTTAATAAATAGATGGTGAGCTCGGATACAGTAGTTGACGGGGTTTAAAAACCTCTGAACATACGTTTGTTCAATGCAGTGTCACAAAACGTTTTTGGCTTACTGTTAAAAAGTTTGCACAGCTCTGATTAGAAGTCCACTTCACGTCGCCATCTCGTAGCTAATTTATTCCACCCTATTTGGCTGACGTTAGGGGTCCGACGATATTCTTTCTATCACGTCGGGGTCACCAATTTAAAAGATCCGCTGGTCTATCCTCGTCGAATATGCTTAATATCCTGGTCTTCGGCATAAAGTGTATTCCAGTCAAAGCATTTTATAGTGGCCAAAGTTCATATAAAAATCCTTCGGCGTGATTTCACATGCAAAAGGTCCCTTTATTTGATCAACAATAATGACGGGCATGAGACATGATCTCAAACTGCTTAATATGCGGCGATGTCCGGCAGTTCGACCGACAACCATCCCAAGCGATTTTCGAGCCCACTCCCAACTGTAATCATTTCAGCAGTATTAATATAAATATATTTGAGGGGATTATGTGAGTTTCAAAAAGTTAGCTTCGACGCCAAAGTCGGCTACCGGGTATGGCTAGTTTAGGACGGTTCACGAAACAGATGCAGCAATTTCAGTCGACGTTGTCTTTGGCGGTGCTCCTTCGTGGTCGCTATGCGACTGCCCGCGAGGGCTCAAGGCGCCAGGGGATTCTCACTTCCCGCAGCCCGATGAGCGAACGCCCCTCGGACCAAGGTTTGCTAGCATCAGCTGGTAAGTAGGGAACCATATGATGATAAACCGAGGCGCCGAATTTTTCACAGTTGGGTCAATATGAATTATTCAAAGTCCGCCAAAATACCTATGAAATAGGTGAGCCTAGTGGTCATCTGGTGGACTCTAGGTGAATTACTAAGGAAATCCAGCTTGGGCAGTCAACTTACTGTATCAGATTTGGTGGATTCCAGACTTTACATTAGGTTGGGCGGGTTACTCGACCCAAATGTGATTAAACTCATGTCGTCCGGCGGGGTCTCTTAGCTCAAGTGGTTGGAGCGTTGACTGTACTAAAGCCTTCCCCTTACTGCGTGGGTTTTTCTCAGGTGGGTCAATATAAATTATTCAAAATCTGCCAAAATACCTATGAAATATGATTACAGTTCGACCGTCGTGACCGACCACCGTGTGCTCCATAGCTTGGTGAGGACGGGCACGTTGACTTGTGCGTGAATTAGTTTATGGTGGCGGTAGACTTTCGCAGCGTCTACCGCACTCTCTCCTCCTCCGCACCCGGGCTCCGTGTCGAGATACAGTCAAGAAGACCCAAGGCAGGAGAGGATACATGTAGCTGGCGCCCACACCCCTGGTTCACAACGTACAGTAGGTGGGCTATTTAATGAAATGTCAACCGAAATTTCGGAATGCGCTTTCGTTTCAAAAAGTTTAATTAAGTAGGGTTGTAGAACTAGTAAGCCTGCAACATAATTCTATAATACTTCAGTTACCTCAGGATACCGGCTATCGGACTTCCGGCTGCATGCAAAAACCACACTGTGTAAAAAGTGAGTACTTAAATAGCGTGCACTTTTCTCATCGACTTTCGGTGTCCATTAAAATTCAATTATATTTCATGGTAAACATGCATAAAAAGGTTCATCAACTTACTCGTTCGATAGAAATTGCGTCTTTCAATGTTATGCTCGAAGGAGGGACATAATTTGATTTTAAAGAAATTTCTAATTGTAAGACTTTTAAATACCGTGAAAGGCCGTTCATAAATCGTTATAGCATGGCATTTACCAATGCGATTTGTAAACAATATGGATCAAATCCACTGCTTACTTTTATGAACCCTACATGGTCCTCCTTTATTACCGTAGAGAAATGTGTGGTTTTCCTTAAGAGGAAAATACACGGCTTGTAGTTAGGAAACACTGAATCCAAGTGTGACGGTAGAGCGGGTACAAAATTATTCTGGAATTGGAAAACTTTTTGAAAACCGAATTATACCCTTCCTTCGAGTATAAAATTGAAATAAGACGTCATTTTCTACCAAATGAACAAAAGAATGATTTTTTGCATGTTTTCCATGAAATATAATTGGATCTTTAAAGATATCAAAAATCAATGAGAAAAATGCATGCTCCTTAAGTAGTCATTTTTTACAGAGTGTAGCTGTCGCATGCAGCCGGAAGGACGTTCATTTGAAAGCCGGCTTCCTGAGGTAGCTGAAATATTATGGCATTCTGTTGCAGGCTGACTAGTTTTTCAACCCTACGTAGTTAATCTTTTCGAAACGAAAACGCATTTCGGAATTTCAGTTGACATTTCACGAGTTAGCTTACCTACTGTATACTGACCAGGATTATAATCAACAACAAATGTAGGGGGAACGGCTCGGATCCTAATTGGCGCGGCATGAGTCTGTAACTAGGCCTGCCACCACACCCCGAATGTTGGCATTTTTACGGGTGCCCATATATCTTCTTACAAGTTTACACTAGAGAAAGCCGAATCGTCCACTGATGGGGGGTTAAATTATTTCTTCCCCTAAGAAGAAAAGTGTATGTTGGAACCCAGTGTCGCCATGCTCTGAAAAAATGACCTACTTTGTCTCACGCCGCTACGATGCGACACGCATGCTTCCTGCAGATGAACCAGCAGTGATTGGGAGTGTTTGCCCGATGGCTGAAGTTTCAAAGAACAAGTCCGATGCCGCGGGCGCAGCGAAAGTGGACCTTTGGTGGTGAATCATGTCCTAGCCGGGGCGTCTGCCGCCGACACCACGTGACGCATAGACGTCAGCACGCATGCGCTTGCTCACTTTCCCCCCAGCATGGACGCGCAAGCACAAGTGTCGCGGGCGTTGTACCTGATTGGTCTACAGACTCTCCGCCACCCCGTTCGGCCTACCGTCCGGACGCGTGACGCCGAGGCTGACGTGCAGGGCAGCGCAGAGCTTCGCTGAGGGCGCCCCACCCTCTTCGCTTGCGATTTGGCCCGGGGTCGAGGTAGTCCAGTCACGTGCGTGGTGTCGCGACAGATCCAATTCAGCACCCGCGCTCGAAGACCTTTGGCTGAGACACACCCCTATTTGCTATCTACCCGATCGTCGCTGTCAGTTACGGATGCGCACTGTCACCTGTTTGTCATGCCGCATCGGAGCTCTTGACAGGTGGGTACACGGGGGTTGGGCAAGCGACGGACGATCACATGTGGCCATGACGTCAGTCCTCGATCTGGACAGGGGAAAGTTGAACGCAGCCGGCATACTATGCCACCTGAGATTTCGCGTCCAACCTCCGAGCCAGCAGTTTTCGCTCGTGTGTACGCTTGTCTGCAGCTGGGGACCAGGTTCGCCAGCGTAATTGCGTTCTCTTTTACTGCACTCTCTTCGGTAAACAAGCCATGAATCCTCCCTGCTTAGGACGGGGTCGTTTGCATGCCCCACTTAGTGGTTAAAGCTGCTATCCGCAGGACCTCGCACCATCTAAGACAGCCACTTCTCTTTAGATATCCTCGAAAAACAGGATTTTCCAGTCTAACACGACCTTCGAACGTAACAACGTTTCATCGGTCCCAATAAACGAAGCCGTTCTTACGAAAATGAAGTGTTTATTTCTGAAAACAAAAAAATTTAAAATCCATGAGGAACTACTGTTCCCCTCAGCTGTGGAAAAATTCTGACTTGCTAGCTAGTGACGTCATAAGAGAGGTTGGGTCGTACTCTTTTGGCATAACGTAGTGTTCCCCCATGTGATTAAAGGTCACGAACTGCTCGCTAAAACCCTTGTGACGCACGAGCCGCCCACCCCGCGTCAAAGAAACGACCGATCCTCAAAGGAAGGCCCAGTTTGGTTTTTATAGTATTATTTATTAGCTAAGAGATAATCCATTTTATCGAAAACCGTCGAATCAAAAAACAACTTCATGGAAGGTCAACTATTTAATACCTAACATAACTAACGGCAGGGAAGAAAAACATTATACAATGACAAAATAATAAAAAACAATGACAAAAGCAGTGTATTTGTGCTTTGTTGATCGTCCTTCGGCTTTGAAAATCGCTGTAAGTCGGGAGGACATAGGAACTACTAAGTTGTAGTTTGGTCTATAAAGTTAGTAAGCGCAAAATCCACCTTTTGCTGCATAGAAGCGTGTTTTTTTGAGTTGTCCCGACTTATTGTGATTGGTACAAAAACACCTTTTGATCAGATTAAGGTCCGGGGTATCGGTGGGAATAAAAACGCTTTGTGGGTCGCAGGCGGAGAAGCAGGCTGTGGTCTAGAAATAAGACTACAGTTGTAAGCTAGATTGGACTCATACCTCCAGGAGCACTATCCTGCAACATTACAGTGTCTGTTTGACGTCAATGAATGCCGTTGTAACCGAAGGCATCCCTTACCTTGTCAATGGACACCCTGCTATTTATGGTTTCCGTTGTTGAACGCCAAGTCGTTTGTTTTCCGAATTTGATTCGAAATGAATTCTTCTTTAGTAAAAGGCTTTCTGTGCCTTAAATCAATTCAGCAAACAAAAATAACCATACAAAATGTTTGTGGTGCTACAATCTCAAATGTCGATCACGACATTTCGTGAGTTAAGCCACCTACCGCCGGTCCTCATACTGCAAAACGACCCGACTGGCTAGAAGAAGGCACTTGGTAGCGATCCCCTCGTTCATATCTAGGGCAAAGGTCCTCGCGATCACTGCAGACGGTTCCACGCTGTAGATTCACGGAGTCACGCATAAGAACCTCTCATTGTAGCTACTGCCGACAGTTTCTCATAGTCATTGGAACACTGAGCCCAACCACAGCATACTTCAGTGATCATAGCTTGCATCATTATCGACTGGCTGACTGAACTTCGACGTAATTTTAAGCTGCAGCGTCCAATACCAGACGGCCTTAGAAGTTGACTGTGTAACTAAATATTCTTTGCTGTCAGTCAGGGCCTAGAGACGGTCGCGGAGAGCTTTGTTGAAGAACAGGAAAAAGCTAATCACGACAACGTTTGATACTGTCCACTTTGGCCATTAGGCATTTCACCGTCCTATGGAACCGCTAGCATCCGGAAGCGTAAATCTTCGCGGGTCTGTGGAAAGAGCATTCATGGACAATTAGGGCAAAGGTTCTCGCGATCACTGCAGACGGTTCCACGCATGAAATCCTTTCATTGTAGCTACCATCGACAGTTTCTCATAGTCATTGAAACAATTAGCCCAACCACAGCATACTTCAGTGATCATAGCTTGCATCATTATCGACTGGCTGACTGAACTCCGACGTAATTTTAAGCTGCAGTGTCCAATACAAGACGACCTTGGCAGTTAACTGCCTAACTAAATATTTTTTGGTGTCAGTCAGGGCCTAGAGACGGTCGCGGAGAGCTTTGTTGAAGAACAGGAAAAAGCTAATCACGACAACGTTTGATGCTGTCCACTTTGGCCATTAGGCATTTCACCGTCCTATGGAGCCGCTAGCATCCGGAAGCGTAAATCTTCGCGGGTCTGTGGAAAGAGCATTCATGGTCAGTTAGCAAATGGGCGACATGTCGAACGAGAGTGAGACTCTGTTTTCATCCAGGGACACACGTCCTTGACTCCTACTTCGAGATCCCGAAAGTTCGGACAATGTAAAAAACGGTTCCAACGACTGGCCGGTTTTCGCCCGTTCCCAGTCGTGAATAAAGTATTAATCATACGATTTGGACCGACCCACAGACAAGATCACGCTGAACTAACCCCAAAGAAGATATCATTTGAATAGAAAACTTCGTCCCAAAAACTGCGACAATATTCCACAGCTGCTCAGCGTAATGAAACCGCAGAAGCAGAGGGTAAGTAGAGGTGTTAAATTCAAATGAACAAAATCGGTTGGTCTTGACGGATCTTGTTTTCGTTGAATAGCTTCATTTAGACGACGCACTTGCGCTGAATACAAAAGACCCGTTAAAGCTGATACTAAGATTCGTTTCGTGACAGCCTTGTGTAATTTACTCTCCAATGTGTTTGTTTAAAGTCAGCCAACGACGCATCTTATTCGGTTTGCCTAATGAGGCTGAGTTTTTTTCCCACTTTGTTTTGTTTTAGCAAGTGTTGCATATTACTCGAAAACAATTTTCTTCGTTTTACAAAGCTCGTTTCACCACTTTCGTGTAGCGCTCAATACTGCTTCATTTTAAGGCGTAACTAGGAGTTTGAAGCTTTTATCGTTGTCGAGTTTAGAGCCACACATTTGGTTTGAACGTCAACGGAAAAGGTGGTAGTCTGACCGGTGAGACCGAATTATGTGGACCCCTAAACAGGACATGGGAATGGGTACGCCCCGCCCAAGTAATAAAGGTAGATCTGCGCATGATTTCGAAAAAGGCAAAATATTCCCGTGTCCTAAACCCAACAGTAAGCCTACTGTAAAACCAAACCGTTTCCCTAATCTTGACCATAACCTTATCCTAAGCCCTACTTCTACAGTTCAAACTAGTCCCTACCTTAACCCTGAACTGGATCCAGAGTTATTTTAACGTTAGCTTTAAATCGAGACTTAAATCTAATCCTTCACCAAAACCTAACCCTCTACTTAAAACTGGCCCATAATATTACTGCTTGGCAAAAAGCCACCCGTACTGCACGAGGTTTCCATTCTCAATTCCTATTTAAGGAGCCATATATGCCAGTCCTATTACAACTTTCTGATAATCCTTTGATGGATGCCGGATTGATTGCTCAGGAAAATTTACATAAACAATCACCCTACTGTATCAGAACTGGTGAAATTTGTGGGCGGCCTAGACCAGGTGAAATAAAACGCACGACTCTCAATGGGGCCTTGTAGCTAAGGTGATCGGAGTGTAATTTCTATTGTGGGTTCGAATCCCACTCAGGTCATAAAGTTTCTTAAAAATATGCGAGTTCGAGGTTCGGGTGTTCCACACTTCGGGCTTGAGTATGGCTGGCTGACGACGGCTAATAAGCCAGAAATGGTCATTCCAGTCTCCCTTGTTTTTGTCGTTAATAGCATTCTACTCATTTATTCTATTGAAGTCGACCAAAGCACTCATAAACAGTGACAAAAGCGATCGCGAAGGGCGATCAGAAATCGACAATAACAACCGAACCGACGGAACCTATTCAGCATTCATCATGTGCGTGTCACCGGAAAATATCGATGGACAGGATAAATGGCCTCTTCATCGACTATTAGTGTGCATTTAATACGGAAACCGCAGCTGATGCGCAGTAAAGCCTTGACCTCTTCGTCCACGGATGCGCTAATTCCGGAGTACATCATAGATATTTTGGCAGATTTTGAATAATTCATATTGACCCAACTGTGAAAAACTCGGCGTCGAAATTTTCAGTTGGGTCAATATGAATTTCGGAGTCGTTAAAACACAGAAAAAAGGATATACGGAACCCCTCGCTCCACTGGCATCAACGACGGTCGCCTAACCATCGTGGACCAGACCGGCTGGCCCGAAGGCCCCACCTAAATAAATAAACATGTGGACCGACAACAATGTCGTAGCCCCGATCTCTAAAATCGGTCAGACAGTCGGCAGGCTTTAATCCTCGTAGTAAACTACTAGGGCATTTTCCTCAACAAAATGAAATGCGCTTTATGGTAGTCTTGACAACGCTTTTGTCCGGCCCGGAAACCGGGACAATTTAGCAAAAGTAAGCAAATCAATTGGACCGCTTTCCCACCCCGTAAGCTGCCTTCAAAGAATGCATAAAATATGACGAGAAAAGGGGATTCCGGATAGCCAGATACCGAAATCAACTAACTAAGCGCTCAGCTTATTTGATGTGCTGAGAGAGATTCAAATTCCGCGAACTGATTGCGTTGTGAGGACGAATGATAACTGCCGCTCAAAGTGGCCCTTCTGTGGTGACGTCCCCTAGCAAATGAGTTCAAAAACAAGGTTACAAAGACACCTTGAAGACAGCTGAGCGACCCAGCGCATGGTAGGCGGAAATGACGGTTTGCAGTCTAGTTTGGGGAAGGAAACTTCGAAGTCAGTAGGGCACAAGTGGTCAAGGCAGAACGACAGACGCGTGAATTCTGACTTCTACGGAACGCACCCACGTGCGTCCGGGGCCCGAATGGGCCTTGTCAGACTAACGTCCGTAGCAGTAAAACCATGTTTGGTCCATTTGTCACTCCCTAGAGCACCGGCGGCACTAGAAAAACTGATAAGGGGAACCCTTCAGACAGTCTCCACCCCCTGGCAAAGACTGCAGCGGCCACAATACCAAAATCAGTTGCGACCGAATATGTGGACCCATGCTCCTATTACTGCGACACACCTACTCGCTTGATTTTGGTAGGCACCTTGTACTTGGAGGACGCTTCCGGCTAAGCCCAAGTGATTAAATTTAGGATTAGGGCCGGGTTAAGGACTAGGGTTATGGTGAGGGTTGGGGCCAACTTTGCCAGTTGCATACTGTCTTGCCCAATCCGGCCTTCTTCGGCAAATTACCTCGATTACCGGCTTACCGCCCACTTACGCGCACCTAATTTGCATCTTTCAAATTGCACGGTCCGTCCCGACATTCGCTGTGGAGGGAACGCGAGTCTTCTCAATGCCTTCCACAGACTCAGTCGACTGCCGCGCCTGTCTGCCCCACTGGTAAAACTTTTATTGACATACTTCCCGTACTTGAGGAGTCCCTGCGCTCTACTTTCTCAGTGGGCTTACAAATTCAATCCTTGTCTGAAACTCGCCAGGAGAAGGCAGAAAAACAGCAACAGTGCCAACTTTTCCCCGTCGTGACCATACTTTCCGGTCACGCAGGGCATCTGTGCATTCGCCATGTGGCTGGGACCCACAGGGGTAAATGACTCGCCAGACGGACAGCACAGGAACCAGCTCCAAGTCCAGGTGTGTTTCCCTGCACGACCTTAGAGCTGATGAATCTCAGCCCAAATATTCACATCAGCCTTCGGATCGAGCACGCGGATTGTCCCGAAAGATCCACTGCTACCACCCCTCCCCCATAGCGACGATTTTCACGGTTCATGATGTCATCTCCCTCATTTCGACCTCAAGCGGTATGTCGACGCTCACGACGGAAGCCCCAGCATTCGCCGTCTACTAGTAGTTTGGTCGTACCTCCCTTCCCCACTCCTCGACTGGGCTCAAAGCGGACTGCGGCCGATCGCGTCTGGATTCCTCTGGTCTGGCCTCTTTGACGCGAACAGTCTCATCCGGCGTATCAATTCTGCCCTGACGATGTCCGTCCTGAATCCCGTATACAACACCACATGCAGGCCAGTCCTGTCCGACCCGCATACGTACGCCTGAAGGCTGACATTTATTTCTGCCCTGACGAGGTCCGATTAGAATCCGTCATATACCACCACATGCAGGCCAGTCCTGTCCGCATTTTAAGTGGTTTTTTTTTCACCGCTCGCTCACAATTTTTCTTAACGGACTACAAATTCAGAAAGTATGAACTGCATTTTGTACAGATTCTGTCTACCTCGTCTACAATTCGTATTTAATTGCATTGATAGGACACCGAGGGGTCTTTAATAAAAGAATTATTTATTTATTTATCGAAGTTTACACACTACTTTGAAGAAATTAAGAAGCTAAACATCAGGAGCCACACCTAATAATGGTCGCGTCACCCTAACCTCTCCCCCCCCCGTTTCCACAGGTTCGGGCGCCGCGCGAGGTCAGAGAAACCCGTCCTTCTTCGAATTCTGGCTCGTCCTGAGGTCTACTACCAGACAGCGTGTGTGTGACAAGTGTAGGCCATATGTCTTGCATAGTCAGCCACTACTACGCTCGTCTGCGGTCGTGTTGAATGAAACCGGTTGGCGTGGGAAGAATGGGGTGAGATGGGCGCTTCGCAAGTCCGCTTCGCTCTAGACAAATTCGACTGGGGACGATGGTGGTCCTGGTTGCTCGCGATGGACAAACCGTCATATCCGAGAGACAGTAGGGGGGAGGGGGGCAAAGAAAAAGTTGAGGTTGCGTAGTTTCAATCTAATTTAGGCAGTTGAGATGGAAACGAAAACAGCGTATAAAAAACAGAGGAGAAGAATTTCGAATATGATGGAGCTCTTTAAACGGCGAGATGAGAAGAAAACTAAAACGTGTCTACAGATATTTACAGAGACATAAGCGGGACGAACGTGACACGATAACAGTAGAGGAAGGCGAATGTAGACAGGCTGGACAACACGCGCAGAGAGAACGAGAGAGAGAGAGGAACGCACGACACAGTGGTCATCAAACTGGCGAAGTCAAACAAACGTGCTGGGTTTGCCGTGATGCATAGCCAGGAGGGTTTGAGTGGCTTCCTGCTGTTGTTTAAGCACAAGCTGGCTCGTGTAGCTCTTCGGTTGCATGACGCCCACAATGGTCGAGTAGGTAGAGGCCTCTTCTTCCGCAGCCCCACCCTCAAACCGACGTGGATGACGTCCGAGACTGTTCATCGAGGCCGAGTAGGCACCCGAGGTGGAAGGACCCTCTCCCATCCCCCGCGAGGGACGCACGCGGCCAAGGGTACTCCGTGCTGCAGGCTTGTGGTAGTCGGAGCTGGCAGCAGAGTCAAAGGTCAGCTCAGCGTATTCCACGCCGTCGGTACTGGGCAGAGGATGAGGCGGAGGAGAAGCGGCCTTGGGTTGTCCGGCCGCCGAGGGCGATGCGTAAAGGACATCGGAGTTGGGCGCTGTCGTCGTCATTGTCGTCCTCAGGTGAACGCTTTCGTGTGCTGGAGAGTCGCCAGCAGAGTCCACCAGGGAGGAGCGCATGTTCCGCAGTTTTGAAGATGCATTCTAGAGATATAATGGAAAATTAGACAAGCATAAAGAGAGGGGATGGTGATGTAGGCACAGGGAGGCTCCAGAAAAACTCACCGGTTCCCGTCAGCATGCAGAGTCGGACTGTATAGAACTGAAACTGAGTGTACACCCTTGCAGTGCTTCACTCCGACGGATCATTGGATTGGTGTGATCTAAACTCCCTCAACGCCAACTTTCTGCTAAATCACTAGGCATAGCAGCAGCAGCGGCAGAAGAGGAAAGGAGACCTATCAAAGGCTCTGGATATAATCATGCATACAGTAGGTGGGCCAACTCATTAAATGTCAACCGAAATTCCGAAATGCGTTTTGGTTCCGAAAAATTGATTAAGTAGCGTTGTAAAACTAATCATCGTGCAGCGTAATTCTATAATAATTCGGTTACCACAGAATGCCGGCATTCGAACGAACTTCTTTCCGGCTGCATGCAACAACCACACTCTGCAAAAAATGACTACCTAAGCAGCATGTACTTTTCTCATTGATTTTCGATGCCCTTATAAATTCAAATATATTTCATGGAAAACATGCATAAAAATATTCATGCTTTCCCTCATTCGGTAGAAGATTACGTCTTTTTCCAATTTTATATCAGAAGAAAGGGTATAATTAGGTTTCAAAAAAGTTTCTAATTGTGAGATTTTTTAATACCGTGAAATGGCCGTTCACAACACTTCATGTCTCCGCATTTATGGCTCGTAAAGTTAACAATACGGCCCAAATCCACTGCTACACTGGATGAACCCCATATGGTCTTCTCTAAGTACCGTAGAGAAATTTATGGTTTTTCGTACGCGGAAAATATACGTCTTGTAGTCTGGGAACGCAGAATGCAAGTGTAACGGCAGGTCGGGCTCAAAATTATTCGGGAATTAGAAAACTTTTTGAAAAACCGAATTATACCCTTTCTTCTGATATAAAACTGAAAGAAGACGTAATTTTCTACCGAATGATGGAAAGAATAAATATTTTTAAGCCTGTTTTCCATGACATATAATTGGATTCTTAAGGGCATCGAAAGACAATTAGGAAAACACATACTACTTAAGTTGTCATTTTTACAGAGTATATTTGCTGCATGCAGCTGAAAAGAAGTTCGTTTAAAAGCCGGCATCCTAAGGTAACTGAATTAGTATGGAATTATGATTCACAATGATTGGCTTTACAACAATACTTAATTAATCGTTTTGAAACGGAAACTAATCTCGGAATTTCGGTTGACATTTCATGAGTTAGCCCACCTACTGTATGACTAGTTACTCCGTCTATAACGTTAACTCAACTTCGCGAAGGAAGAGGCCTTGGGGATGAACTAAGTTACTGTGACGAAGAGAGGATGGTCGGACATATTCTCAAGTTTTGGTCGTCTCCCTCAGGGCCTGGTAGGAAGACTCGGCAAACAAGATCTCAGAGTCATGGGCAAGGCTCGGTCCGCGCTAGGTGGCTGACTGAGCCGTTTAAATCCCCCTGCCGGACACGCTGAATTACCAAGTCCGTTGCAGTCTCAGTCATCCGGTGCCATGACGAAAAACTCGGAAAACCGGGCGACCCCCAAAAGTGTGCGATCTCGATTTGATCCAAACAAACGCGAAAAAAACCCACAGTGACAACAGATTCGCGTCATACCGAGCACACAAGAGTGACGGAAACAAGAAGTGAAACACTCGACGACAACAACACGCACGCCAGCATCTTGACACAAGACTGCAATGTCTTGGGAAGCAAGTCCACTTGAGAAGCAGCGCAAAATTGGAGAGTTTACGGACGTACGGTGTTCGGCTTGGCTCTCGCTAAAACCCAGGCATATAAGGAGACCTCGGATACAACTGAGAAAACTAGTACCTGTGGAATAAGGTGCCATCACAAGTCAGCTAATTAGATACGCGTCTCGTAAACGAACAAGGAGGCCAGTGAAGAGGCAGGTCCATCTGCGAGCCGTGTCGCCAGGAGGTTGAACTTTCAGGAATGCCCTTTAAAATTTCAGCAAGGACTAAGTGTATGCACAGGGTAAGAAAATGCCAACTGTTGTTTACCAAATTCACCAGCGTTTTAGCACTCCTACTTTACTGGCAGACCTATGCATTTAATCGACCATTATTTCAAGTACTTTTCTTTACTACCTGACTGCTCCAAGTACGGAACATTTTTTAAAATTGAGTCCAACTAAAGAATTACGTGTGATGCGTGCAGGACAATGAGCCAATGTAGACATTTCAGCAGTACCGGTTCCTCGGGGCGGTACAGGTCAGTGAATGTTATCCTGACGATGACAGGCCGACCAAAAACTCTACCGAACAGCACCTTTACGCCGCGCATATTCTTAATGCTTACCAAGGTTTCAATGAAAGAAGTGCGTCAAACGAAACAGTGGGCTTAAGGGTTTCGGGCGCAACTGTTGTAAAAATGGGAGGCAACTCGACCACTTGCGCGAAATAACTCATTTTATGATAGTCTCATTTCGAAAGCTTTTTGGTCAACAGGAAGCGGGTCGCTTGAGCGCTAAAGGCAGGCCTTTACGATCTACTAAACTTCGTGTGGGCGTGA
>CACRXP010000122.1:1178683-1203731 GCA_902702965.1 Spirometra erinaceieuropaei
GCAAGGAAGTGGCTGGTGAGGTTCATTTCTCCCGACCACCTTGTGGCAATCCGAGCACACTCGACACTCGGGTCCGGGTCTGCATAAACACATAAAGAGAAAGTGTACTAGCTCGCACCAATGGGACGGCAGGCAGACTGCACCGACAAAGCCTTTAGACAACCGACTCGACACGCTCAGTGGGGGCGGTTGGTGGAATAAACGTGTCGGCCATCTCCTTTGGTTGACGTGTCACAACGCGCAACGCACATGACGGACTGTTGCCAACAGCCAGCCACTATCCGGCCAACAAGCAGTGCCTGTCTTGACACCGAGAACCACGCACACACACACACACACACACATAAACCAGCCGCGAGTGGATGGCCTAGCCGGAAGGAAAGGCGTTGCGACGGGTTGCCGACAAGGAGGGCGACAGAGGTGCCCACGACGGGCTGTTTGTACTGGGCGGCAAAACAGAATACGGTAGCATTCACACACACAATCTGACATTCATCACACACACAGCAGAGCCTGTTGCATAAAACACGACGATGAGCATAGCTCTAATCGCATGCAACTCTCCAGCGAAAGCGCAGAAAACAAAATCGTCAGGTACGGTGGTCGGAAGTGTAATATCGAGTGGTGTGCTCTACAAGGAAGTCAAATCCTTAACAATGTGACATGCTTATACTATTATACAGAGGATATTTTTCGGTAACGTTAAATACGATTGTCTCCCGGGCACCCCAAGTACGTTGTGAAACAGCAAGATTGAGCTAGGCAGCATCGAGACATCGGTCTCACTCGAAAAAAGCGTAGAACTGACTTATATGGCTCTCTAAAAAGAACATGAAAACAAGAATCGCCTGGAATTCAGGGAGTTTTGGACCAACTTCCAGTGAAATTAGATTTATGTTAAGGATTAGATTTAAAGTTAACGGTAAGGTAAGAAGTCAGGATAAAGTTTAGGGTTGAGGTATGTACCAGTGTTAACTTCAGAGTTGGGGTTTAGGGTGAAGAGCAGGAAAACGGTTTTATTTTTGTGTTATTGTTGGGTTTAGGACACGGGAATATTTTGCCCCTTCCGGAACTATGCGCATGTCTACCTGTTCCCATGTCCTCCTCTTTAGGGAGGCCACATCAGTCAGTCCGACAGAAAAAAAAGCACCAGCCAAGCAGCATATACTTTAACATTGTCTATCTGTGCTGACATGAGGTCGGTTAATTTCGTTGAAAGGAATTTCTAGTGAGTTTGCTGATATGGTCGCTCAGCAGAAAACAACAGAATAGCTGACCTATTTCATGAAAATGTGTTTTCACATAGGATTACTTAATTGAGACTGTAACACTGATTGTCGTACAGCATAATTCCGGGATATTTTCGCCACGGTAGAATGCTGGACTTTCGAATGCTCCTCCCCCCCTTTCCGGCTGCCTGCAGATACCATTCACGATAAAAAAAGATCACTTGAGAACTATGATTTTTCCCATTAGTTTTCGATGCCAGTGTAAATTTAAATGCATTGTATAGAAAATTATACTTTCTTGTACCCATATGGTGGAGAATTTCGTCTTCTTCAAATTTTATGTTTGAAGGAAGGGTACCTTTCAGGTTCAAAGGTGACATTTCTTAGGACCATAAAGTGTCCACTCATGCAACACTGTCTGTCCGATTATTAATACTGTTGACAAATATTTGATTTCCCCTGCAGGGAACGTATACAGCAAGTGGTTTGAAAGCCCTGGGCGTAGGTGCAACGATAGGTCGGGTTCAAAATAATACTGGGATTAAAAATAAATGCTTAAAACCGAAAGATATCCTTTCTTAAAATACAAAACTTAAAGAAGACGTTATTTGCTGACAAGGAAGGACAGTTATGCGTATGGTCTCCATATAATGCATTTAGATTCATAAGTGCATCGAAGATCAGCGAAGCGGGTTCGTACTACATAAGTTGTCGTTTTCTCAGGGTAGTTTTTGCAGGCGATTGACACGAGGGTAATTCAAATGCCGGCATACCGGCGTGACTGAAATACCATGGGATGAAGTTGTACGATAAGGAATATTACAAACCCACCTAGGCGGACTTTTCTAATAGAAAACACATTTTGGAATTTCGGTTAATATTTCATCGGACAGGACAGTTACTGAATATGTGATAGTTGCGAAATATTTTGGCTTAAAAAGGTGCAGCCTACGCATTTTTGGACGTCAGCCCAACGTGGCCATGATGCACATCGTATTCCCAAGTTCTGTATGGTTGGAGGATGAGTGAGATTGTGATGCAGTTTAAAGCCAACTGAATACGTCGATTTAAAAAATGGCAAGCAGAAAGGAAGGACAGTATTCAGGACGAGAAAAATCGTGGACAGTACTACCGGATAAGAAAAGCCTACAAGATCATGAAGTTCTGACCGTGTTACGGGACGCAGGGTAAGATGCCGGGGGGGGGGGGAAAGCGAAGACGGGGGTGAGCGTCTAGCCGGTCGCTGTGTGTGTTTGTGTTCAGCTCCCCTACTTTGACAAATCCTGTCCTTGGGAAACCAGCGTGTGAAGGAAGTGTGAATGTTACTGCGAAAGACAGCATCACTGCAAGTAAAATCGCGCTTCCTTCCACAAATGTGATCTTTGTTGATCATCGTGGACTATCTGGTGTACGGACGCAGACAGCAAATATGAAATGTGCAGATCGCACAACGGGTCACGTGCGCATACGTCGGAGCTAGTGTCAACACTGCTAAAGGTAAACAAAACGTAATTACTCGGAAAACCTGCCCGCTCGCCTGTATGTCAGCCTGGGTGGCAGCACCACCGTAGCGGTTCACTGAAGACCAAGTAGGGCTGCGGAGAAGGTAACTTGTTCAGGGAAACTTTCGCAGACATGCGACCATATTCAGACTTCTTCAGACCGGTTTGGAGTAGACGTCATAAGTATGCAGAGGGCCGTTGGCATATATCGAGATATCCACACGAGTGAACTACTATAAAACAAAATCTCTTGGAATATTTGAGTGCCCGATAGGGCAAGAAGCAGTCCAGGTGGAAAAATGCGCCGAGGTCGTGCATGGAGCTTTAGTAAGACTGGGCAACAAATTAGACGTCGCCTTTACCGATGGCCAGGGCCTTTCAGCACCAAAAGCACCACTGTTAAAGATAAACCAAACCATGATGCAATGGCAACAGAAGATGCCAAAAAACCGAACCGAACAAAAGTCAAAAGCTGTCAGAAGGCACGAGGAAAGACAGTGTGGTTGATTCTATCCGAAAGGTCTCAGGCGTCCCAGAAAAATGCAAAGGCCGAAAATCACGGTTAAACAGATCTACCTTACAAGAGGCAACCGAGGCGTGTTACGGAAACCCCCATGTGAAAATAATTAAGGTCTGAAAGTCCACGGCAGTAGTAGTCCAAACACTCACAAAGTTTTCACGGATGAAGGCGAAATTTCGAGTTACAGGTGTATGCATAAGTGAAGAAGAAGGGTCGAGCATCGGGACACTTCGTTTATTGCCCTAGGCTTTCAAACTCGTGCAGGAGTCCATCGTCAGAGGTAGTAGAAGCAACAGAACAGGCGACAGTTATAGGGCATGTAGGCCAATCATCGACCGACGGCGCAAGACTGGAGGTGACTACGCAGGGCTCTGCACGCAGCCACCAAAACGGTCGCCCACGCTGGAAACAAAACGGGACGAGAATTGATTGAAGCCTGGGCCTCGGATGAGAACTCGGTCAACCGATTTATCGATCTGGCGCCGGCGTACAGAGCCCTGCGTTGTCACTAGTCTTGCGCCGTCGATCGATGATTGGCCTACATGCCCTATAACTTTCGCTTGTTCTGTTGCTACTTCAACCTTTGACGATGGACTCCTGTACGAGTCCGAAAGCTCAGGACCATAAACGAAGTGTTCCAGTGTTCGACCCTTCTTCTTCACTAGCAAAGTTTATTGGTGAGGTGTGTGCAGCGGGCAGCCCGGTGACACTGCTCCCGACGACGACGACGTTGCAGAGCAAAGCGACGAACAGACCTGGGTTTGGCGGCTCTGCCTGTAGGCGCATTCTTAGGACCCCTCGAATGGCATAAAAGTACTCGAGGTTATGCGCGCAACGGCCTGTTTCACTGCGCACTTGGAACAGCTACCTTTTTGCGGCGCGGGCGCGCGTAAAACGCAGTTAATTGAAAAGAAAGGAGGCAGAAAACGCACCACGCACGGAGGGACTGAGACGGACACCCTCCCTCCCCCCCCTTTTTACCTGAACGGCAGCAAGCGAAATACCGCCCCGCACACCCCACCCCACCCCGACGGCGTCCGCGGCCTTTCGGCAACGGGGGCGGCGACTAGAGATAACAAGAATCTTGTAGGGCGGACACGGGAATGCAGGTACCAATAAAAGAAATTAAAGAGGACGTGGGGCAGCGATGCCGAAAGTCTCTGGAGGACAGACGGAGTTACTTTAAAGAAAATTGGTCCCGTGATTGCATATTGTGGCCAAAGGCTAGCGTATGGTCACGCTTTGTTGAGGGCGGGTTCATAACCTACAGTGAGTGACCGATATCATGAAATCTTGGATGAAATTCTGAAATACGTTTTCCATTAAGAAGAATTACCTAGGTGGGGTGGTAGCATGCATTTTTCACATTGATTTTCGATGGTTTTATAAATTCAAACACACCTTATAGAAAACATGCACAAAGTAAACTTTCTTTCATTCGTTCGGTAGAGAATCACGTTGTCTTTACATTTTAAGCCCGAGGAAAGTGCATATTTAGGTTTTAAAAGCGTTTCCCAATTCCCGAATAATTTTGAGCCTGATCAGCCATTGCATTAGCATTTAGCGATTTCAGTCTACAAGGTGCATGCTTCCCGCGCAAGGGAAATCACACATTTTCTGTGCCTTTAAGAAGACACCATATGGAGTTCATAAAATTTTGCAATGGATGCGGACTATGTTGTATATTTCACGAGGAGCATTGGTAAACGGACAGGTACAGTAGATGTGCTAACTCATGAAATGTCAACCAATATGTCGAAATGCGTTCTCGTTTCGAAAAGATGAATTAAGTAGTGTTGTAAAACTCATCATGATGCAGCATAAATCTATAATGATCCAGTTACCTCAGGGTGTCGGCTTTCGAAAGAACTTATTTTCGGCTACATGAAAGATCTGTACTCTGCAAAAAAATGACTACTTTAGTAGCATGCAATTTTCTCATTAATTTTCAGTGCCCTTGAAAATTCAATTATATTTCATGGAAAACATGCATAAAAATATTCCTTCTTTTACTTATTCGGTAGAAAATCACGTCTTCTTCCAATTTTATACTCAAAAGAAGAGTATAATTCGGGTTTAAAAAACTTTTCTAATTCCCGAATAATTTTGAACCCGACCTGCTGTAACACTTGCATTCAGGGTTTCAGAACTACAAGCTGTATATTTTCCGTGTACGGAAAACCATGCATTTCTCTACGGTGTTAAGAGGGGACCATATGAGGTTCATAAAATTAAGCAGTGAATTTGAGCAATATTGTTAACTTTACAAGCCATATTCGTAAATGCAGATACATGACGTTTCATGAACGGCCATTTAACGGTATTAAAAAATCTCACAATTAGAAACTTTTTTAAAACCGAATTATACCCTTCTTTTGAGTATGAAATTGGAAGAAGACGTGATTTTCTACCGAATAAGTAAAAGAATGAATATTTTTATGCATGTTTTCCATGAAGTATAATTGAATTTTCAAGGGCATCGAAAATCAATGAGAAAATTGTATGCTACTTAAGTAGTCATTTTTTGCAGAGTATTGATCTTGCATACAGCCGAAAATAAGTTCTTCCGAAAGCCGACACTCTGAGGTAACTGGATCATTATAGATTTATGCTGCATCATGATTAGTTTTACAACACTACTTAATTTATCTTTTCAAAACGAGAACGCATTTCGAAATTTTGGTTGACATTTCATGAGTTAGCACATCTACTGTACAATATTGTATGTATGGACATCGCACGCTCCTGAAAATCTCACAATCAGAAACTCTTTTAAAACCGAAAGATAACCTCTCTTCGGGCATAAAATGTGAAGACAACGCGATTCTCTACCGAACGAGTGGAAGAAAGTTTATTCTTGTGCATTTTTTCAATAAAGTGTGTTTGAATTTCCAAAACCATCGAAAATCAATGTGAAAAATGCATTCCACTTAAATAGTCATTTTTTTACTAAGTGCGGTTTCTTCAGGAAGTCGAAAAGAAGTTTATTTAGAATCAGACATCTTGGCGAGTCCGAAATATCATAGAAATATGCCGTAATTAATAATTCAAACCCACCCAAGTAATTCATCCTAATAGAAAACACATTTCAGAATTTCGTCCAACATTTCATGAAATCGGTCAATCACTGATCGGGTAGCCGAATCCTGAGGGCAAACTAGCAATGGATCCTCGCAGTTTTGGCCCTGGTGTCATGCCAGCCAGCTGCATTTTTGTCGTGGGGTTGCCAAGTCTATCTCGTCAGCGCATACGCACTCACTTTCGTCGATGGCGTATGCGGGCATAGGATAACTACGGCAGGTGATCTACCTCATGAGACATTAACCGAAGATCTGAAATGTGTTTTTTTGTTCAGAAAGGATGACTTTGGCGGGTTTGCAATATTGACGACCGTGCAGCCTCGTCCCAAGATATTTCAGTTATGCCAGGATGCCGGCTTTTGCATGAACTTCCTTTTGGGCGCCTGCAAAGCCCACACTCGTTAGAAAAACGACTACTTAAAGTGTAAAAATTCACCCTACCTATTTTCGATGTCTTTATACTTTTAAAGCTTACAGAAAACATGTATAAAAGTTTCATCTCGTGGGCTCACTTAGTAGAAAATTACGTCTTCATCAAATATTATACTCACAGAAAGTGTGTTTGCGTTTTGAAAAAAAGTCTTTAAATTCCCGATTAATTTTTAGCTCGACCAAAAGCTGCATTTGCGTCCGAGTTGGGAAAATGATACATTCCTCGACGCTGTTACGAAGGCGTCATATGGGGCCCACATAATTTCGCAATGGAAGTGGGCCATGCTGTATACTTCAGAAGAGCCAATACTAAACGCACAGATACGATGCTCTGTGAATGGACATTTCATGATTACGAACTTTTTAAAACCGGACGTCAGCCTGCCCTCGAATGCGAAATTCGATAGACCTAACTTTCAATCAAATGGGTAAAAGAAAAGATATTCTTACGTATGTTTTCCAATAAAGTGCAATTAAATGTAAACTGGCATGGAAAATTAACGGGAAGACCATACTACTTAAACAGTCATTTTCTCACCGAGTCCGTTCTTTGCAGGCGGACGAGGAGAAGCTCTTTTAGAAGCCAGCATCTTGGCGCGATTGAAATAGCTTGAGATTATGGTGTACAATAAGTATTACTATAGAGGGCCACCCAAGTAATCCTTCCTAATGGAAAACACGCTCCAGAATTCCAGTGAACATTCAATGAGGTAGGACAGCTACTGTGCGTTCACGGTCCCGATAACAAACCATGACGGTACAAGAGAAGCCCCGGCTTGGAAAGCCGTCAACACTTCGTGGGTGCCGTATGAATCGCATATGACGCGAGGAATTTGTGGCTCTTCAGTCTGGACCGCTCCGTAGAAATCTCTCAGACTACCTACGGAGCAAGTTCAAGTACTCGCGAGCGTGCGTTGTGTTCCTTTCCACCACCCTCTCATGGAGTCATTCGCTTAGCAAGGCCGTTAGAACAGTTCGCCGTAGCTACCAAACCGGTAGTGATTTCCGATGCGCAGTTGCCTAATACTGAAATTGCTAATAACCAGATTAGTTGTCGGCTACCGTTCTTTCTATTTTGCGCCGACCTCCTCAGTAGCTCGCATAAAGAGGCATATAACCGCATAAATCTGATCAAATGCGTTGCTGAATTTCTGTGTCTTCTTCCTACTGCGCGTTTTCTATTGCTCTTGTGTAATGTTTTCAGATCTGTATTAGGTATGGGGTCTGCGATCCACTAGTGAAGCGAATGCACTACCGGTGCATGTATGGGCCTCAAGGATTGCGAGTGTCTAGTATGCCATGATCCAGCAAACCATGGCCCTCGCAGCCTGGTGTGCGCTGGCAGTTCTCTGGCACCTGGTTCCCCTGTCGGTAGATGCGTTTTCGCTTCCGCTGGGTATGACAGTTCGACCATCGGTTTCGATGATGTCCACCGTGTGCCCCACAGTTGCATCAGCAATGGGAGCAGGGACGGTGACTTACGCAGGGGTTTATAGTGCCGGTAGACTTGCGTAGCATCTACTTACACTCTCTCCTCCTCCCTCGCCCGAGCCCGGTGTCAAGGCAGAGTCAAGAAGACCGGAGACGAGGGAGGCCGCAGGTGGATGGCTCGGACGGATCCTCACCTTGGCGTTCCACCACACCCCCTGGTCCACAAACAAATGACCAGGATTTCAACCAACACAACAGAGATTTGGAGGCTGGCACGGCCGAAGCCGCACCTGGGCGTGCCGTAGCGGACTAGTAGCGCCAGTATTACCAACAGACAAACGGCCGAGATCGGGTACGCCAACCAACCTATTGCAAACCGCAAAATCCCATGACTTAGTTCGAAGGCGACGGCCACAAACCTCCATGAATTAAGCTCTTTCGTCACCACTCCTTGTATTTTAGTTTTAAAGAGCCGGAGTACTTGCGGACACAGCCTCCAACAAGCGAACCAAAGACTGTCGGGAGGCTGTCGGAAATTCTTGATCACCTAGGTGACACATGCCCGATTTGTGTCATGGAGTCGGCGGCAATCAACGCGTTCCACAACCCTGGCTTACTAGTGCAAGAGGACGGTAAACATGTTGTGGCGCCCAGTGAGGAGCGAAAGTTTTGTATCGAATGTTATAATGCATGAAAGTTGTGTTATGCAACCTTCATTGGCATTATTTTCTGTAGCCTGTCAGAATTTCAGTGAACGAAAAATCGTTTGTGTAAACGCTTAACAGTCCTCATATAACGCACTTGCCACTGCAGGGACACTTTCAGCAGGTCTGTCGTTCCCGTCCACCAACAAAGCTGCCTATTAATGCGACAAGTACCTCTTTTACCGCAAATGCGGAAATTAACCGGTGGTTAGTTAGTTTCCATTGCTGAATGTCAAAGTTGGAGAGAGTCGGGAGACTCTCTAAACAAGTGCTTAGTTTCGGTCTTGGTGCTATCTGCCACCAGGCACTGAAACTGCAGAACCTCGGCGTTGAAAAAATACAATCGAGCTAAGCTGCTTGAATAATTTGCTTGCGATGACTTCCATAAGGCGGATGGAAAACCTCGGACACTTGGAAACTACACCGACGTGGTCCTTAAAGTCCGACGTATGCCTCTCGTACCGAGTGACTCAGTTCGCCATGTGGATGGCTACGTTAGTGCTGACAATTCCGTCAGGGCCGGGGACCAGGACGACCGCTGGGTATACAAGTCGTGAGCACGACTGCCCAGTCATCCTCCTCCTTCTGACCCGTCGTGGTGTTGTTGTTGTTGGTTAAAATCCTGGCCAACTGTAATGTGAACCAGGGGGTGTGGAGTAGGGTACCAAAGTGCGGGCCCGGCGCGCCACCCACCTGCGCCCTCCCCGCCTCCGGTCTTCTTGACTCTGTCTTGACACCGGGTCCAGGTGGGGAGGGAGTGAGGTAGATGCTGCGAAAGTCCACTCTCACTATAAACTAATTCGCACACAAGTTACCGTGCCTGCTTCACCTTGCTGTGGAGCACGCGGCGGTCATCGTCGGTTGCGACGGTCAAACTGTCGGGTGTCGAGGTAGTACAACTGGCTCTTTGCAATCAGTAAGGACTGCAGGCAGCAGGGGGGGAGAGTGGTGACGTGCGTGCGTTATGAATAGTACGGGCGTTTTTTGTGGGCACCTCAAGCGCACATAAACATTCCGCCTTGGCACACACGACGCGCGAAGAATCACGTGAACACCGGTTTCCGGCGGGCGGAACATTCGCGTATTAAGCCCCCCCTCAACCCTCCCGAGGACTTTTAGGCTGTCGCTTTAAAGGCTCAGGACGGACGCTTCGCTGGCCGAATCGTACGGAATAAGGATGGTGACAGTACCTTTTACTGCGTGACCTACTCCTGAAATGGTGTCCTACGACATCCGAACGGCTTTGTACTTTCCCAGGCAGTACCTATTAATGACTTTTCAGAGCTGAAAAGCGACATCGTCTATTAAAAATACTCCTTCAATGTTTGCCGCAGACGAATACTTCCTTGCGAAAAAAACGTACGCTTATTCTTTAATGCATGAAGATAGATTAGGCCACACGTGACGTACAGGCCATGTGGTCGAGCTAGACGGCAGGATGAATCCTCCAGGCATTGGGTTGTCTACTTAGTCGGCAGCTTTTTCCTGTCAACTTGCTTTGTTGTGGCATGCGCCACATAGTATTCAAATGCATTTATTCTGCTTTACAGGGCCACTATAGCATTTTGCCTGTAGCGCTCGCGGTTTCTCGATTTTTAGGCCTAACTAATGAAGCCCCAAGTTGAGAAAAACGTGTATCTTCGACGGCCACTTCCGTTCACCTTCAATAAAAGCTCCCAAAGCGGATCGTGAACTTTGTGCGGTACATAGTGTACGGGCATTGCATCTCAGCCAATGACTGGCTGGTTACCGGCCTTTGAAGGGTGATGATCTAGGCTACATGCACAGCTGCGTCCCACCCATGTGGACCCTAAGGAGTGTATACGTGTGCTACGCCACGCTTCAGCAAACCATGACCCTTGCAGCCTGATATGCACTGGCAGTTCTCGGACACCTGCTTTCCCTGCCGGTGGATGTGTTTGAGCTCCCACTGGGTGCACAGGCCGTGTGCATGGTTGCCCAGTGACTTGTGTCGTCCTTCTCTTGCTGACACATTCTTGTAGGTCAAAATCCCGGTCAAGTTTGCTGTGGACCAGGAGGTGGGGTGGCACGATTGGGTGCGGGTTCGGTCGTGCCAGTCACCTGCGCCCTCTTCTACATACAGCCTTCTTGACTACGTCTCGACATCGGACCCAGGTGGGGAAGGAAGAGAGAGCGCGGTAGATGCTGCGCAAGTCTGCTACCACGGTGGACATTGTCGGTCACGACGATCGAACTGTCGTGCATGCGGAATGGACGCCAAACCGGCGAGAATCGCCTAACACCGGTTAGCCAAACTCAAAAATAGCACGTTCAAAATCAAAAAAACGGCTGCGCTCCGGGCGACCGACTGGCTTTGATGAGCCGAGTCTAAATGCACTTTTGAAGAAAAGGACGGTCGGCAAGCCGGCAGTGAAAAGGAGAAAAAAACTTGCCCAGCCACCACCAGACCATTCTCAACCACTTTAAGTCGATGGGAAGAGTTGAAAAAAGGCTTGCGGCGTAACCGCCACAAGCTCTGTCGGGAAACAACAAGCACCGATGCTTCACTGTGGTTGCCGATTTGCATGTGCGTGACAAAAGGCGGCTCGTGGGTTCAAACAAAGATTTCTCTATCGCATATTAACTGCCGATTAGAAATGATGTCTCTATGCCGGCGGGAAGCAGAGAACGGGGGGTAGGGGAGGGGTGAATCGCGATGAACAAGCAAAAGCTCGGCCGAAGCCAAAAACCACGGTTAATGTGTGTGCGGTGGGATTGGGAGAATGTAATCCCTTAAGATTGGCTCGTGAGAAAGCACAATGTGAACACTGGAAGTAAACGTATGCTTGCCACTTAGACTGCTGAAGATTTCTAATTGGCTAGTCCACGAACTCGCACCCGCAATGATGTGAGTAACTTGAAGTGTCTGAAATACTACCAAAAAATAAATAAACTGCCATGGGTTAACATATCTCTGGCTCTTTTAACGAAGGGAAGTGGAAGCTGTGAACGCTTACTGGCATGCACCCATGCAACTTTTGTCACTGAGGATATTGTTTCTTTCCCTGCACTTCAAACGACCACTGTACTACTGCTCGTACCACTAACGCTAGAGACAGTTTATCTGTACAGAGTTGACGCTTTTCCGATTATTTGTTACCTTTATGATACCTTTTCCAGTTTTTTGAGATGTAAATAAATAGGGAGTTAAAATGTGAAGACCTACATTTCTCTCAAATAACTTTTCCGAAACCAGTACTCACCAAATGACATACGTCCAAAAATTAGACAGAGCGTGGTAAAAAAGAGCAAACGCTACATCCAACCAGGTGCCAAAACCAACCACCTAGTGAGCCTATCCTTGCGTAAAGAATGTGTCGGAAGTTGTTTCAAGAAACCTCAGAACGCACCAGTTACAAGGGGCGCAGAAACTGGTGAGTATATATTGCGCCATCACCCTACATACCCCAAGAATGGCGTCCGTTAATCTAGTAGAAATTTGCCCGCAAAATAGCAGGCGGTGTCTGTAAGGCGATATACTGTGGCCAAGATGCAAAATCGGCTTCTGCACGCATAAATTACCAACAATTAGTGGTGAGACCATTTGCCCTAGGTAGCCCTACCAGGAACAGAACACCCATCGCTCGTGTCTGCACATACAAGGAGAGAAAAAAGTCCTGGAGACCATGCACTCAAACGAGCCATGCATCAATCGGCAGCGCATCCAGCTGGATATCGCGCACAGAAAATCCCGTGGACGACGGCAGCCAATCGGAAGAGGATGATAGCATACAGCGGACTACTACGGATTTTCGGTGCATTTCAAACGTTAACATTTCGTACATTTCAAGACGACGGGGGGGGGGGAGGGCGACAGTTGTTGGCTACTTCGTTGTAAAATTCTACTTCACTGTGTGTGTGTGGGCAAAGACAGAGAATGGCAGATGACGAGGCGCCGATGAACTGCAGTTCGATTAAATTTCCGTCTGTGGACCACCTAGGCCATGCGCGTGTGCACATGCTTGCGCTTCTGGTCCCCGGAGGTGTTTTGAGCCATGATTGGTTGCGTGAAGGCAGAATCAACCAATCTCTTTTAATCTGCCTATATCTATTTCTCTCTCTCTCCCTCTCTCTCTCTCTCTCTCTCTCTCCCTCTCTCTCTCTCTCTCCCTCTCTCTCTCTCTCTCTCTCTCTCTCCTCATCCCTTCCGCTGTACAGAGGACAATCACGCAAGTCTCAGATGTAGAGGCAATAAAAAGACGGGTGTCTTGAACGGGAAACGGATAACCTAGCCTCGAGGGTTCTGAAGACATCAGAGGGGAATGTACTTTATAAAGGGAATGAAGTACAACCCCGCCCGACCCCAGTCAGTCCTTAATCCGTTTTATCGCCAACTAAAATGACAGAAGACGGACGGTTCACAACCCGTGACGTCCTCATCGCTACACTGCGACGGAACTGGAGACAGTAAATGTAGTTTCTCGCGAAGGAGGTCCCACTGCCATTCTGAATTTGCTAATGTTGCTTGTTTGCGAACTCTGGGAGGTTCTCCGCATTATCAGCCTGCAGACAGATCATTATTGCATCAAGAAAGACGAGGGGAGACGATCCTAGGAAATAGTTCCTTCCAGAAAAACTGTGCTGTCAATTAATGGTATGGAAGGGTACCAGAGTCCATGGTAAAATTCAGCCCCTCTTCGGAACGGCAGTTAGAATGCAGTGGATCCTTCCTAAGACGGCCTTAGTATCTCCTCCCACTTCTGTGAGATTTGGGCCCGTGTGTGCGTGATGAAATGCGGCTTTATGTCTACGCTAAGCAAGCATAAAGCAATGATCCCAGATCTCCTAAAACATGCGGATCCTCACACATAAATATACTACTCAGGCAACTTTCCCTAATCGAAATTTTCCTCTCAAAACGGCGAGCAGATGAAAAGGAAAGGATAGAGGGGTGTAGAGAAGTAACTTAACACCAAGAACTATTGCATTGTGCAATAATTTACCGTACTAACAACACAGGTATTAGCTAAAAGCCCAGACACGCGTGCTTCGCCGATCTTGTGCCGCTGCCTGACGCAGCTGCGAGGGGTTCGGCTCGTCAGTGGGTCCCCCAGCTTTCCCCGTGTGTTTTCTGGTATATGAACTCCAGTTTCAACTTGCCTTGCTTAATTTCCGAGGAAATTAATGCGCGAACTTGGAGTAACTCTTTCGAAACAGGCCTTTTCAGACAGGGTCCGAAAAGGATATGAATATTTGAGCTGAAATCCATCAGCTACTGCGGAATAACCGCTTAATATTCACAAACCGCCAACAGGCAGCCAGTAGTATAGCATTGTGCAATAATTTACCGTACTAACAACACAGGTATTAGCTACAAGCCCAGACAAGATCGGCGAAACACGCGTGCCTGGGCTTTTAGCTAATACCTGTGTTGTTAGTACGGTAAATTATTGCACAATGCTATACTACTGGCTGCCTGTTGGCGGTTTGTGAATATTAAGCGGTTATTCCGCAGTAGCTGATAGATTTCAGCTCAGATATTCATATCCTTTTCGGACCCTGTCTGAAAAGGCCTGTTTCGAAAGAGTTACTCCAAGTTCGCGCATTAATTTCCTCGGAAATTAAGCAAGGCAACCAAGAACTATCTTAGGCTGTGGAACTGTTTAAATCGAAGGTGGTTAAAAGGCAACTTAGCTATTTCCGTGGAAGCATTATAAGCGAGTTTCTGGGACACCTGTCTCCAAAAGGACTCTGCTAATTACATTTTGGCGTAGCGCGGAGCAAGATGCAGGGCTGTGGGGCGGGCGTGTTAGGGGAGGAAGCAGGGCGTGCTGCGATTTTCTGCCTGAAAAAAACTAATTTCATTAGCCGTGGGCACGGATAGACTCTTCTACTTAAGTTAATGCCCGACAGTATGCATCAGAACAAGCACTGGTGGCAAAAATAAAATCATGAAAAAGTAGGAGGGGGCACATCGCCATGGCCGGGAAAGCAATCAAATAAGTACTCGATTGATGGCGTAGCATCTGCATAATCAGGAGCTAGCTAAGGCTGTGAATTGGGCGCAAAGGTTACGGCAGCGCCAGCCACGGTGGGCAAGATCTGAACCGCCATTTTGAGGGAAAGGAATCGACACCCGAGGCTGTTAGTGGTCGGCCTCGCCAAGCACAGCGCGCGTAGGCTGTAAAATGCCTAAAATTCACTAATTCAGAGAGACTGAGAGAGAGAACGGCGAGACAGCGAAGCAGCACAAATTTAACGGGGAAAAGGAAAACCGGTATGCCAGCTTTGGGAAGTTTGGCCAGGTGTACACGCATTGGCGGGAAGTGTGCTTCTCGAGCAAAGATTACCGTTTAGTGGGAAAAAAACTTTTATAATCGCCAGCTCCGCATCTTCGTGGGTAGAAGGAGCCTAATGTGCAAATTTTGCGCCTAACAGTTGTGCCATCGGCTGAGGCCGCATGTTGTCAGATCTAACTTTTTCGCGTCTTCTGTGGCATAGGGTCACACAGGTCAGACGTACCCAGGGGGGGGGGGGTCAGGGGAAATTAATTGCGTGCAGTTACAATAATGATTAGAATGGAAGAGGATGTTGAATGGGGCCATACTTAAGTAGCGGTGTGCTTTCCATTGATGATAGATCATATTTCCGGGAAAACATGCACGAAACTCTCAGTTCTTATATTAAGTGTTTGATAAATTTTTTACATGTATTTTGACTGATGACAACCGTGGTATTACGCGCAATTATTTTTGGCCTAAGCTAGAATTTCTGCAACACGATCGGTGAGTGCCCTCCTACGACTGCACAAGCCCGATCGCAACTGACAGGACAATAGGCGCGTAGCTCAGTGGTTGGGTGCGTTGGACTTCTAGCCAACAGGTCGCGGGATCGAGCACCAGGTGTTCCACACTTCGGGGTTGAATATGACCGGTTAACAACGGCTAATAAGTCAGAAATGGCCATTCCAGTCCCCCTTGTCTTTGTCGGTAATGTCATTCTACCTATGGAACGCGCCGTCGTGAGGCTGCGGGTTGAGCTCGAGAGAGAGCCCTAAGGCACAACGGGAAGAGTGAGTTCCGTAAGAACGATCGGTGAGCGCCCACTACCATTGTATATTCCCGATCGAAAACCGACAGGGCAACGGGCCCGTGGCTCAGTGATCAGAGGCGTGGACTTCTAACAAACAGGTCGCGAGTTCGAGCCTCGGGTGTGCCACACTTCGGGATTGGGTGTGGCTGGCTGACGACCGCTAATAAGCCAGAAATGTCCATTCCGGTCTCCCTTGTCTTTGTCGGTCACATCATTCTGCCTATATCATGCGCCGCTGTGCGGCTGCTGGTTGGGCTCGAGAGAGTCCATAGGGCACAACGGAAAAAGTAAGTTCCGTAACACGATCGGTGAGCGCCATTCTACCATCAAGCTAGAATCAGCACGTCTGTTAGTGCTTTTCCCAAAGGCAAATGGAGGTATGCGATTTTGTCTTAATGAAGGCACACAACCTGTTGCTCTCGAATTTTAAGCGTTAGTGTTTAAGAATATGCTGGAATTCGTCAACTTCTTAGAACCAAAATACTTCCTTCTAGCAAGTGCAAAATTTGAAGTCGCAAATTCCCACAAGTATGTTGGAAGAGGGTTTTGTGCACCCTATATGGGAAAAAGATTAAACTTACACACGGAACATTGAGAGAGGCAGCATGCGCCACTTATGACTTACATAGGCTTTTAAGATGCTTACCGAAAAGTCGGTATCCCATTGGACATGCATTAGCCTAGGCTAAGTACCAGACTAGATACGTGCTACCGCATAGCAGTGGAAGCCACCACTGCGTACGACTAAGTGCTTATTTCGAAACAGGTTATGATAGTCCAGCACAGTAGTAGACTAAGACAGACCGAAAAACTTGCACGATCGCGAAAAGATCGTCCTTCAGACAGGTTTAAACCGCCCACCGTCCGCATTTTACATCCTTGACGATTTAATTACTACTTATTCTGTGCCAGTCTCACAGTAAGATTCGGAAGCAGTGGGCTAACCGTCAAGTGAGTCAATTTCAAACAGCCTCGAGACGGTTTAAGGCAGTAGACAATCACAGGCGTTTGTTGTGAGGGGACAAGGGGCTAAACCGAAGAACCCAGAAAGCCAATCCACAGAGACTATAGAGGAGCATCCGTAAAATGAATGCACCGCGCCAGTCGATACGTCGACTGTCAACAAGCCCGAATCAGCACTTCGTCGCCTAGTGATGAGCCAACGTGCGACCCCCGTCGTCTATGTTCGTAGCGCAGTTGTGTATAATACAATTACTTTGGAGAAATCTGTTGGAACCCGTAGACAAGGATGCACGAACACTGATTGTCGGCGCAGAGTTCGCACCCCGGACTGCAGGTTGGAACCATTGGCACAAAAGCCGCCCAAAAGGTTAATTGCGCGGCGCAGACGAGGCCGTAGGCCCGTGTGACCACTCAGCAAGACTGCAACAAGAGGTCTAACTCTCAGACATAATCAACCGCTGCAGCCAGTCGACTGCAGTTTAGATGAGTTTTGGTCGCCACCTGACTGAAACCCAGAAGAGCAAGCAAAACGGTAGACACCGCAACCCCGAAATTATCGCAGGAATGAACAGGGATGCACAAACGCCACTTGCGACTAAGTTGTGATGTCCGACACTGTGAAATTAACGGCAACCCCGCTGACCACCTACACGGCATGAACGGTGACGCAAACAACCCACAGTTTTATGACAAGGCTGTGTAAACAGAATGTACTAGTCTCGGATTATGATTAACCGATACTGAAGGCCCCAGGACGCACCGTCCCTCCGCTGAGAAACGCAATTTCACCGTTACCGGCGCATATAGTTTCTCCAACGAACAGACCTTGGATACATGGGCGCCAGCGGTAACAGCAGGGTACTACGCCAGATCTCACAAATGACCACTCGAGGCAGTTGTCGAAGGAGCCGACCAAATGGAGTTTTTAGATGAAACTGCAAATACAATGTCAGCGCACAGCCCTTCTAAGCACAGACCAATACTCTAAACGTTGCACTGCTTGGGTAACAATCTAGATCAGCAAATGAACTAAGAAAACTCGTCTGATCTCCACCTACGTTGACGTTGAAAAATGAGATTGGGAAAATTTCCAAAAACTGAGGACCATACTACAAGTGAAGATGAACACCTCTGAGAATCAAAAAGCAGCGAGTGAGTGGGAGGCAGAGGAACGTTTGATCGAATTTTAAGAGGGGGGGGGGGCCTGGGTTCTTGGCAGTGGTTCTCTTTTCATACTTGGACGTAATATGGGGGTGGATGTGGGAAGAGGAGATAGGAAGTGGTGTAGAAGTAATCTGTTGCATCTGAGTGCAGGGGTGCGTTGGAGACAAATAGACGAAATAGGCAAGCCAGGCACTAACTACATCGCAGAACGACAGGATCCAGAGCCTCCACCACAACTGACTCGTCCTTCGGGAAAGAGATACGGACACAGACATGACAACAAATGCATTCCTGTGGCCACGGAAGCAATAAATAAGTCCCAGCACGAGTGACAGAAATCAGGTCACAGTCAAAAATGTAACAAAAAATAAGGAGGAAGACTGGAGAGGGGGGGGAAGCTTGACACACATGTTGCTTCCCACAAGCATAACTGAAAGCAACATCTTCGGATTAAACAAGAGCTAGGGGTGAACAGTCTTACCGACACCTCGATTTAAAGCACTTGCGGGTTAACAGATAAAGCAATAGGTGCCGTTTGAGTGAAGAAACGGACGCTTGTAACGGCTAGGATTCCTGTTTTGACCCTTTGGCAGTGCTGTTAATACAGGCTCCCTTCAACGCCCTGTTGGAACAAAGCGCCAATCAGACTGGCTTGCGGCATGCGTCCCCTCTGTGTCACACTCAGTCCGCGCGGGCCCATGCGAGTGGTGGCAACCCCCTTCACGCTGCGCCGCCGGACACTGCACCCAATCCAACTGCCAGTTGACAGGTCCGGACAGTCGACCAGTTGGCGTGCGAAAATCGGTTTACAACGACGAGGGGATCGCGCAGCGTTGTTCCCAGTCTCTTGATAATAGGAACGATATTTGGAACACGGACTGGCCGGTCTTAAATCACATAGCGTCCGCGTGCTCTGGTGTACTGATTGCATTTCTTTACTACCGAACGCGATCTTGATCGATCTATTGTCATGCCTGTCGGCTACGGACTTCAGTACGCCTGATGACTTTGCGCTACCCGCGCGGAAACGGCACACACACATGGCAGCTCGTGTATTGTAGTTTATACGGAGAATTTTAGCTTTCACTCTGTTAGCTTGGCTTTTGTGCTGATCTGTAGCGTTCACGCTGTTGCCATCGTTTGGTAGAAATGGATAACTGCGCAGGTTTCCGCGGGCTGTGGGTTCAGAGGTCACCGGCTGCGTACATCGCGGAGGTTTCAGGCCTGTGCACGCAGTGTTCCCTTAGACGCAAATTCAGTCGACAAGCGCAATGAGCGCCCGAATTCACGATGACTGTGAGGTATCGCGTTGCAATTAATGTTCTTCATATTGACCCAACTGTGAAAAACTCGACGCCTCGGTGGGATTCGAACCCACGACAGTAAGGGGAAGGCTATAGTACAGCCAACGATCTAATCACCTGAGCTACGAGGCCCGGCCGGAAGACTCCAGTTTAATCTCATTAATTAATGTTCTGTAGGAGTGTCCTGCAGTGATGTAATTTTTTAAAAAAAACGACTACTGCTCTAGCTGGCATAGTGAACTGCCAAGACTGCCTGCGCTGTTAGCTGTGTGTCTATCAGAGGCTCGGACCTATTCGGAGACAATCGAGCAGACTGCCTTAAACTATAACTGTCACTAAAAATTTATTTGGGGAGCGTTCCACGGGCTTCAGCAAGATGAATCCACTTCAGAGCTGAATATACTAAGTTCGTGCGAGTACGCTATACGTGTGCGAGATCGTTTCTCCCATTGCACTTAAGATCATTCGATAGAACCGATTTATATGGTCCCCTCCCAAACCGGACGTGGAAATAGAACGTCCCGACCAAATAATAAAGGTGGATCCGGAAGGTGCAATATATTACCCCAACAATAACCTTAATATAAAACCAAACCGTTGCTCTAATCCTACCCTAAACCTTAACTCTGCAGTTAACACCGGCCCCTACCCTAACCCTGAACTTGATCCTGACTTCTAACCTTACCGGTAACTTTAAATCTGACCTTAAACTTAACCGGAAGTTGGTTCAAAGCCACCCGTATTGCAGGCGGTTCCCGATCTCATTTCCTGTTTACGTGGCTATATAATTTAGTCCTACCGTCCATTCAAGGGCAGCTACTGTGGGACTGACTGCGTCCCCTAGCCTGTCCATGACAGACTTGTTAGTTAGAAGTCCACGCCGATCGAAACCGACAGGGCAACGGGCTCGTGGCCCAGTGGTTAGAGGCGTAGACTTCTAACTAACAGGTCGAGAGTTCGAGCCTCGGGTGTTCCACACTTTGGGGTTGGGTATGACTGGCTGACGACGGCCAATACGCCAGAAATGGCCATTCCAGTCTCCCTTGTCTTTGTCTGTAATACAATACCGCCTATATCATGCGTCGTTGTGCGGCTGCTGGTTGGGCTCGAAAGAGAGCCCGTAAGGCACAACGAAACGAGTGAGTTCCGTAAGAACAATCAGTGATTGCCCCCTACCATTAGACTTGTTAGGTTTTATCGTCGTAAAGCAGCGAAATCGCTATAAAGGGTCTTATATTAATAGCTTTAAGTACTTAATACAGCGTCGGTTCAACATCAGTGGCTGTTGGTTAACTATATTTTGGGCACATGTAGGAGATGATTTCCAAAGAGACGAGCCCACGAAGCCTTGACGCAGGGGCAAAACGCAGAACACAAGGTCTCCCCTGCTTTAATAGCCAGTTCGTAATAGATTTACACAAAAGCGAGCGCGGTTAGCGTAAATGCTTCCGGTGCAACAGTGGCCAGAGTTATCAGAGAATAGGGCATTGAAATTATCTTCCGAGGGCTTAACAGAGACCTGCATTTATCGCGCGTTGAAGAGATTACAATTGTCGTGAAGCTGCGTCCTGCTACCGACCGAGTCGAATCCCGAGAATCGTCCGTGCCTTAGAAGTCCTGCCCTCCAGGGATTAGCTGTCTGAGTGACAAGTCCAGTTGAATTGGTTTCTGGTCAATGACAAGAAATGAGCATTTCGCATCACATACCTCCTATTCCAGATGTCAAGTCAGAGCACGGCTAGGCGGGGTACGTTCAGACGATACACATCCCCTGAGGGACATAACTGGCAATGGCCATTTTCACATGATTACGCTTACGAGTTGCGTGAGTAGTTGGAAGGGGAGGGGCGTATCGTGGTAAAGTGGAATGTAGAGATTTCCGGTGTGCTTTGGAAGAAGAGCTCCTATTAACAGAAGCAGGAAACAGTAGCTGTGTGCATATAGTCTAACCAGATGTCGAGCAGGTGGTATAGATCCAGGAGTGGTTCGTGAGAGCAGCGTGCGTGGACCCAGGTTCCAGAGTCGGTACCCTGAACGTTCTACCTATGGGGTACCAGGTTGGAAACAGCGGCACTGCAGTGGTAGATGATTTGATGGGGCGACCCCTCTTTTTCGAGTTTGAGAGCTCGTAGATTCAGAGGTCGAGGCATTTTGAACGTTGGTGGAAGAATGGGTCGAAGAAGAAGGATTAAATTTGTAGAGGTTGACCCGGAGATGTGCAACCAGGGCGATCCAAGACCGGAACATGTGTTCACAGCGTGGACAGGTGTTAACAGGTTGGCCATAGTTTGTCTTAATAGTCAGTGTAGTGTGTCCACGTTAACACTATTGTTGACGGTGTTATAGTGGTTGTGAGTTTTCGCCCCCTACGATGGGTCACGAGGTAGATGCGTTGGACAAACATGAGGGCTAAAGCAAAGTTCGGCAGATGTTATTTGGAATGGGGGTGTGGCGGCACTTCCAGGTGCGGGCACACGCCGCGCCAACCGGGATCCGAGTCCCCCCCTTTTTTCTTTGATGTATAAAATCCTGGTCAGTTGTATGTTGTAGACCACGGGTAAATCTAGGTGTGGTTTTTCGCCGTGCCAGCCGCCTGCGCCCTCTTCCACCTCCGGTCTTCTTTACTCCGTCATGACGCCAGGCCCAGGCAGAGGAGGACGAGAAGGCGCGGTAGATGCTGTGCAAGTCTAACATTACTGTAAACCGTCCCTGTTGGAGCCCCGATGCGGAGCACACGATTGACATCGCCGGTAACCACAGTCGAACTGTCATGTGCGAACTTATTCCGCAAGAACAATGTGAGCCCCGACCGTGGCTTGTGTGCAGTCCTTGTGCGAAAAACTCCAACACTCCGACCATTCAAGTTTCGTTTGCCGCTAAAACCAGGCGGGATGTGTGGAAAGGAGGATTTGGTGCAGATCGTCCTCAATGGAGTCCGTTAAAAGCACTGCTCATGGCCAGAGCAAAAACGACGAATGAAGTAATTTGGTGTATCGTTCATCGCGGTGGGTCCCCATCGGCATGGTGGAGAATATGACGAAGAGTTGGTGACAGAGCAAGATCAGCGTTCATCTTAAGGTGGAGTGTTTGTTGATATACTTTATATATGCTAGATGTGGCTGCTTAAGAAAATCCCGATAAAACATCGCCTAGCAACCTGGACAGTACGATTTGCGGTTTACTGAGGAAGTCTAGACTCTTCAGTTTCTGTTACGTCTGCGGTGTCATCGAAACCGGCGCGTTACAGTGATCCCTTCCAGGCAGCGTTGTCCAGAAGTGGCCGATGATTCAAGCCTGAACGCATATACAGTACCTGTGCTAACTCATGAAATGCCGAGGTCAAAATTATAGTGGACGATGTAGTGTATTTTTGGTGTCGTTATTTGTGTTTATTTAGTTAAAATAAGGACGAAAAGACCGTTTTCTGAAGGAAAGTTTGATACGGATCTGTATATTAAATAGAAAACGGGCCGGATTAAGGCGAAATCGGAGGATTCCTGATATTCAAGCAGTTTCCTACGCTATTAAAGCTTTCGGATGGAAATTCTTTGTGTAACCTTATTAATCTGTTTAAGAAGATTAATAAAAGGACGAAATTTTTTGATAAACTTTCGAACAAAAAGAAAAAATTAAATTTCAATGTCAACAAAATCAGGGAAATGCAGATAAATTATTTCTTATTGTGTTCAGGAAATAACGTGCGATTCTTTATCTAAAAATTCTATTTTACAAATTTGTAAAGTTTTATGTTTCAAAAGACCGAAATAAAAAAGTTTATCAGTGTGATTGTTTTACCAGACTGAAAATGCGTGTCGTAAACGAATATATATTGAGTTCGCGCGACATGCCGTCACTTTGCTCTGCAACGCCAAACGATAACTATGTCTAAACAATACTTACCCGAAGTTGACTTCCAGCGCATTCGGAAATTAGCGGCGGAAGGAATCCCGCGTGAGTCGTTAGCTAGTATTTTCAATATTAGCAAGGTCACTCTGTGGCGCATTATTAATGATAAAACTGTTCCTAGAAATAAGATAGGGGGACCAAAACGGTCCACAAGTAAGCAAGACGACGATTTTATTCGTCGTACATTAAAAAAGTTTCATTACATGCCCATTGAGGCCATTCAGCGGGAACATCTGCCGATGTTTTCTATGAACATCATTAGAAAAAGGATGAAGGAATTTGAACTGCAGCGGCGGAAGGCCATGATTAAGCCATATTTAAGTAGAAAACTAATTAGAGAACGGCTTTTATTTGCTAAGAATTATATTGAATACAGATCTTCATTTTGGAAGAGCATTTTCTTCTGCGATGAGGTTCTATTTTTAGACAAGCCTACGAAGTCGCTCCAAACCGTCATATGTGGAAAGAACTTCCCAAGAGAACATACTACACCGATGGCAACATCCAAGAACTGTCGGCGGATGATGGTTTGGATGGCGATTAAATTCGGTGAGCGGCCTGTCTGGCGGTCAACATCCGACACCATCAACAGCAAGGTGTTCATTGCAATTGTCAAGGATGCTTTCGGCTACAACGGCATAAGTCGGCGCCGAATGGACAATGCACCTGTCCACCGCTCTAAAGAGGTACGAATTTGATGCCGCTTGCAAACATAATCTAACATTTTAGACAACAACCACGCTCTCCGCAATTGGCCTCCAATCCATTTTCATCCCGGCCAACAGTCCCGATCTTAATCCAATCGAAAATCTTTTTGGAATAGTCAAAAGAAATTGGCACAAAGCTAAGAAGACTCTTTCAATGCAGGAAAAATTGGATTTCATACTCAATAATTACATTTTACAATCCACCATAGATAACCTTGTCATGTCTATGTCGGACAGACTTTCTGCTGTTATTAATTCGAATGGACAATCTACAAAGTACTAATTTTTTGTATCTGTTTCTGTCCTTAATTATTTTTGACCTTTTATGCGCCCTCCTCCTTTATACGTCCTCATACGTAGCCTTTATTAACTTGGTTGTAATATAGGCGTTTCTCAAAAATGTGACTTTTGTCGAAAATTATTTATTTTTATCTCAGTAAATAATATTTTCTTAACCAAACTTTGCTTTATTTCTTTGGCACATCGTTTATTTTCCGCTATCAGACTTTGGGAGCCGTAGTGTTTACCGATTTTGCGTTAAAGGCGTTAACCTGTGTTAATTCGTGACATTTCATGAGTTAGCACAGGTACTGTATGTCGTCTTGCTGCTATTGTGAAATCATCGTCAGAACAGGCCGGCAGACTGATAATTGTGATCCACCGCCCTCTCAAGGTAACTAGTAAGTAGTCAACAGTTTTCGTGAACAGGACTAGTTCCTCCTAACTATTCTGCTCGGCTGGCTCCTACACTAGAACTTCTTTGTTCTACAGTGTGTGTATTCACTTCTATTCACTGCAAAGCCGGTCAGACGGCTGCGGGGTTCCATTGATGCTACCTGTCAGTTAGACGATGACTGAAACTAGAGAGTCTGTTCAGGAGTAGATGAAACGTTCGTCGGTGAGGGAAAACAAGCCAGTCACTGAGGAATGGCGCGACACCAGGGACTCGTGGGAAGGGCAAAGGTTAACTTCGAGGGCATGCAGGTAAACGAAGCAAACGTGCGAGCATGCATAAAAGAAACAACACTAGACCCCAGGACAGTAGAGTGGGAG
>CACRXP010000122.1:1214557-1241628 GCA_902702965.1 Spirometra erinaceieuropaei
ACATTCGGGCAACTTTCTGGACGTTGATCCAGCACTCACTTTCCTCTTTGAGGTAAATCAAACGCACATTTAGACTATCACGAGGCGTTAAAAGGCGAGATTCTGAGGGTTACAAACGGCGAGATAAGCTAGCATTCTACGAATCGAGAGTCAGGATGCAATGAATCCTTTCTAGCATGACTTTTCTTGCACCCGCCACCCTTGTGGGACTCGTGGAATTGAGGCCTGGGTGGCGTTCGCATAGGAGCCCGCACGCGTGTTGCACGCACAGAAAAAAACATTTTTAGGCGCGCTAGCCACTGAGCACAGATTCATTGGCATTCGATTTGGCTTGAAGTTGCCACTGTGGAGGGGAGAAAATGGGACCGATATAGGGCTGGCCTCGAAGCATTCACAACCTATTACGAAGTGCCAAAGGTTATGACGTGGAAGGCTGAAAACTGTCAAGGTAAGTCGGTTCATGTCTGGATGGAGGATCAGGCCGAAATGGTCCCCCCCCCGTGCAGCCTTTATGGTCACTAAGAAAGGTTGAAATAGCATTACTAACAAGGACAAGGGAGACTGGAATCGGCAACTTCTGGTTTATCAACTGTCATCAGCCAGCCATACCTAGCTCCTGGTGTTTCCACGCCCGAGGCTCGAGCTCGCAACTTGCTGGTTAGAAGTCTAACGCCCAAACCACAGGCTCGTTGTCCTGCCGGTTGCGATCGGGTACATACAACGAACATCCCTCTCCAATATTTAGGCCGCCCATGCAAACCCACCACACACCGCTGTTGAGGCCAGTGAAGAGGAACAGGTAGGGCAGGATCCAACTAGATCCGCAATAACAACTAGCAGTGGGCGCAGAGTCCGTGACTTACAGTAAACCGTGAGGCGAATCTGTTCTTCCTTGCCCTGCAGCCGACAGAAAACGATACAGTCATGAGCCCTGGAATCGATGGGCACTGAGGCGGACAGAATGAGGTTGTCCTGACTGCTGGAAATGCGACTTTCGTCGAGGATGCCCTTGGCGTATTCCACAGCCAATCTATCTCCAAGCTCCTCATCGGTGGGAGGACTGTGAAAGTTGTAGAAACGGTAGTGCACGCTGTAGGGGTAGCCGAGCTTAGCTTTTAGCCGGCGCTCGTGTTCCACGGCGGCACGAGGAGGTGGTGGGCAGGAGATTGAGAAGGTGATGGGTGAGGGTGGTAGGGCGCCATCTGTGCGGCACTCGAACTTGGCAAGTGAACCAACAAGGAAGGTGGGCGGACTGAGATTGAGTTCGGGTGGTGCAAAGCGCACGTAGTCAGGTTCCCGGTCCACCGTCAAGGTCATGTTGAGGTACTTAGGTTGGCGTGTAAGCTGGAGGGGAAGCAAAAATTTAAACAAAAACTGGAGACGGTTCTGTTATACGGGAGCATTCTACGCACTTTATTTTTGCCCTTTTGAAACGACCCAAGCAAATAATAAAAGGAGTGCTGAAAAAGGCATGTGTCATTTTTTCCAGTCTTATTAGATGGGCGAAAAGTAATAAAGGTGGTAACACGCTTTAATTTTTGACATAACGAGATCAAACAGTTTCTGCTTGAAAAAACTAACTAAGATGGAAGCCGGCTTATGTGGTGTGGTTGTGATTAATGACAATAAAAGTCCATAAATTAATCCACCTAAAAGATGTATTTGTCTAGCGAAGTCAAAAAGGCGGTAAAAGAGGGGGATTTGGTGTTAAAACGAATTGTCATTTTCTGAGACTTCCTGAATGTGCAAGAAGAATGAAAGAGCCCACATGCGTGCCCAGAAACACCTCTGACAGCCGTTCTATGTACGGTCGGGCGTTCGCTAGGGGGTTTGTCCTGCTGTTCGTCTTACTTAACTGAGTCATCGGCTTGAGTCTCGCGGATTTGTACACAGTTTCATGATACCCAGTCGGCTGGTGGACCATGACCGCGCATGTGACACCAGACTGTAAGGACCCACAGAATGCAGCATCCCAAGGAAGTTAGATTACGAAAGTTCGCTTAACGAAGAACGCCGCAGGCAACAAAGTACCCTCGATCCTTAACTCTGACCAGAGGGAGACACCTCTTGTAAATAACGGCTGCTAATGCGGGGGCAGGTAGTCAGTATTAATTCTCTCAGAGACAAGTCGTTGCAAACTTAGCAGAGTAGAAACAGTGTCACGGCTCTACTCGATGACGTTCAAAATACTTGCTAAACCGCCACGATAGCTTGGTAACCAAGCGTCCGCACGGCGATGAATACTCGTCAATTCGCGCGGAGGATGGGAAACCAGAGAGTTTTTGACCGCGGCTGCTCGTGAAAGCCACCTTCATCAAAGTACAAGGACCTCATCTCAAATGAAGTAGTCTGCACACGATGCAATAACATTGGGGACACCTCACACTCATTAGGAACGGCGACTGAAGTGGCTTGGGCACGCTGTCCATCGCGCAGTTGAGTTCAGGGTTGCCCCCTAAATCAGATGTCATTAACTCACTGAAGGCGTCAAGTAGGCGTTCGACAGAACACTTGCCTCATTTTCCATCAGACGTCGATTTTGTTCGCGAATATCTTCTAAACAATCTTTGGAATTGACGGAGAAAGCAGTTCGGTTTCACCAGAGACGCTATAACGGATCACCGCGGAGAGTCATTGTGTGGGATACCAGCAAGGTCAGCCAGACATGTCACTATCACAGTATGTAGTAATGAAGGTACCAAAGTGGAGTGAGCTTGCAATCACGGAAGGAGGCCTGTGTTCGTTGCAAAGATTTTTGTGGCGCTGTTGAAATAATTTAGGTTTACGTCCTAAGAGTTCGATGTCATAACAACGAGCTTAAAAAACAACAGATATCCCAGAAACATCAAAGTTAGCATGATAAATCACTGCACAGGAGCCCATGAGCGACAGGTCCGCCGGTGAGGATTTCAACTAAACGATTGAATTTCAAAGAACTAACCAAAACAGACTTCAGGAAAAAGAGTGGCTGGCTGGAGCACATTTTAGGTAAAGAATTGTCCTGGCCTTCACACCTACGATTTAGCTCCTTTAGGAATGGGTAGAGGCTTATACTATGCGTGCAGACTTGACATGAAAGCTCGTTGTTTCACAGACAATACAGAATGGGGCCCCACACACAAGATGCGAAAAAAAACTGAACCAATATGCACCTCACGAAGAGGAGGAGCATCTGATTGGAACACGTTTGACGGTGTTCCTTGTCGTTTCTCGAACGAAGAATGTTAGAGTTCTGGTGCCGCAAAGGCTCTTAATTCCCTGCCGAAAATCTGAACTTTAAACGAAGGGTATTGTGGCCCCTGCTTCACTTTCGGCTGCAGAATTAATCGACAAAAACTTAAGGCATAGTGCGACGGCCGCAGCGTAGTCGTAAAGAAGTGGTACGCCATAAACCGTAAGTACAATAAATGGCGACGGTCTACAAAAACGCCTGATCGCTTTTTGAAATTGTTTCGCAAAAAACAGCGTCGACCACCATACTGCCAAAGTCTAATGTCAAGAAACTCTCACTTTGTTAGCTCTCCGAACCATGCTTTTGAAAGCGGGACCTAAAGACGCATTGCAGAAATCTATTTGTTAGGATAACTATATGTCAGCTAATTGTCTTCTTTTGAACTCATGACTACAAATATGTGCCGTTGGTAGAGTGAGCTTGGCAAAGGAACACTCTTAGCTCAAACACTGAATTATGATTTTTGAAAGTAAGCGAATTAAAATTGAGGACGCTTCTAAGATAATCTTCCGAATCGAACCCGTGGGGCGGGGGGGAAGGACAGTCACTGGTTTTGTAACATTTCCTGTGCAGAACCCAATACAAACTGCCGTTTGTATTCGGCCATGCGGTTGTTTCATAGGACAAACTCACGATAGACAGTATTGAGGCGGCATTTTAAACGAAAACTGTCAACAGCGGTGGTCCATGTAGAACAGAAAATAGTCCCTCGACCGCAACTACCTACAAGTTCGAAAAAAGCAGGCATGGAGAGCCGCCTTCGACCTGTCGTCACCGGACAGGGAAACATCGTCCAAGACAGGAAGGCCAGCCATGTGAGACAGCCCGGACACCTTAATGAACTAAAGTCTAAAGCTCTAAAAACGAAGGCTTTGTTTTTGGCTGTAATCGGTAATAGACAGGTGGATATTATCGTCTTTTAATCGACTGCACTGGGCAGAAACGTAGTTACCAGTCCCGCATTTTGGATCTTCAGGTTTGTGGCTTATCAAATCTTTGGCATCTAATGACACGGGCTAAAATCCCATTTGGAAGCAAAAACCATATTTTATGTGCCTTCTCGGCATGTGGCCTTGGTAGGCACAGTCTGAAATTCAAGACTTTGAAATCCAAGAGGAAGCATTTTGGCACATGACGTGAAAGAACGCTAATGATGATGGATAGGCAAATTATGTGAACTATAGTGTCACGTAGTTGCCATCGTACAATTAGACAGCTTTTGGCAAGAACGAACGTCTAGAAAGCTAAAAACGTTCAGTGATGAGAAAATGAACGGAATTTCTACCCAGACATGAAGTTCATTGAAAGCATTTATCGGAAGAGTAAAGTATGATATTGAGGACGGGGAAAACCTGTGACGAAATTAACTCACAAGGATAGTAGCGTTGACCAACAACTGGCCTGATTTAGAGAGGGCCGCCTTGTAATTAGGGTAGAAAAAGAGCTGCAAATTCTTGCCGAAATCCTCCGTTCTGGGAGTGTAGAATAATTGCACAATTAAACCTCTTTCAACCTCGCACTGAATCATGTGGTCCTTCACGTCCGGGAGCAGAATTTGTTCACAGCTGGAGCCCCAAGATCCAATAACGTCTGAATTTAATAGGACTGAAAACCCAGCTGTTGTGTCGTAGCTTATGCCTCTTGTGGGAGAGATTTTCCAGGCAATCCTTTGGCCAAGCTCCATTGGAAAAGAATTAACCTGCTCGACGCGTACGGATTCAACAAAAGGCGTAGGTGCTGATAAAGAATAATTTAAGACAATTCGAAACAAACCCTTAATTGTTGGACTAAATGCCACTAAAAGCATCAAGACCGCAAGCAGCATCCCGACCAAGACGCTTTCAAAAGTACCACTGCAAGTTTTGATGCATGTTAGTGAATTATAACAAGCATGCATTCAGGTTCTTTAGACAACAAAAATAAATTAAATAGTTAAACTAACTACTTTTAAAAACGTTCAAAACTAAATGTGTGCTTGCTCAATGCTGACCAGCTCTGCAACCCCCGTGAATCTAATGACGCCCATGTTGAAGAAAATAGTAAACCGATGCATGAGAAGATGCGAGTTCCAGGAACTAGTTTATCTAAAGAAGAAGAAGCGATCGCTGGAACAAGGGCTTCATTGGCCTGACGTTTCAGATTCTCACTCGAATCCACCATCAGAGACAGTGGCAGAAAAGGGTGACTCGGACACAGGAAATCGCAGTATTTATAGGATGCAGTCGCTATGCTACCGCATACCTATAGCAATTAACCGCGCTCCCCTTCATCAAGGATGGCTGCCCGCTGGGGCGCTTATTGCTTGATGGCCGGCATGCAAGCTGTAAATTGCCGAAATGTCATCACCCGTGCTGGATTTTGTCGTAATGATTGCTCGGCCATCTGGCTCACCGGTTTGCGCGCTCCCCGAGCGGTCAACTACCTTAGAAAGCCTTTGTCTCAGCACGGAATATGGAGTGTGGATGTCGTTGCACTTGTTGACTAACTGAGATCGTGGGAACCATGACTCAAGCAACTCGCGGCTCACCCGATTATCCGCTCTCACGAGAATTTCGACCTCATCGAACTTTAATGTGTAGCCGGGTCTCGTCGAATGGGCCGCGACCTGGGAGTTGGCGTCATTTCTCCGTGCAGCTTCCGCGTGTTCGCAATTCGCGTTCGGAGCAGTCTTTCAGTTTCTCCGACGTAGTTGCTTTGTCCGCAACTGCACCAGATCCGGTAAACGACTCTAGATGTTTCATGCCGTGTCAGTGGGTCTTTTGGTCTCATCATCTGACACCTCATGGTGGCCACCGGTCTGTGTGCAACTCCAACCCCAAGAAGTGCAAGAAGGCGGCTAACGGCCTCGGAGACGTTCTTGATGTACAGGATCGCTCGCCAGAATTTGGGGTCGACACGGTCTTGTCGCTCGTCTCGTTTGCGCATTCACCGGTTGACGAAGTTGCGCGGGTAACCATTTTCACTGAAAACCAGTCGAAGACATTGGAATTCAGCAACCTTGTCTTCTGGTTCACTACAGTGCGTTTCAACATGCCGATTTAGCGTTCTTAAGCAACTGCGTTTGTTGCTGATTGGGTGATACTGTTGAAGCAACTTCAACATTTTGGCAATTAACAGCTTGCATGCCGGCCATCAAGCAAATAGCGCACCAGCGGACAGCCATCCTTGATGAAGGTGAAAGCAGTTTATTGCTATTGGTATGCGGTAGCATATATATACTGCGATTTCCTGTGCCCGACTCACCCTTTTCTGCCACTGCCTCTGATGGTGGATTCAAGTGAAAATCTGAAACGTCAGGCCAATAAAGCCCTTGTTCCAGCAGTCGTTTCTTATCTTCTTCCTCTTCTTCTTCTTCTTCTTCTTCTTCTTCTTTTTCTTTTTCTTCTTCTTCTTCTTCTTCTTCTGAACAAACAGTAAGCGCCAATAATCACCCAGCTACCCCGTAGTCAATCTTGAGGAGGAATTTTTACGCACTGTGGCCCAGAATTAAAAGTGAGATACGTTTTGTACACGCCTAGAGGAAAGCATTCATGGCGGTGACTGGACGGTCACAGAAGACGGGAAGACGGTACATTTTATGATAACTTGTGTGTATAGAGCAATATCTTTAAAAGCCTTATTTTTTTCATTTGTAGTTCGTAAGTTGTTTGTTCGTGATTCATGAGAAAGTGGCCATTACATATTACACAACGAAATTTATGAGTTCTACTGTGCGTCTGACCGCTCACGCAGACCGTTACTGTCTAACAACTGACTCGGCCTTAGCTTTATTTAAATAATGTCTTCTAGGGGCATAAAAATAAACCGAAAGTTGATTGGGAGGATGGGAGGTTAAGCACACATGTCGTATTTTGTCATGTTTAAATATGCTACCGAGAGACAAAGGACTAGCGCAGTAAGTCAAAAGTTTTTAAACTATGTAGCGACAACGCTCTGATTACTGTCTCTGGGACGTCATGTCATTGCTCGAAATGTTTGTGCTTGAGTTCGCTAAGTTCTCAAAATGGTGATAGTAAAGCTGACAGTGAGAAGCATCATCACAACGTCATCCATATTTAGTTTTATATAAGGCCTAAAAACATTTATTGTTTCGTTCTCCTCATCCTTGCAGAGCTAAGAGCTATGATTAACCCCTTAATTTTTTTTCTAAATAAGGGGGGTTTAATATAGTTCAGTTCACTTAAGGGTAGAGGACTTTGCCCTGGTTACCCATATAAACACTCCTAGCGCAATACTCGACTTAAACGTAACATTTGACAATAATGCCGCCAGTGACACATACGTGCAGCAAACTTTTTGTAACGGTGTGGGCTAAAGCCCGAGCATCCTCAGGGAACGTGGACAATGCGAAATAATTCATATTAACCATATCTTAACATTATCTGTTGTAAACAGCTTGATTGCGATGTGTGAAGTCCTTTTCCAAGGACCCACTGCCCCAAGGTCACTCACCTTCTCAGCGGGTAGTTTCAGACACACTGGCCTGTAACCACTCGACCAACTTCTGCTCGAGCACACGTGCGTCCACTTGAACGCACCATCCCTTGACGAATGCAACACACAACAATTGACCTTGCCCTACGAACCTTCTAAAGCAGCTGTCACCACTTCTCGTACTCTCACTTTCAGGCATGACAGGACACAGTCAGCATATACCTTGGCCTCACCGGCGACCATGGGCTCCCACGAAGACAACTCAGTGTTCAGCAAGCAATATGTCTCTCATTCTGGTGACTTCTGTTTTCTCCTACCAGTCGGCATTTGACCTGGTTATTGTGATGGTTCGAGTACACTCCCTGTACTAAGACGCTAAACATATGGGTAAAGGTTTGGTTTGGTGTAACATAGCTCTCATTTTAGGTCAAGCAGAATTTTTTAAGCAAATACCCGTCCAGTTTGTTTCTCTGATGCCACTGCTGTGTCTGTCGTTACTACCTCCTCGGGAATTTTCTTCCAGACAACTCATATCCTCTGCGAAAATGAGCGACGATTAATATCCAGGTAAGAGCAGGTTTCTCCGACTTCGAAACAACTGCCACGTAGGTTATTTGTTATGGCTAGTCAGAAGTGAACATCAACTTGCAGGATATAGTCGCCATTCCACACGAGTCAGCTTGTCTGTCTGTGATCTCCCCGTATCTGCCAAGACTCATTTGAAAATCCGAATTTATGTGTTACATGCTTTAGGCGCCACACGACTTATTTTGCGCCCTGCGAACCACTTTCAGGCTTTGTACTTTTTTGGCCATGAGCGCCACTCCTGGACTTCACATTTCAGTCGCAAACGGATAAAGGTTTCAAGTTATTTTCAAAACACTTTCTTATCTACATCTAAGAGAGTCCACTTAATTGCGTAGAGGACGCAATTCACCCTCTTGGACGCCCCGACGCATTGAGAAGAATGCTTCAGAGGTAAGAAAGCGGTGATTCCGAAGTCCTTTTGTTCAATTACTTTCGACAGGTGACTTCAATCAACGAAGCTTTGGTGAGAATCACGCGTTGCGTTTACCGTCTTCGTTTTGAGCCGCAGTGCGCTACCCTTCTTAAAACTTCACTTCAACAACCCTTCATCAGGTCATTCACACAGGCGCCTAAGTCCTTCCTGCAAAGTTCGTTCACCATTATTGCATTTGACCTCTTGTCTGAGAGCGGAGTCCTGAGGTATACCACTAACAATCTGTACCGACATTGAATTTGCTTTGTCAGTACACGCAGATTTCGATCATCTGATCAAAAAAGTCCCCAAACCATCTTTGCTGGTTATCTTTTATACCTGAATCCTGGATCTTGTAATATAGCCGGTGATGTAGACCACTATAAAAGGCTGTCTTGAAGTCGATCTAAATCTCATCGAATCTTGTATTTTTGTCTATTGAGTGGGATTACTGCCCCAATGAATGAAGCATTTTGGCTAAGCGGGAATGGTTCTCTCGAAATTCGCGTTGAGCATCATCAAGGAAGTCTTTTCCTTCTACAAACTTCATGGTAGATTTTCGATCACCCCTTCTCTAATTTTGCGCGAATTTACTTAAGGCTCACCCGTTGTTAGTTGTTAGCACTCTGCAATAAGAGGAGAGAATGCCTCGATCAACTTCCAATATGTGAATGCAGTCTGAAAGGCTTGCCGACAAACCCCTTCAGTACATTCGCGGGATTCGATCTGGACCCGGAAACTTAGATTCGTTAAAAGTAAGAAGTTCATTCCTAATCTCATCTTGTGTGAATGGGGTCGGCCCGAGTAGAATCCGTTTCATCGGTGAAAACAGATGCGAGAAAATGGCTTAGGTGTTCTGAGTCATTGTCGCAATCGGTAAAGTTTTCAATGTTTTCTTCCTTTAGCACTTTGACCGTCCCTTAAGTATTTAGGCTGCTGCTGATGTGGTGGAAGGGCACTTTTGTCTTTTCTACAGCCTGTTTTATAATTTGCGTTTCATACACCTTCCGCAATCTAAAGACAGTCGACCTTATCTCGCTCCGCTTTCGGCTGAATTATTCGTGATGAAAGGATCGTTTTTTTGCTGCGATATTTCTACAAAATTTGTTCTTTCCGCTTGCCTCTCTCTTTATATATCGTATTAGCCAGACAGGGCTACTTGTCAATTGAACTCATTTATCGGACAGGCATGATGCATAACTTCGCTTAAAACTCTCTTAGAATGTTCCAGTCGACATATGGACTTCCGACAAGAACTTTCCGCCAGTTTAATATCGATGATTCCCTTCACATTCCAAAGAAAATCCCTCTCCAGAAACTTAGCCGGACCTCAGTTTTCTCCATTTGTTTGGTGTACAAGCAATATTTTGACTGCAGCATTACACGGTCGCCATTACAAAGCGGCGCAATGGATCCTAGTACATCAGCACTAATTGGGAAATTGGCAAGGACTTGATCTAGACGATTCGTCCTCTGGACTGTTTTCATCTTCGTTGGAAAGATGGCTTGCTGAGAAAGAGACTGATTCGTTGTCAGCCTAATCATTCTGTAGTCACAGGTATAACGTGAATATTTTACGACAAAATTTTCTACTCAATCACCCGTTCACACGGTGGTTCGATGAATTAGGTGGCTTACGCGGTGTTCAAACCCTAGATCGTCCATCTTCATTATCTCCCGCATTACATTTTGCTAAGATAACTGCTGAACAGCGCCGTTTTGGTTATCCCTGAGGAAAGAAAGTTCCTGACTCCAGCTCTAGGGATTCCCTCGGATTATCGGCGACGGTACTATCCTCCCTGACATCTCCGCCGTATCACACCATCCAATTGTGCCGCCATTACTTCGCCGTAAAATCTTCTCGCACAATATTCTTCAGGATGCGAGTCCAGCAACCGAGATACTCGCCTTTGGTCACTCCGTCTGAGATGGGATGCACAATTACGTAAAGTTTGCACACGGGCGTGTTCCAGTTGTCAACGGAACAAAGTCCAGCGGCCCAATAAGATCACCATCGGCACTTTTGCCATCCACATGAAAGGTTCGTCTATGTTCCCCTGGGCATTGCAGACCCTATGGTTATATCCAACGGCTGCTCCCATTTTTCTTATTAGTAGGGACCGCTTCGTCTGGAGACCAGAGGCCATTCATCTGCCTGACATGGAGGCTCTGACGGTGGTCAAGGCCTCGCTCAGTCGTTGGGTCTAAGCAGCCTTATTTAGGGACAGCACTGCTTACGTGTTCGAGGAGCAAAGAGCTAGAAAAGTTGTCATAAAAATGCCGGGATCAAGTAATCTGCATGCTGACTGTGGCTTGCAGATGCAAAGCTCGCGGTTGAAAACAACAGCATCTATCTTCCCCCCCCCCTCCGCCCCATCTTACAGGCTGACAGTGTGAGCGCACTAACCCTGGAGGCCGGGAATGCCCGTTCTCTTCTTGCGCAACCACAACAGCAACCAAGAGTAACAGAGGGTAGCGTTGCTGCTCGTGAACTGGTGCGCCAGAAATGCCCGTTGCTGTACTCGGCGAGACCTGCTTTTCCAAACAAGGCAAACTGGAGAAGGCGAGTGCCAGCTTTACCCAAAGGCAAGACGACGAGACGTTGCCATTGTCTTTGCCGTCCAAAAGACATCGTGGGACAACTGCCCTGTTTGTCTCAAGAAATTAACGACCGACTAATGAGCCTGCGCCTGCCTCTTTAGGGCCTCCAATCCGCCACCATCATCAGCGCCTACGCCCCGCCAACGACCGGCTCTGACAAGGTGAAGATCAATCTCTACGGGGATCTGTACGCTGTCCTGGCATGTGTACCGAGGGCGGACAACCTGGTTGTCACTAGTAAATTAGAATCCGCGTCTGGACAGGCTGCACTACCTGGAGAGTAAAGCTAATTTCTCGTGCGATCGGCGGGTATGGCGTTAGTAACCTTCTGAACACCGTCTTCTGTAGACCAACACCTTCCGTCCGCCGACGCAGAAGAGGGCCATCTGGATGCACCCCCGATCGAGGCACTGGCAGCCGCTGGAAAATATTCTCGTCCGGCGTCTCGATCTACAGGGCGTGCAGGTGATTTGCGGAGACCATCGTCCCGTCGTCTCGAGATGGGGTCGTTTTTACAGTCAGCAGGAGGACAAAATGTAAACAATTATCAGGTAAGTTGAATGCTGTTCTTCCGAATTTGCCTGCTCACCGTTCACGTTTCGGAAATTAGTTAGCTCAATACCTGCAAGAACTTATAACGCCGGACAACAACGTCACCGTAGGCTCGATGGTGCCAACTGCGGGACGTCATCCGTTAGAACATCGTGGGCGTCCTCAGTCGCGCAAGTCGTCAGCACTAGGACCGACATTGCCGCCGACATCAGCAACCTGCTCACAGAAAAGAACAGAATACACAGAGCTTACATCGACCGCCAGGCCCGTACAAACAAAAGCGCCTTCTACCAATGTCGCCGGTTTACGCAGCAACGATTGCAAAAAATGCAGAAAACTTGGATGTTCCACAAGCCCAAGGAGATTCGGGGATGCGCTGAGTTCAATAAAACGAGGAAGTTCTTCGCTGCGCTACTGGCTGTCTACGGCCCCCCAACGAAAGGAACCCAGCCGTTTCTTAGCTGTAATGAATCAAGGCTTCTGGCATAGCAACCGCCAATCCAGAGGCACTGAACAGAGCGCCTCAGAACTGTCCTGAAATGTCTCTTCACAATCTCCGACTCCGCTATCGATCGTCTCCCCAGTATGAAAATCAGCACCGACCCTGATTACCCTTCATCCATTCCAGAAACCATTCACGCCGCGCAAAAACCCTCCAGCGGGAAAACACAAGACCCCAATGCGAGCTCGGCTGAAATCTATATACAAGGCACCCACCGACTGATGGACAGACTCATAACGCTACGGCAGAAGATGTAGCGACGGAAATGTCCCTTAGGACCTGAAGGGCGCCACCATCATGCACCTGTACAAGCGTACATGAGACCGGCAACCCTGCGACGATCACAGGGACATCTCGTTACTCAACATTGTTGGAAAGATCTTCTGCCGCATCCTCCTCAAACGTCTCAACTGTCATCTCAATCAAGGACTGTTGCCAGAATGCCAATGTGGTTCAGATTATATCGCGGAACTACCGACATGGTCTTTGCTGTTCGCCAATAAAAACAGAAGTGTCAGGAGATGCAGACCTCCTCTGTACTACTCTCCTGGGCTATACAAAAGTCTTTGATACGGTGTATTGCGAGGGACTGCGGAAAATCATGCAGAAATTTTACTGTTTTGAGGGCTTCTCACACATGATGGGGCGTCACGGACAACGGGGAATTCGCAATGTGAAATGGAGTGAAACGAGGCTGCGTACTCGTCTTCATCCTCTTGAGTTTCCTGCTCTATATTATGCATATAGACGCCTGGAGTGACAGATAAATAAATCAATTTATTTAAGACCTTTGTGGGTCCGGTCATAGCAAGTGAAAACAGACTTTCTAGTAAATTTTAGAACAGGTAACAATAATAATGTTTATTCAAGACCCGTGGGGATCCGTTTATAGCACGTAAAAATAACTTTTACATTAATTTCGGAGTTTTAGACGGGGTATACAGAATTCATACAATACTGAATTCATAGGTATTGAATAAGTAGTATGTTACGAAGAATGGGGGGCGAGCAGTGAAAAAATCCTAACATATAAACAAAATGAGTATGACTGGATTAACACTATAGAAGAAAAAACTCTCGTTCCTGAATATATAAAAAGTAGCCAGGACCGGCATGTATGTGGCAGTATATAACGGATTCCATGAAGAGGTAAGTAGGCGGGTCAGTCAGGACTGGCCTGTATGTGATATTGAGTAAAAGTTGCGAAACGGGCATCATCGAGGCAGGGTGCATATGCCGGATGAGGCCATTCATTTCAAAGTGGCGAACCATAAACCAGTCTCAAGGCGATAGGGACCTAGACGCGATCGGTTACATTCAACCGAGTCCAGCCGAGGGGGGGCGGCAAGGCAGACGCGACCAGACTACTAGTACATGGCGAATACAAAAGGCTTCACCAAGAGCGTCGATGGGGCGCATTCTGTGAGGGCACGAGTCATGAACTAGAAAATCGAAAAAAATTAGCACTTCTGATGAGGGATCTTAGGAAGCGATACGACTCGCAAAAGAAGGAAATGTGAGCAGATACGGAAAGTTAATGCTGGCGTCCTAAATTCCCGGTGGCTCTATCTCGGTGTCATAAAGAAAGTTGTCCAGGAAGGATGAGGAAAGTAGAAGTTCAATCGAGTCACTATTCAGATAAAGACGCAGCCTACCCTTAAAGGTGTGTAGATTATCTGACGATCTTATATTTATTGGAAGTTTATTCCAGAGGAATGTAAACCTGGAATCGAAGAAAAGAGAGCACCAAGAGGTGGAGGAAGCGGAAGGAGGTATAATCAGGGGAGAGTTGCGAAGATTGTATGGGCGACAACTAGGGGTGAGTGCTGAAATCCGAGGAAAATTTAAACTACGATTAATGCGAAAGGGGAGACAGAAGCCCGCTTCTAGTCTTCGAACCCATAAAAATTTTAGGTTAATTAGCTGGCATCTATCTGAGTGGGAGATATTTGGCTGTTCCTTATCTAAAAGTTTTTTAGAAAAACGTCTTTGGACATTTTCTATTTTTAAACGACTAGCCTCGTTCGTCTAACCAACTAATGGGCAACAATACTCGAGAATCGGAAATACAAACATACGATAGAATCTTAGTTTAATTTCAGGAAGATAGAAATTGTAAGAAATAAAGCCACAAATCTGGGCAATTTTAGATGTAATTCTGTCAGCGTGTGGCGAGAGATCAAGATTACAAGTGTAGCTTAAACTTAAATCCTTGATGGTGGTACATTCAGTCATAGGTGTGCCTTGAAAGACCACTGGTTGGGGTAGACTCTCAGGTCCAAAACACATATACGGACATTTAGACGAGAGAATTCCATTAGCCATTTTGAGCTTCAAGCTGAGAGAGCAAGCAAGTCAGCAAGGCAATGAAGACTCGTAGATTTATTGAAGGAATATACACATTTGCGATCATCGGCATAAATAAATGATTGAGAATATTTAATTGCCACCGACATATCGTTGATGTAAAGCAGGAACAAAAGAGGACCTAAAACGGTGCCTTGTAGGCCACCACTTACAATAGGGCTTTCACTGAAAAGTGAAGATCCCATTAAAACCCTTTGTTTGCGAATGGACAGTTATGACTTAGTAAAGTCTGCTAGGGGACTACAAATTCCCATAGCTTCTTATCTGTCCAAGAGTCTTTCATGTGGCATTTTGTCAAAGGCTTTATTTAGATCAAAATTAATAACGACGGCAAACAGATGGTCACTACAAAGTGAAGTTAGCAGGTTGAGAAACGACAAATGACATGTTTCACAAGAGCGGTCTGGTAAAAAACCATTCTGGGAAGGGTTATAAACTGATTGGCAATGCAAAAGTCAGTGATTTCTAAGGCCATAATTTTTTCAGAGATTTTGGCGAGAGAAGGCGTTTTATGGACACCTCGATAGTTCTAAACGTCAGAACGACAGTCAGACTTAAATACTGGAATAATAATAGAAGTTTTCCAATAGTTCGGAAAGAAGCTTTTTCAAGGAATACTGAAAAGAATTTGTTAAGCAGAGGAGGAAAATCTCGTAGCTGCTTTATAAGAGAGTTTGGGATGTTGTCCGTACCTACTGAGTGAGAGTTAGGAAGAGGGCTTATCATTTTTTGAATAGTTAAAGGCGACAAAATTAATAATGTTAAGAGAGGCGTCAGACAACGGAGGAACTAAGAGGATTGGGTCAGTTTCGATGTGAAATGTTTGGCAAAGAAAGAATTTAACATTACTGCTTTGCCTGACTCATCTCTAATGAAGACATCTTTGGTACTGAGCAAAAGTGGAATGACTTGGTGAGATTTAGCAGATGATCTCTGATGTAAGATTTGAGCAACTAATTTAGAAGCATTCACGTCAGTAATGGCTAAATACTCTCTACGCCTATCTCGCGCGAGCCTCATTTTCGAAGCTAATTCAAATATTTCAACGATTCTTGATGAACTGATAATGAGTTCACAGAAGGATCTTTAAGCTGCTTCCGTAGCTGTTTAAATCTGTTTTTAAGAAAGTATGGGACAGCGGTGGAAGTGGCACTCGATTTGAACGTCTTCCATGGAATTAGGTCGCGAAGACCTTCTGTTACGCATTGTAATAAATTGTTGAAAAAATTTAAATCATTGTTTGAAAAAATATTGTGCCAATCAAGAGTGCTTGTAAAGTTATTCACTAATTCCTTCTTACTATTAACAAAGTCACAAGTGCTACGTTGTACTGTTGGCTTTACGGAAATGGCAACTGGAATGCGACAATTAATTAATGCATGATCACTTGCGAAAAGGTCATGACAGAAATCCATAAATAGAGGACAGGTGCCATAAGTAAAACCTAAGTCTAATACACTATCGTTTCTGGTAGAAGAGTGGACTGATTGAGAAAAGTTTGGGAAGTGAAGGGTGTCTAGAAGCTTCTGGGATTAAGAGAGGAAGTATGTGTGTGCCAGTCAATTTCTGGCAAATTAAAATCGCCTACGATGATCGTGACATCGAAAGAAGTCTCCGCAATTTTTTAAGAGTTCACAGAGCTGGCTTTCATTTCTGGAGTAACAAAGCGGATTATATACACATTCGACTAAGGTGCTTCTTTTTAGCCGAAGAATTACCGAAGCGAAACGTAAATATCCAGAGAAAGAGGAAATGTTTAGGTTATAAAGCGACTGTGCACGTGAGGCTCCGATGTAAAGAAGAAAACCACCGCCATGTCTTTCGACACATTCCTGGCGGTATAAACTGAGGCTATCTATATTGAGTGCCGAGTCTGAAATTAGAGAGTGAGCCCTAGATTCAGTAATGCACAAAACATCCTGGTCAAACTCAACAGTCACACTGCTTATTTGTGCCATCTTTTGCACGACTGATCCTGCTTTGAGAGACAATACTGAGCGTATTCTTAATATGTAGGTTCCGCTCATTGCTACTTATAAAAGAGGGAGAACTGGGATAGAAAAATAAGCTGTTGGGACGGAGCAATTGGTGGAGGACAAAGTCGCTGTGGTCTAAAATTTGTGGGGTAACTACCATAAACCAAAAATGTGGCATTGCATGGAAAAATATTTAAGGAGGACACTAAAAAAGGAAAGCTATTTAGCTGGGTTTGAAAAATAGGAGGTAAGAAAATACGATTTTGTGAATTTTGAGCAAATATGAGGGGTAGTTTATGCTAGATAACGGACTAAATGATCTCGAGAAACAGCTTGCATTAGGAGAAGACCTTATTATTTGGGGTGTAGGGCTATCAATGGGATTGGAAACATTATCAGCAACGCTACATACTTGCATTTTGCAGGCTGGTATGTAAGTGGGCTTCGCAACTGAGGTCTTTACGTCAAGTTGAGAATTCGGGATAGGAACAGGTAAAGATCTCCCTGAACTATCATCTGTTTTATTGTGCCAAACCGCAAGGTCAGACCTGAATGGCCAGACGCGGGAACGAGATGGATTCGATCTAGGTTTATTAATATTTCACTATTTTAAGTGCAAGGGGTCACTTGTGCTTCGAGGATTGGTTCATCTTTACTGTTAAGATCAAGCTGCCTAGTAAATTTGGGAGCCGCATTTGAGCAATTCTTGATTCTTGGGGAGTTTTAAAGAGACAGGTTTCACCTGAATCAGTGGTAATGTGCTCAGTTGAAGAGCTAGATGAAACTGCAGATAGGGGGAGATTTGATTGACGCCTGATGGGGAATCTGCTCTAGAGGCAAACGGCAGAGGAGAAGAATTCTGGAGTGGTTTTGCGTTTGTTAATGGGGGAGAAAATCTTCGTTGCAGTGGAGTTTCATCTCGACTAATAAAAAGTTTATTTACCCTAAGATATTCAGCTGAGCTCTTCAAAGGGGAGGAAATTAAGTCCAATTCTATCGACGAAAAGACTTTGACAAGAATTGGTGAATTTTTTGCTCCTAGATGAAAGTCGTTTAACTTCAGCGACCCTAAAGCTGAAGCCGCATGAATAAAGAAAGTGGAAAGCGACATCGATTAGCTGTCTACTCTAAAAAATGTTTTTTTTTTTAAAATAAAATTAAAACGTCGTTTGTTTCTGTCTTCGGTCTCACTAGCAACCAGGTTACTGAGAGGGATGAGCTTCTCACACTGCTGAGACGTAGGTGTAGGCAACTTTCCTTCAGGAAGTGCACCAAGAACAGAACAAATTGGTCCGTAACGACACATAAAATTGTTAAAATTATCGAGCGCCGGTAGGTCTATTTTTTATATGTACAATAAGTGTCAAATGGAGTTTAGTTTCCCGCAGATTTCGGCGAATGGTTGTCTGAGGTTTCATTTTGAAAAAGGAAAAACAAGAACTTAGTCCAAAAGTTTATACGGATGATAGATGCCCCAAAGTTATTGACCAATCTTTTTAGTGAGCCGTCGTTTTTACTTCCAGCGCTTTCTGTAGCACCGGCTTCTAAAATACGTTCGAATGTCTACCAGAAAGAAAAAGCTTCGCTGCGGGATGGACTGAATTTTGCATAACCTTATATATATATATATATATATATATATATATATATAGGCAGAATGGTATTACTGACAAAGACAAGAGAGACTGGAATGGCCATTTCTGGCTTATTAGCCATCGTCAGCCAGCCATACACAAGCCCGAAGTGTGGAACACTCGAGCCTCGAACTGGCAACCTGTTGGTTTAGAAGTCCACGCATCTACCCACCGGGCCACGAGCCCGTTGCCCTGTCGGTTTTCGATCGGGAATATACAATGGCAGGTGGCGCTCACCGATCATTCATGCGGAACTCACTCCTTCCGTTGTGCCTTAAGGGCTCTCTCTCTCGAGCCCAACCAGCAGCCACACAGCGGCGCATGATATAGGCACACACAGTTCGGGCTTGGGTATGGCTGGCTGACGACGGCTAATAAGCCAGAAATGGCCATTCCAGTCCCCCTGGTCTTTGTCGGTAATACCATTCTGCCTATATATCATGCGCCGCTGTGCGGCTGCTGGTTGGGCTCGAGAAAGAGAGAGCCCTTAAGGCACAACGGAACGAGTGAGTTCCGTATGAACGATCGGTGAGCGCCACCTACCATTGTATATTTCCCGATCGAACACATGTGCTTCCTCCATAGCAGATAAGTGGCTATGAATGTTTCGCAGTACGAAATTATGTTTGCGCTTTATTCTTTCCTCAGTTTCCGAACTTATTACCCCAATAAGTTTAAAAGCTTGTTCAATTACTTTTTCAGAAGTGCTGGTTATGTCGCCATAAATCAATTGGTCGACTATTTCGCCGGCTGATGGCCTGCTACGACTAGCAGAGGCGTATTTTCAGACGACTGAAGCGTCAAGAGGTTCTACATGTACTAAAGGGATTTGTGAGTTAATCAGATCTGCGGACGGCGAAGAACATACGCTGGCACCTGCTATGTCTTCAGTCACGATTTTAGCACCCAGAGACGGTGGGCAGGCCGCAAGCTTTCGCCGTTTAGCACGTGCTCTGCGGGGCATTACAGACAGGAAAAGTTGTTCGTTACGGAAGAAGGGTAAACACGTTGCCAACGTACGGAAAATCGTACTTAATAGCAAGTGCTACTGTTATTTAACTACGAAAAATAGAAAGAGATAGTAGGGAAAGGAGTCACAACAAAGGTTTTTTACAATATACGACTATTTTGCCAGACTGTCAAATAAAACTAGGAAAAATAAAATCTTGTATTGAAAGGCGACTTTTAAAAGAGGCTCAAGTAAAAAAACAGGCATTAGTTGCTTAAGAATATCCAGATAAATGCAAAGATTCACTTATCTTTGAAATTGAGCTGCGCGCCTTGACCTTGACCTTGACGTTTCTGTCCTGCCCTTGAAATGTGATATTTTTGAGCGGGCTAAGCGATTGTCTGAAGAAAAACAGCTAGCCGAGGAGATCCAGTTTGGCGAAAATCACTCGTTAAGTGTCTCGAAACTTTTCTCTAGAAAAATACGAAGTTATCGAAAGACGCAAAATCCTATCCTCCTACACGCTCTCGGAAATACCATAGCTGATGCCCAGTTAACCGCTGATAGCTTCAATGATTTCCTGTCCAAAACGTTCATTGAAGACTCGACCACTTCGCTTCGGACCATCCAGTCATTGACCGGGGCAGTTCTCAAAACTATAACTTTTACTCTGTGGGATGTGACTGTTGCGATTCGGCGTTTTCGTCAATCTTATAGTCCAGGCCCTAATGGTGTCCCAGTGAGCATTTTAAAAGCCTATGCAAATACGATTTTCCCATCCCTCTTATGCAAGATATTTAATCTCGCTCTTGAAAGTGAAACTTATCCTACCTTGTGGAAGCAATCGCACATTTTGCCCATTCCTAAGCATCGCCAATCTACGTCATTTGATGACATTCGGCCAATAAACACCCTCCCCGCAGTTTCGAAGATCTTAGAGACATTGATCAAGGGTAAGATGATGCGTCACTTAACAGAGAATAACCTACTGAGTGCGGCTCAGCATGGATTCCTCAAAGCTCGATCTTGTGACACCTGTCAACTCTCTTTCTTGGACTATGTTCTCCAATCTAGGGACAATGGTTTTGCACTTTTCACAGTATATTTCGATTTCACTAAGGCTTTTGATCGTGTTGACCATGCTCTTCCTGTCTTGAAACTGTCCTCTTTCGGAATAGGTAGCAAACTTTTGAATTTTATATCCTCTTACCTGGGCACTCGTACACAACGAATTAAGATTTCCAATACAATCTCCAACCCCACACGTGTGAGGAGTGGAGTCATTCAGGGTAGTGTACTCGGCCCGCTTTTATTTTGCCTCTTCGTTACTGATGTACCCGATTTATTTCAGAATGGTAAGCCTTTCATATATGCGATGATCTTACAGTTGCATATCGATATAAGCTGGCAGATCATGACATCGTGCTTGAGCTCCTAAAGAGCGATCTATAGGCTTTCGCCCAGTGGTGCCGCACATGGGGCCTTTCTCTTTCTTGGCATAAGTGCTCAGTCATGATGGTTGGCGACGACCGCCAACCTCAACTAAATATTGAAGGTTACGCTATAAATGTGCCTGGGCTTATTAAGGATCTATGCGTATCATACTCCAAGAGTCTCAATCTCTCGGAGCACTGTGTCTTGATAGTCTCCAAAGCACGTAGAACGACCGGGTTTATCCTCCGAAACTTCAAAACTAGGGACGTTTGTAGGCGTCTTTACAACATTACGTTAGATCTGGTCTGGAATACGAATCGTTTTCATTTAGCCTCATGCGTGCTACTGAGCGGAAGAGAATAGAATCCGTTCAACACTTTTTTACCAGGAGAGTTTTAACCCCGGAACACCGACATTTGTCTTATCAAAAACGTTGCCGGCTTACGGGCCTTGATCCTTTATGGTTCCGTAGATTACAAAAGGGACCATTTTTGCTATTTAAACTCTTATATAATCACACATTTAACTCACTCACCTCTTTAAGACACCATGTACACCCACGACGTAACAGTCACCGTGAGGTGTTTTTATTTCTTCTTCTGGCACGTACTGTTAAATATCGTCGGTTCTTTTCTGTAAATGCAATTGCTATTTGGAATAAACTACCAATGAGTGTGAAAACTCTGCAAAATTATCCTTTATTTAAGAGAACAATTACTCGATTTTTGCATTCAGAAAAGCTCCCAAAAATTTAAGGTTCTGAATCCACTGATCGCGTCTACCGTAGCGATGGCTTTTGTGGTCTCTGAACACTATGGCCTGTCTCACCGTGGACAATTTCGTTGGCCAACAGCGACAGCTGTTCCTCTACGTCTCTACTTTGACTTTCCCCAACTTCATGAAAGGAATTGACGTCCGATAATCTCCGATACCGTGCAACCCCCCCACCCTTATTGACGGTCGAATGTATACCGCCAGCAGTTTTTTTTCTCCTGAACCCTCCAAACCATAAAAACCACCATCAACTATATTTTTGTTACATTACCTCAGGAGTTTTTTTTCACTGCTGGTCTGGACTATTTGTTAATTTTTGATCTTCAGCACTTCCTTTCCTCTGTCCATTTTCTCCTTCAATTCTGATCTCAGTTCTCTCATTTTCAGTCTTTTCAGCTGTCCGTAATCTGGTTGATAAAGCACTTTCTTATAAGAGTTGCATAAGGCCGTTATACCTTATTACAGATACACTGTTTGGGCTTGATTTTCTAAAACAACTGTCAGGGATTTTGGGGATGTTTTTAGGTCACGATCTGGGTCCGCTCTGCCTAATCGGAAAGCTTTTTTTAGCGGTGAATATTTTTCCATCCTTCAGGAAAACACTGGCGTATTGATGAAGAAGGTATAGGTCATGCGTCAGTCGTTCCTTCGGAACGCAGGACGTGGACTCCGTGGAGTACCTTATTACAATATTTTGCTTACTATTTATGGAGGAGCTCTTCACTGTCCAGTCCGCGCTAGGATGATATAACACTTCTGTGGTGCTCCCTACGGAAGATTGCACATCGACATTAGAGTGATACTCGACCGACGAAGGGGATATAGGGCATAGATTTTCATATGACCTACTTGCTCCGGTAATGGGGCTTTTACAGTCATTACCCGGCTGCAGTGTAATACACGCAGGCTTATCTTGTCCTTTTCCATAAACAAAATGATTAGGACACTTTCCAGATAAGTTGGCCTTGTGATAAAGTGGAGTAACAGCGTTAACTTCCAAGAATAAGGTTGAGTCCTTGTTCTTTCTAACAGATCATTTGAGGGTCACCCTGGCTTCCCCAACTTTAGTTTTCAATGATTTGGTGGGTTAAGTTACCGTAGCGGGCAATAAAACCAGACTTATTTTTAATGCATTAACGTCGACCGCCACGTTATTCACCGGAACTGATTTGTCTGGAGTTTCCCTGGAGACATAACTCATCCCCTCTTCCTGACTGGCTTCGAGTTTTCCGCGCCAGTGCTTTTATCATTGGGATATTCGTCGCTTATGGATCGGAAATTTTGCGAATTATATAGTAATTCTATTTTACTATGCTTCAAAATAGCCGTAGTGATGTCAGTCAGCAGGTCCTACTTCTCTCCAAGCGTATGGACTCGCCTTTCATGTTCCTCCTAGCCGACACGGCGACCGACAATCGCAGAATGCGTCTCGTCTGTCATAGAGTTTTCAAGGTCTCTTTGCAGTTGATCGGTTCTTATTTCCTGTCTTGTCTCTTGGAGTCTAATGATTCCAGCGGCAATAATATTTGCCAATAGAAACGAAAAGACGAGTCCCAGGAAGCAGTCTTGAAGAAGAAGACACGATCGCCGGGACAAGAGCTTGATTAGCCTGACGTTTCGGATTCCTGCTCGAATCCATCAGCAGAGACATAAGCGGATAAGGGTGGTTTATGCACATGCGGCTGCAGTATTTATAGGATGCAGTAGCCATGCCACCGCATACCTATGAATATTTACGACTCCCTCCCCTTCATCAGGGATCGTTGCACGTGGCGTGATGGTCGATATTCGCGTCGTTAATTGCTGCAATTTCATCACGTGCGCTGGATGTTGGTGTAATGACTGCTCGACCATCTGACGCGCTGACCCGGGTGTTGGGAAGAGCGTTCATCAGGGCGCTCCCCGCGTGGCGAATTACTCCGCCTAGACGAAGTCTCAGCACGCTGTATTGAATGGGAAGATCAATGCACGAGTTAATAGACTGGGGGCCAGTGAACCATGACTCAAGCAGCTCCCGGCTCACGCGGTTGTCACCTCTTGCGAGAATTTCGGCCTCGTCAAATTTGAATGTGTGGCCGGAACCTGTCGAATGAGCCGCAACTTGAGAGCTAGCGTCATTTCTCCGCACTGCTGCAGCGTGTTCGGCCATTCGCATTCGGAGCTGCCTTCCGGTTTCTCACACGTAAGTGCTTTGTCCGTAACTGCATCAGATCCGATAAACGACTGCAGACGTTTCTTGATGAACACTCTTCCCATCACCCGGGTCAGCGCGTCAGATGGTCGAGCAGTCATTACACCAACATCCAACGTACGTAATGAAATTGAAGCAATTAACGACGCGAATATCGGCCATCACGCCACGTGCAACGATCCCTGATGAAGGGGAGGGAGTCGTGAATATTCATAGGTATGCGGTGGCATGGCTACTGCATCCTATAAATACTGCAGCCGCATGTACATGAACCACCCTTATCTGCTTATGTCTCTGATGATGTATTCCAGCAGGAATCCGAAACGTCAGGCTAATAAAGCTCTTGTCCCGGCGATCGTGTCCTCTTCTTCAAGCCATTAATATTTCTCAACTTTCCATCTCCGGCTCTTCGAATTCGGCATGCTTTTCGGCACCACCAATTTGTGGGGCATCAAGCAAAAAACAGCATTTGGCTGTGTATCCAAAATTTTGCCGATCATATTCGGCGTGTTTGAGAGAAATAGACTTGCGCCTTTAAACTCCCTATTCGTATATAAAAGCCAATAAACTTGACAGCAACATCAAGAAATTCCAGCAACAATTGGATGTACATATCGACCAACATGGAGGACTGATTTTTTACGCTTACAAAGTCACATAGTCCGCTTGTTGGCCTAAAATATGTCCGCAAGCCGATATTTAGATGTCTCCACAGACTGAGATATCATAATCGCCTCGGGCAGGTTATTTCACGGTTCCACGACACATTTGGATAAAAAACTTCCTCACATCCAGTCTTCCTTTGGGAACACGTATTTTGAATGAATGTCCTCGGAGGTTATTTGTAGTGGCGAGATGGAAAAAGTCGTCACACAGGAGGGCTTTAAATGCAAGAAAATGACGAAGTAAGTTTGCTATTTTAATCTCCTCTTCAAATAAAAGAAACGTCCAGTGTTGTACTAGACTCTCTGGATGTGATGTTTTCTATCTCAATTCTATCTGTGCTTTAGGAAGTCGTGTCCGCTTGCGTAACTTCTTTTTTAAATTTCTGGTGCAAATTATACTTTTTCCTGGCCGAACACCGAACAGACACTCTTTCATTTGCATAAATTAACATAGCAGCATTCAGAAGAAACGTTGGAGGCCATACAATGATTTCGAAAAATTCTCCTCATGCCAGAACAATTCTATAGGAACAGGGTACAGCCAAGCATGTCAGTGATTGGAAAATCGCTAAAAGTTGGTTGTACAACACTGGCGAGGCGAGGGCGGAAGGACGTGAAAAGTCACATGTTGTTAGTCAGCGTCCTACCCTGGTAAGCGCGGAGCCTCATCAAGGTCATTCTGGGCACAGAGGACCGGTTTTTGCAAACTAATTGCGGCCGCGTAAGCTGTTGCAAACGGACGCTGACGTAATAGCTGGAGGGGACCTTATGAATCACTCTAAAAGCTTCGTCGGGGTCGTCGTAGGCGACACCCATGAAGTTTGGCAGGCTTTTTGGTCGCTTTGTCGTGGGTGAACTAACTGCGGAATATCCATCTTTGCAATCGTTTTGGCAAACTCCAATAATTAGCCCATTATGCTTAATGATGCACTGCTACCACGCGGTGGTGTAGGTGCATCTAATTTTGTCCTGTCACTCAGGCGCATTGGTTCGATTCCAGGCAGTGAAAAAGATTTTTGTATAACGTACGAAATGGCGTGGCCAGGTTGACGTGCACAGCATAATAATAAATATGATAATTTTTATAAAATCCCCGTCGGGGTCCCATCGAAACAAGTAAAAATAAATTTATATGCGAATTTGAGACGATGCTGGCGAAATCTGTACAAAGTGCAATTCACAGTTTTTGAATTAATAGTCCGTTAAGAAAAATGATCAGTGAGGTTGAAAAATAACTCCACATGAAAATTTAAAAATGATTGGATTAATTTTACAGGAGAAAAAAAACCCTCAATAAAAAATAACAACATAAAAATGCGAGCAGGACTGGTCTGCATATGGCGGTATATAATGGATTATAATCGGACATCTTCCGGACAGAAATAAATGTCAGCCTTCAGGGGTACGTATGCAGGTCGGACAGGACTGGCATGCATGTGGAGTTGTATACGCGATTTATGTACGGCATCGTGAGGGCAGGATTGATATGCCAGTTGAGGCTATTCGCGTCAAAGAGGCCAGACGAGAGGAACCCAGACGCGATCGGCCACAGTAAGCTTCGAGCCTAGCTGAGGAGTGGGGAAGGGAGGTACGACCAAACTACTAGTATACGGCGAATACTGAGGGTTCCACCGTGAGCGTCGATAGACCGCATGAGGTCGAAATGCGGGAGATGACATCAAGAACCGTGAAAATCGTCGCTGGATATGGCATTGTATTACGGATTTCATGAAGGGGTGAGTAGGCGGGTCAGGCAGGACTGGCTTGTATGTGGCCTCGAATAAGGCAAATGAGTGGCGAAATTGAAAACCAGACTCAGGTTTGCATTCTTCCCTCTACGCTCTGATGACCGCCCTAGCGTTTAATGTCCCATTGACGGCTAGACTCCAGGCGGATAGCGTCTGATCGTGACTAGGTTCTTCTGTCTTCCCACTTTGAGGCGTATAACCTCATTAGGTATAGAAAGCTCTGCTTTGACGACTTACGCTTTGAATCCCTTATACAATGCCATTTTCAGGCCAGTTCAGTTCGAGCCGCATATTTTCCCTTTCGTGAGCTGCAGTTTTGCTCCTTAAGAGTTAACCAATTCATACACATCTAGGTATTTTCATAAGGGGGCTTTTACTGTTTTGCTGATCGTTTTTATATGTGACTGCTTTTTCTACAACCGAAATCTGAATAATGCACAGAATCTGTCTAATTGCTCTAAAATTTACTCCCAAACTTATATTTACTTGCTATGACGAGACCCCCAAGGATCTCTTAATAAATTCACTTATTCATTTATCGGGATGTTTTCTGTTGGTGTGAGATTTTTTGACATTTTTCAGTGAGACTGTGGAGGAGTGGTCTGAAGGGTTGGTCACCTACCAGAGGGTCAGGGGTTCAAATCCCGCCTAAGACAGATAGTCCACGTCTGTGTTTTCGGCACCCTTGTAAATTCTACGAAGCTATCTTCACTTTATCAATCTTTTTAAATAAACAAACGAAACGACAACAATATCTAACAGAGTTGTAAAAAGCCTAAAACGATTCAATCTCTTTTGTAAAGTTTAAAGCTGATTCAAAAAGCACAGCCGTCGGCGTGAATTTTGGAAGAAAGTGAACGCTGAAGCTTGCGAATCTCCTAGAAGTAGCCTCCTGGGAGTGAGGGAATGCGCAGTACAAAATCATATTGAAAGCCAAGAAACTATCGCATACAAGATGTTTCCGAAAATTGATATGTCCATCAAGTTTGCGCATCAACCTCCTCCTCCTCCT
>CACRXP010000122.1:1243555-1255896 GCA_902702965.1 Spirometra erinaceieuropaei
CCTCCTCATCATCATCGTCATTATTATTATTATCATCAAAAAGTCTAGCACATTTTTGCATCTCTTTCTTCGCCTTCCAACTTCCCGTCCTGCCGACGTTGACCGGCATTTGGTCAGGACGATTACACTATCTTTGCCACTGTCACACACTTATGTCCATCTGTTGGCGTTTTCTGGACATGCACCATAATTCGATTTATTCAACCCAGCTTGGTTCGGCTTGCTGAGGTACTGTAGTCATGAACTTTGCCCCAGGCTGTAGATGATTTTAAGAAAGGACCTTAAAATATCCGGCAAAGAAATAAAATTACCGTTTTCTCATACCAAGTATAATTTGTTAGTCAGAAAAACCAGTAGTTCTAGGTCACTCCCTGCCTTGGGCTTAAACTATCTCAAGGCCTTAACACCAGGCCATCAATAGCTTGGTGGGAGAGCCCGCACTTTCGAAGGGAGGTTTATTTGGCGATGTCTGAAAAGGTGCGGTAATTAAGTAAACTCACCCAACTGGCTCTGGGTTCGGCCTAGTCGTCATTTTTCATTTTTATTGTCTTCATATGCACACAAGATGTCCAAATTCTTTTTGTCGATGGGTCGTAAACGTCTCTACACGAACTCCTGTAGCTTCAGAAATGATGTCACAGAGGTCCAGTAATTTACCATCATGCTAACCGCCGGATAGGTAATAGCCAGGATACTTGGAGAAATGAGTCGGAATAGACCGTCATTGTTGGCTGTCCCTACTTTCTAACCTATCTCCCACTCGAGGGGTATCCAAACGGTACGTGAGATATAGATTACTATTGAACAGGGCCGCCCACAAACTAAATGTCTTGTTGAATAACTATTTAGAATTCAGGGCGATTTGTCCTTTAGAAATGCGTATTTTCAAGTTTACTAGAAACCACGTGATTCTCTCATAAATACTACGATAATCATCCTCAGTATTTCTACGCGTTGCATAATAGAAAAACAAAATTTTATATTTTCATTTAGGTACTTACGCTGATGTATGCAGAGTTGCACACCAAGGATATCGGCCTGCCTCCAGATAAAGTTAACTATTAAGGATTAGACAGTGTATAATGGGAGAGACTTGGTGATTATATTATAAGCAACAGCTACCGGGAAATTTTTCACACTACCATACAGAGAAACGAAGTCTGTTGTCTGTTATGATGGAGCCAACCTTAACGCGGAATGGTCATCTTACTTACACCATCAAAATGCCAAAATCAGATACCGACTCGCACAATAAAGGAAAATTGTACTTGCAGCTGTAAGAACTCGTTAAAAGACTTCCTCGTCGTGATCTACTGATTGTTTCCTGGAGCTGGAATGATGAATCTTAGCTAGTTGATTCTTCAAACAACGCCCGGATCGATCTCTTCGGGCTTAGTTCTTCACATGACGCGGAGAGAATGTTGGACCTTGCTGACTGGAATCGGCCGGTTGTCACCAACGCATTCTTCCACCATCACCGCGAACATCCGCCAATCTGTGATCCTATGACCAGTCTCATTAAATACGTCCTATTCAGACCAGGGTTTTGCAATTGGATTTTGTAGTAGTAGGTGAATGCTTGGTGCCGGAACTGGTAACACTTATCGGCCAGATCGTTTTCTTCTTCATACACGCCTGAAAATTCGATTGTCTGCCAAGAATTTGACATATAGGACGCCTGGATGCGGCAAAATGCGACAACCCAATAAGATCATCGCTCTGAACTTAGGGGCCTGGTCTCTCATTACAATCCTACTCGAAATAGAAGGCGACTGAAGGTGGCCATCGTTGAAGTCCTCAGTTTGCGAGGTGGCTAGTAGAAGTCTCCAATTCCTTTAAGTCTGTCGTGAGGACTGAAGGAACGTATTAAATTCCCCGTTTTATGCCCAGACAGCTCTGGTTAGGTCCCAAAACGATATTTCCACAGATTTGGAACAAAGACGACCAAGTCTACTAAAGATGACTGGAAAAAGGATTGGGCCGAAGTGACGACCTCCACAGAACAGACTTCAGTCGTCCGTAATACTCGAAAACTACCAAATCACTGCAAATTGTTTGTGTAGCCTTTACACCGAGTGGCTGCCCATGATATGAATTTAGGCGTACAGTTCGACTGTCGGAAAAAGCAACGTCCACCGCCTCTTCACGAAGTAGGCCTAGTTTCGGCAAGTTGCGCGTAAATTTACAGTCAGGCAGACTTGCGATGCATCCATCACTCCGTCTCCGTCCACGTCCATCATGTATCGATGGTAAGGAAAAGTCAAGATGGTCGAAAGTGGGAGTGGGCGCAGTTTGCTAACAAAGCGTGCCACACATGACCTGGCCCCTAATCCAGATGTGCCAGACCACCGTAAGGATGGCCTTTATCTCGCACAGGTGCGAATGCCATAGGAACCGCACCGATCCGGGCCAATACGGCCTAACTAAGTTCTTTGAACAGTCTAGTTATCCGTTAGTTGGCAACCTTCCAAGCAACAACCGATAACGCGTTGTTGTAGAGTCTAGCGCATGAAATGTATTGTGACGGGGAAGACGCGGATTTCCCTTGAGGAAGGGGCCCCAATTGTCGGCCTCCCGCTGCCCTTTCGTATGCACCAGCCGACTGTTCGAGCCTATAAAGCAGTTGGTAATGAGATTAGGCTCAGCTGTTTATAAGACTGAACAGTTTGTCTTCGCATGTCACACACGACTTGATCCGTACTCTAGATGCACCAAGCAAAAATAAGGACGAATCGGATCTCATGTAGATGAGAATGCGATAGAGTTTCGACTTTATAGCTGACCGACCGCACTCTTCGCTATCGCAGGCCATCCACAAATGACAGCCTAGGCTGTTGTGGACACGTCCCTCATAGTTCGTCCCACGAGTCCAGGATCGCCACCTCTGTTCTGCTCCTGTCGTTCCGCCCGAAGGCATCGGTGAGGAGGTTAACGCAGAAACGGACTCAGCAAGTCCGTTAAGACATGAAGGTGGTTCATGGAATTTCAATATCCCGCCACCTTTTCTAGGGACGACGTTGGGTCAAGCCCGCCAGATGTGCTGTCGCAGATCGTTACGCGTGGAGAGGTGCAATCTGTATAATCACATGTAGCTGCTAGATGAGACATGACCACAATCGCTCCAACTACAGGGGCTGCTCCCCAAGTTCTCCCCACCCTTTCAAGTCACTTCGATCCGAGTTCATGATGATAACGGAATAGAAATATGTTTAGCGCCCACTGCAGATCTTAGCATTGGAAATTTAAGCACTTACCAGCCGGAACTTCAGGCAGATTCAGCGTATCGAGGCTTTCCCTTCATGTTACCTTCTTTGTCCTTGTGGTCAAAATGGATGACTACAGGTAGTTCTCACCCCCCCCCCCCCGTTACCTAGGAGGGGTTGAGGATGGTACTTTGTTGGCTTTCTCCTTAACAGCCTGATTCGTTTCAGCGGGGAAACCCTTCCAAAACACACTTCTTCTCGTACATGGCTAACGCAGCCTTACTATTATAAGTTTTAAAGGCCTTATGAGACTTGGGTCCTGCCTCTCCTACCTTATTCAACCCCTGACTAGTGCCTGGATTACCGTAGGGACCACTAAATGCTCGTCCATGCCCTTATATATTTACTTTAAACTTACCTGTCCGTTAGGTTTTCAACTTGGGGGGAGTAATCAGAAATCAACGTGCTATTTCACCCGTCTCTACCCTTTTATGACACTGCAACAAGGATGAGAGTTTTCTTACCTATTATCTTAATTCATTTTCAGTGGCTGTAACATTATCTGTTATAAGGGGAAAATGAAAATTGTCGCATATCGTTGACGAAATCTGCATTACAGCTTCCGTGTGTTTGCTTGCTATTTCTTGTCCTTAAGACGGCCCACACGGTACATGTATTGAACCAACACGGGGGGCTAGATCGGGGTCCGGCGGGCTTTAAAGGGAATGTGCACTCACAACAAATGCCAACATTGGGGGTGTGAAGTTACATCAGAGTGTAGGCCCAGGTCGCCCCCCCCTTTTTGTTGCGTAAAATCCTGGTGAGTTTTATGCCGTGGGCCAGAGGGTTTGGCGGTACACCCAGGTGAGGGTTTTTGCCGTGTCAGCCACCCGCGCGTTCTCCCGTCTCCAGCCTTATTGACTCTGTCATGGCACCGGTTCCAGGTGTGTGGGGGAGGTCAGAGCGCGGTAGATGCTGCGCAAGTCCTATAGCACTATAAAACCATTCACGTGCAAGCCACAGTTCCTGCTCCCACCCTGCTGTGGAGCCCACAGCGGACATCTCCAAAAACGACGGTCGAACTGTAGCTTGTTATTTCATTGCCTGTCATTATATGCTTCGACTGTTCTGTCGGCCTGTTGCTTCTTTCGCCACCTCCCACCCCTAGTTTCCTTATCTATCGCTATTGACAACCAGCTGGTAATAGTTCGACAGTGATAAGCGATGATCTGCGCGTGCACACAACCATACATCTCACTGAAAATAGTTTTTTGTTGGCTTCCGCTTTGCGCAATCTGGGCCCTGCGTTTTTGGGTCTACGTACGTCTATCTAAGTCATCTCCAGCTTACTGGTGTCGTTGCAGATCGACCTATTTCTTATCGGGCTGTTTTTTATAGTAATTGCCTTGCGTCGTACCTCAGTTCATCTGTGGTGGCTGCCTTGCTTTCTTGAGCAGGCCTCGTCCTCTGTCAGCACGATGTTTTTAAATTTATCCAGTTCGCGGGTGTTGCCTGCTATCATTAGTGGGTCCTTAACTTCACGGCGTAAAAATTTTGCATTCGCGTCGACCGATTTATTTTCGAAAGCAGGTTCTCTTTCTGGTCGATTTTTTTCACAACGACGTATTGGGAGCGTTGGTGACCTATAGCTCCCATTGCCTAGGAAGAACGTCACTGCAAAGTGAGTAAACAACCCTTTCTTTGTAGTGATGGACGACATTCCTCTTGGCAGAGGCTGTATCTGCTCAAATACCAAAACAAGAACAACCTTTAGCGGAGGAAAATGACCTACTTCCTCTATTTCTTCTCTGAGGCAGTCGACTCGGTCGACGAAATTGCCCTTTAGGTGACCATGGAGGCTGGTGAATCCACGCTTATTATGTGCGCAGGCGCTCAAAAGTTTGAGCGTGCAGTCAAAACTGCGAACACCTTGCCGTCGTCACAGCACTAACTTGAGGTTGTGTTTTGTCATAAGTGCTCTTGAAATCATCGATGGGTTCGTTTCTGCCCACAGCCCTCCACGATTACGGTGCCTTTTGGGTGGGGCAATACCTCACCGTCTCGAACTATGACTATGCTGAGGCCACGTGTCTCAATTGGTTCGCCTCAAGGTAGGTGGCTCCAGCTGAACGAACTTATTTTCTACTCCACTACCTCTGGATCGCCGGGAGTGAAATGTCAGCTTGCGTACGCGTTCTGTCAATTATAGGAGTGCTTGTGGAGTTGGCAGGCGTTCGAGCGTACAAGGTCACTCTGTAGGGTCGCTATTCTGCAGCTGCAAACTTTGGCTGTCTACAAGCGGCTCATCTGAGGAAGATCAAGGTATTCGACAACTGGTATCTCCGAAGAACGCGATACTGCACCTCGAACTTGTGAAACGCATAACTGCTGCTGTTGTACATTTACTTGAACGCATAATTTCTTTCAATGCCTTACATCTTCTGCCAATAGCTGAGGTTTTTACCATATTGTACTTACGAAGGATGGTTTATAAATTCTTTTCTATTGTTTGAAGTTTCCGCCACCTTTCAAAAATTACTCGGTCCGGCAAGTGACCTTCAATGGGTGCGTTCAATCATTCACTTCATTGCCTTACCTCTCTGACCATTTCCCATAGTAGCATATTCAGTGCGAATAGCTAGAAACAGCCCTACTAGTCTTAGCTCACCCACGTCCAAGAATTTGATTCACTTGCAGTGGAAGCAGAATTCTCGCTTTAGAGCGCCAACACTGAGCCATAAATGTCCCCTTGAACCAGTATTAAAAGGTTGTTTCGTGCAAAACAGCGTTTTTCTGCTGCGAGCTCCCCGGATCTCACTGCTTCGTTTAACTTTCCCCGTTTGCGGTAAAATTATTTGGGGGTTTTTAAGTTCAAATCGATCCTGCTGCAGCCAACTTAACTGACACGGTGCCAGCGAATTCCTGCAAGCACCGCCTTTTCTCGAATTAGTTTTTTGCTATTTAAATGACTTCTTTGCCAGTGGGGCTACAAAGCACTGCCTTGCCTGACCGTGAAATTGCATGCATAATAAAAACACGAGGTAAGAAAACAGTATCTCTAGTCGTTCATAAAATTGGTTATCTTTGGTAGTGTCTGACGTGCTGTCGTTTGTCTGGGCGTGCCCAGCCGACAACCACATGCTCAAGTAGTTGCCATGTGCAAGCTGCATGCATTTGAGTCAAGGGAGATCTCCCTCGTAGAACGTTGGCCTCAGGTCGGGAAAGGCTACGCGACGTTCATACCTGAAGAGAGGTATTTGACTGTAGAACTGAACTGTCTCCGACTTTGTGCTCGGCTTTGAATTCGGCCGAAAATCGCGACCACTAGGTCCCATCGAGAGTATTTCTCTCCTTCATATCGGAAACCACGTCTGGCGTGCAAGGCATTCTTGTTGTATTAAATCGAGTAACGGCTTGTTCCACGATTCCTTCGCACAGAGCAGTTTTTCGATAGTTTTCGATGTTTACATATGTCAACTTCATGGTTTGTCTGTTTCAGCAACAGTCCAACTACGGCGTTCCATCGCAGAAGCAAGAAAAGGCGTTCTAAGCGCGCCGGTGATGACCGCGAGAGGTCGAGGTCATACAACCGACCGAATAAGTGGAGCCACATGGAGCCTCTGCAAGCCCTCGGGGATTCCAGCATCTCACAAGCGCTACCTCCACAACCACCAATTGCCGGCGCAGCTGCCTCTCACTCCTCTGAGGTCTGCAGGCACTTACCTTTCCGAGTTTAACTGCTCTTACCATATGTGGAGCATATATTTGTATTCTTGCATGTTGCTCAGACATCGGATGGCCTCGGTCCACGCCAGAAACTTTTGATCATTTCCGGCTGCCTTATGATTGCCAGTCCATCGAACAACTAAACTGATCTGATTTAAACGGCCCCCATCTCTGAGCTACTTGTCGCCGCCCTATACTATTGAACTGTTATGCTTCTACGGGCATAATTTGCGACTAGAAATATTATTTCGGTATAATACCAGTGTGGCAAGATTAATTCGCGGTGAATCAGCAAAGATTTAATTAAAAAAAATTTAGCACGGCCCCTCCCACCTCCGACTTTCACGATTTACCGTTCGATTATCACAGCCCGCGTTTAGTTGCCTTACTCAAATTGATTTTGTAGGTATTAAGGTGATTGGTCAGTCCGGAGGCCCAAGGCGGCTTAAGCTCCAGGCCGACCAATAGCGTAAGAGCATGACGTGATAGGTCACTGCGGCCCCTCCCATAGGCTGCCTGGTCATCGTCAAGGCCATTTGCAAGGTCTTTTTAAGACAATGAAACGAAGTTTGGCGGGGATGTAAGTTTTTAGTTTTCGCGCACCCTACCTATTAGGATTTGGGCCGTTTCAGAGGTCCCACCCGCATAACTCTTACCACTATTTCTGTAAGACGGGTGGACTGGGGATGTCACACGAAGTGTTGCGGAGTTTTTCAATTCCCTGAAGGTCCGCATTTGAGAGCTGGAAACATTTTTATTTTTATAACTTATGGGCCTCGAGTGCGTACGTAGTCAAAAATTCACACTCTTCTGAAGTCAATATACAGAAAGGACCCATCGCCTTTGATATATTCAAATATTTGAGTGGCAGGATGTTTATTCATAATAAAGTAAGTCTATAGGAAAGCAATTTCGGAGAACTTATCTATCACGTAATTTAGTAATTCCCAGAAAATATAAGAAAACGCTGATCAACTAGAAATACGCGAATTACTGAACTTATTGGGAACCTAGAAAGCAGTCATTGGTGAGTCAGTTCTGGGAAAATCCGTATAGGATCCCATCTTCACCAGATGATTCGTTATTTGATTGTCAAAACCAGCTTGTTAAGTGGTTGTACGTCAATAATTTCGGGCTATTTATCAACATTTATACAGAAATTGTGTTATTTGATAGTGCGTTGGTAGTGCCCTCAAGGCGCCAAATAAAAGGACTGTTTTCACTGAGTTTTCCCGAGTCTCATGAAATATTGGCCGAAATTCAGAAATGCATTTTCGATTGGGTAGAATTACTTAGGTGAAGTTTTAATACTAGCTATCACGCGGAATAATCCCATGTTATTTCGGACGCACCACTGTGCTGGATTTTGAATGCGCTTTTTCGACCTATGAAAACCTCAATCGAAAAAAAGGCCTTCTTAAGTAGTATGCACTCTTCATGTTTATTTTCGATGGCCTTATAATTACAAATAAATTTTATAGAAAACATGCATAAAATGTGCTTTTTTACGCATTCGGTATCAATTCATATCTTCTTCACATTTTATGCGCGAAGAAAGGGGTATATTTAGGTTTTGAAAAAGTTTTCTAATTTGCGAATAATTTTGAGCCAGATCAGCAGTTGCATCAGCGTTCAGCGCCTTCAGTCTGCAATGTATATACTTTCCAGGTAAGGGAAATCCTCTATTCCTCTATACCTTTAAGAAGACATCATGCAGATTTCATAAAATATCCTAATGAATGCCGACTATTTTTTAAATTTCATAATGATCAGTGATAAACGGATAGTAATGAGGCTTTATGAATGGACATTGCACGGTCTTAACAATCCCATAATTAGCACCTTTCTCGAAACCCAAAATGTACCCTTCCTTCGATTGCAAAATGTAAAGAAGACGTGATTTGCTACCAAGTGCGTAAAAGAAAGCATAGGTTTGAGCATTTTCTCTGTAAATTTAAATTTATAAGGCCGTCGAAAATCAATATGAAAAATGCATACTACTTAGGTGCGCATTGTTTCCGAGTACGGTTTTTACCGGAGGTCGGAATGAAGCGAATTCAAAAGCCGAATTATTACTGGATTTTGCCGCGTGATAATTAATATCACAATTCCACCTAAGTAATCCTTCCTGCTCGAAAACACATTTCAGAATTTCGGCCAACACTTCATGAGATCGGTCACTCACTGTATGCTGCTAACTAGGCTGTTCGGTTCTCTGCGCAAGTGTTTTTAGTGCCACATAATGACTCCTTACGCACTGCGAGAATTCCGCTACCCATGTTCTTTACTCAAACTGCTCGCTAAATCAGGTGCAACAATTGGCACAGACCACAAAGATGTTTTGAGTGTCCGATATCTGTAGCAATCTCCTACTACTCCTTTCGATCTTCTTTTGTCCACCTGGTCGTCCCGAGGCAACGAGTAGAGCCCAACCCGTCCGATTAATTTGCACAGGAACAGTGATTGTCAGTCTCTGGGGACCGAATTTTCTCAACCTCACTTTGGGTGTCCTATCGTGTCTGCAACGACTGTTACACCATTTATTCATGGTATGCAATGTAGAAAAGTCTCACTGCTCAACCCATTCTGTTCACATCTGGTTTTGTGCGGCGTCTGGGACAGGAACACTTGGCGGTCCATGTTGTCTGTGCTGTGCTTCGTAGAGGCCGCTCGATTCGACACTCACGAATTTCCGGCCTACCCCCGATGATTCTCATTCCTATCCATCCGAAAACCTTTTTTCTCACGCGCTTGAATGTCTTTGATTGGACGAACGCCGCCCCTACGTGCAGGTTTTGCCTACTTTTGGTGTAAACGGACAGCTCAGGTCGGTTCACAAAGATTTTTTGTTTTTCAGGCTGCACGCAACTTCATGTCTGCGCCAATGTGCATGATGTCCCCTCATCACATCATGATGGGATTTCCCTCCAATCTTTGCAACTACAACTGCTCAGTACCCGTGATTCCGAACATGCATATGCAGCCGCCCATGCCTCCCGAAGTGGCGCGCTACCTGAGTTCCACAGGTCTCCCCGTCCTACCCACACATCCGCCCCAGGTCTTATTCCCACCGCAGACCACTAAACCTCCGCTTGCGTCGAGACCGCTGGCGGCCAAAGTCTCCAACGACTCGCCCAAGCCCTCGGACAACACACTTTCAGCGGCATCGCCCACCACAAGTGCTGCCGTTCCGCGTTCCTCACCGCCCTCTGCCAGTGCGGGTTTGGTGTCGAACTCGTCCTCCTCTTCCTCGTCCTGCTCTGCTGCAACTTCTGCATGCACACAGCAGGCGCCGCCCGCCTTATCCACATCAACACAGACTCCTCCGGTTGTTGCTATGCCACCGGCGCCATCTCATCCGTACCACCAGCAGTCGGCATTTCAACATCTGACCTGGAACCCACTGCCTCCGCCGCCCACGCACTACCCGGTGTTGGGATACATGGACTCCCTCTCGATCGCCATTTGGCAGTTCTTCCTCGACGCGCGTCAAACCTCCGCCAAGTACGCCAAGAAGGTTCACCTACGGAACGCGATGCACATGATGGTTTCCCCTGTCTTCGAACGTAAGCTGTCCGCTGGTTTTCTCGCGTCCCCGTTTTTATGGTGTAGACTAGTACTCAGTTACACTTTAGGGTGCACCATAAATTGATCATCAAATAAAAAAAACTAGGGGAAGTTTTTGAACTGTGCAAAGAAGAGGGGGCCCACCGGACCAGACTTATTGTATCGTTGATGTTTCGAAGAGCTCGGTCGACTCGCCGCTGTCAAAGCATTAGATTCAGAAAATTAAACAGAATTACAAATAATTTGCCAAAATAGTTGGCCCTGAGCTGACCGATTTTTTTTAGAATATGGCCTTCCGTTACTCCACACATGTTACCACAGTGAATGTACTTCAGTCTTTTTGAGGTCATCATATTCGGGAAGGGAGCAACTTGTGTGGCGTTTTCTTCCTATCGTGGTAGTGTGTACCTGGCTTTAGTCACTCATCATACAGACTTTGAAGCATTGTTTTCCAAAAATAGATTTGCACAGGGTGAAAGTGATGAAATATGCAGACTTTAATTGTGTGACTTTCATGACCCCTGGCTTAACTGCAAACGACTATTGCATATTATGGGACCAGCTCTGTACTCAGAACTCACCAAGCCTTACTGCAAGACTGCCGATTCTGACGATGTCTGTCGTATGCCCTGCACGCAGGGACGTTGACTTGACCTTGAACTAGTTTATAAGGATAATAGACTTGCACTGCACCCACCGCACTCACTTCTCTTCACCCACTCGGGCCGATGTCCTGGCAAAGCCAAGATGACCGAAGGTAGGGTCGGGCGCTGGTGGCCGGCGAGCGTGGGTCTGCACCTGGGGGTGCCTCAACGTCCCCCACGTGCGCATCCGTAGTAACGCCTGGCCCCCCGTTTTGGTTCAGCTTATCTACTACGTGGACCGTTTTTGAATGTACTTATTCCCGGTTGCCTGAAAAATTGCAGTCGGCCAAAAATGCCTAATTGAGTAGTATGTACTTTCCTTATCGATTTTTGATACCCTCCAGAATTTATATGTATATGTTATAGAAAACCTCTGTAGGAGTATTATTTTTTGTACTCATTTGGTGGCAAATCGTGTCTTTTTTCAAATGTATGCCCGAAGAATGGGTATCTTTTGGTTTAAAATTTCTAATTTTTTAAATTTTTTAAGACCGTGCGATGTCCATTTAAACAGACGTGTTTTGGTGCAGGCGACTATGATAAACAGTGTTTGGTTCAGCTTTTAAATCTCCTCAGAAATTAATGTGCCAGCTTTGAGCAGATTTTTCGGAATGAAGCTTTTAGGTTCGATCCAAAAGTTGATATGAATACGGTGAGTCTTTGAACGTATGCATACTACTGGCCACTTGTTGGCACCTGGGGTTGATGGATCTCGGCTTAAATATCCATGTCAATTTTCGGACTGAGCCTATAAGGCTTACTTCGAAAAGACTCACTTCAAGTTGGCAATTAATTTCTGAGGAAGTTAAAAACTGGAGAGTTTACTAGAAAGCACACAGGGGACACTGGGGACCCACTGATGAAACGAAACCTCCGCAGCTGTGTCACGCAGCGGCGAAATATCGGCGAAACACGTATCAGGGCTTTTGGCTAGCACCTGTGTGATGAGGTGTGGTATATCGTGCAGCCCTATATATATATATATATTCCGAATGATAGACAACACGCGCGGCCCAGGTAATTGAATAGAAGAAGATGGGAAGGCGATCGCTGGGACCGATTGTTTATTTATCCGACGTTTCGAACTCTCACGCGAGCCCATCGTCAAGGAATGAAAAATTGTACAACTCATCGTGTATTTAGCTCACCCCTGCCGGGGGTGACCTCTAGCTGCGCTGCTGATTTGCTCTCGCAGTGCTTT
>CACRXP010000122.1:1257761-1270729 GCA_902702965.1 Spirometra erinaceieuropaei
CCGTTTCGTCATATTGTTCTTCCAACAAGGTTTGCAGGGTTTCAACCGCCAGATGCTGTGGGATGGAAGTGAAAAGTGATATCACGTCGAAAGAAACCATCACTTCGTCATCTGTGAGTCGTATACCTTGCAGCTTTTCGATTAATCTTTCGGCTGAGTGGACGCTTGTTTCAGAACCCTGGGTCCTGAAGCACTGCTTGAAGACTTTCTTCACCTTCAACGGAGCTGTGTACGAACAAGTTAAAGGTACACCCATGGGGTCACCGTTATCCAGCTTGATTGCTGCGGCAGTGTTACAGCGACTCGAGGCACTGGCTTTCGACCACTATCGACCACGACTGTGGGTACGGTATGTCGATGACACATTTGTCGTCATCAATCGGGACAAGATTGGGGAATTCACGCAACACCTCAACTCGATCTTCCCAGACATCCAATTCACGATGGAGGAAGAAAAAGATTGCCAGTTGCCGTTTCTGGACGTACTAGTTCAGAGAAAAGGTGATGGTGCATTAAAGACAACGGTTTACCGAAAGGCAACGAATACCTCCCGTATTCTAAGCTTTCTTAGCAACCACCCTCTCTCGCACAAACGCAGCTGCGTGAGAACACTCTACCGGCGCGTAGAAACCCATTGCACCGAGCCAGCCGACAAGAAGGCTGAGGTCCAGTTCCTGCGGAAACTCTTCACAGCGAATGGCTACCCTGGGAATTTTGTCGAAAAGTGCAGGCGAGAAACCCGGGGAAGACAACCGAAGGGACAACCAAAACCGAAATGTTGGCGCGCAGTGCCGTACATAGCCGGTGTGTCAGAAGAATTTGCTAGACTAATGAGCGAATTTGAGATTGGTGTCGCTCACAGACCTGAGGCAACAATACGCCGGCAACTCATGCACCCTAAGGACCCGATTCCCATCAACCAGAAATCGGGGGTCATTTACCGGATAGACTGCAGTTGTGGTCAAGCCAATTATGTTGGCGAAACCGGCAAACAAGTACGCACGAGATTGCACGAACACGAGTTGGCTGTGAGACGGAAGGACAAACTCTCCTTGGTAGCCGCCCACGCCTCCACGCCAGGACACGGTTTCGACTTTAAGTGCGTGAGAATTTTGGGCCAGTCGGACGACCGAGTTGCTCGCCTGCTGCAGGAAGCATGGCAGTCAACCGAGGACTCGATTAATCGACATATCGATCTGCCAATCGCCTATAAAGCACTGCGAGAGCAAATCAGCAGCGCAGCTAGAGGTCACCCCCGGCAGGGGTGAGCTAAATACACGATGAGTTGTACAATTTTTCATTCCTTGACGATGGGCTCGCGTGAGAGTTCGAAACGTCGGATAAATAAACAATTGGTCCCAGCGATCGCCTTCCCATCTTCTTCTATATATATATATATATATCAATCAGGAATGGGCGCACACCGATCTATTGGCTTCACAAAGCAAACAAGCTCCGTATGTGTGGCAAAGGTCACGAACAGGCAACCAATTATCAGGTGAATAATTTCAGAAATTAATCAGTGCAGAACTTGGAGTTAAATCTCCGGGACATGACTTTTTAGGGTCAGAACCGAAATTTCAATGAACATTTGAGTCGAAGACAATCAACTACTGTGGAATAACCACGTAATGCCCATTCTACAAACAAGTAGTACTACGAGTAGTATGAATTCCATATGGTAAAGGTATTATACCGTACTCCCGACCTAGATACCTAGGTGGTACAGGCAAAGACAAGGGAGACCGGAATGGCCATTTCTGGCTTGTTAGCCGTCATCAGCCAGTCATACCCAACCCCAAGTGTGGATCACTTGAGATTCGAACCCGGGATCTTTGGTCATGGAGTTTAACGCTCTACCATTGAGCCACGGCCCGTTGTCCTGTCGGTTGTGATCGGGAATATTAATTATGATATATATATATCTATTGAAAAACAGGCATCGCAAGAAATATAATTAGAATCAGGAATGGGCGCACACCCGATCTGCAGCGACAGAGAATGACAGGTGGCGAGGCACCGATGAACTTCGGTTCGATGAAGTGCTTATGACCCATCTGGTAGACCCCAGTGGTGGATCAACTGCGCCAGGTGCGTCTGTGCGCATGCCTGTGTTTCTGGTCCCAGCTGCTGGTGGTCAGGGTTATGATTGGCTGAATGAAGGCACAATAAGCCCGAAACAGTACTGTATCAATCTACCCGCATTCTCTGTCGTCCCGCTAGAGAACGCTGGGGGTCCCACTGAAGAGCCGAACCCCTCGCAGCTGTGTCACGCAGCGGCAGAATATCGGCGAAACACGTGTCTGGGCTTTTAGCAAGTATCTAGGTCGGGAGTACGGTATACTACCATTAATATATATACATATATATATATATATATATATATATATATATATATGAATATGTTCTACTGGCTGCCTGTTGGCAATTTGTGAATATTACGCGGTTATTCCGCTGCGGCTGACTTCGGCCCAATTATTCATGCCAAATTTCAGTCCGAGTCTGCAAGACTCAAATAGACTAATTTACTCTAATTTGTCGATTGATTTCTGAGAAAATAAAAAAGGTGCAATTCAAAACCTGGAGTATCTACCAGAAAGCACATAGGGAACGCTGGGGAACCCACTAATGAATCTAGCCTCTGGCAGCTGTGTCATGCGGCTGCAGAATATTGACCAAACACGTGTCTGGGCCTTTTGTCTGCTCTTTTTGCCAGACATAACTGATTGTTAATCAGCGACAAAAGGCTGTAGACAATATATGGACGCGCGTAAGTATATGCCGACCCCTGGAACAGAAATGCTGACCGGGAAGTCCATCTTTGCGAAGAACTGTATTTTGTGTCGTTTCCTGTCGACATCCAGATGCTCTGGGAGGAGGAGTAGACGGATGTGCTTCGTTGGCGCGCTTTCCAGACGGTCTAACAGCTTGTACTGGCCATCTGGGGTTCAGAAAGAAATAGCCAAATGCGCCCTGTCTTCTCCTTGAATATTATCTGCCAGGGCGCCGTAACCATTTAAAAATTGGTTTTCGTGCATGCATCCCTCTGCGCCCTGAGACAAGAACCCACTTCTTATTTAATCCACGTGCTGTTTCTCCTAAATAACCCACAGTCATTGGTTGGCTTTATTAGTGAGAAGAGCTACATGCCTTTTTTTTCAATAAACGAACGTCCGCACCACCATGCCAAGGCAACCAGTCCCATAGGTGAGCTAGTCATCACAACTGCTTTACAGTTCGTTGCGTGAATGTCATGACATCATGGTTTTTTGTTTTTTTTGCAGACTCTAAACTTTTTATTGTCGGCTCCTCGATCAACGGTTTCGGGTCCGACCAGAGTGATATGGACCTATGCCTGACCATTACCTCCGAGGAGCTGCAAAACAAACATGAGACCTCAATGGTCCTGACCCAATTGATGGAGCCTCTCCGAAGATGTAGTACGTTCATCATTCTATAACTGGTTTATTCATTTCGATGGTCAAATCTTCTTTTTTCGGTGAGGAACTCACAGCCAGAAAATGGTTGATACGGATGACAGATTTTCCTATCCCTGGCCACGGAAAGTTATGAGGCTGCACAATAGGCACAATGTCCGTCTACTTGAGCTACCGGGCGGAGGGTTGGAAATATTCAAAGTCAAATGGGAGTGACGCCTACCACATTTTTCATCTTCTCTTCAAGTCACACGGGTTGTAGTTTCGTATAGATAAATGACGGTTGCACAACAGTGGTCGGGAGCTCGCTCTTCAAGGCCACCGTCACACTGGTCCACTCCCAGGTGATCCATCCGTTTCGGGTTGTGCGGGCAGTGAGTCCATTCGTTCGATGAGTATCACAACTGTTTCGGTGGGGGTACTGTTGCAACCGGCGCTTGAAGTATTCGCCGAATTTGCAGTCACTCTGGAGGTAGTATGAAGCCATTCTTTCGTGGGATGAGTTTAGATATAATCCCACTGACCCTAAACAATGCCTTCGGGAGTCAATTCATGCTCTATCGAGGAGAATAGAGCAACAGTGTTAGAAGGGAGGACGCATTCCTCGGGACCCCTGTCAAGGCCCCAAATTCTGGTGAGTCCTATGCTTGACACTTTTTAGGCTTCTTCATCACTGCCTAACGAGACACTGATAAATCCTCTTTACAAACTTGTGGCAGATCCGAGAATCTGCCACCACTGACCGTAGCCTCCCTCCTAACTCCCCAGTGCGCGAACCACGTTCCTCCCAGTTATTTCATCTGACTATAAAACTCACAAGTAAACGTCTGAAGTTCCAAGGGCCCCTCCGTAATTTGTTCTTTAAAGTGCACAATTTTGATGTCGTCACCCCCTCCTGTCATTCCTTTCTCTGAAACCTGCTTGACGGCATATAACTGTTGAAAACTGAATGCAAAATTGTGTCGCCTTTGACCTGTGACTTTTTTGCCATCAAGACCCTTAGAGCTGACTAAAAGTCTTCGACGGGAGGTCATTTTGTGTCACGGCTTTTAAATTAACTTTCGGGAATGTTTGATTCAGCCTGATATTTATGGCCGCACACTGAGTAATCTTTTACACAGGGCAGCATATTCGGAATTTCAGATGACTTTTTGTAGGTTTGAGGCTGATGGTTTTGAAGTCTTTCTTCTGTTACTTATTCCAATTTAGCTCTTTAGCCGATTAGAAAAGGAACATTTTAAAAGCCCAAAGTTTAGTTTTCACCCGGACTAATTTATTCTGTGTCCCATTCTATTTCTAGGTTTCATTAGAAATTGCAATCTGATTCGAGCAAAAGTGCCGATTCTGAAATTCCACGATACCCTCACTGGCGTTGACTGCGATCTCAATGTGAACAACGTCATCGGCGTCTACAACACTCATTTACTTGCCATGTATACTCGAGGTCAGTATTCTGTTACTGCGCTTTGTTTTGTTTCAGGGGAAATTGCGCACTTTGCAGGCTTTGCCACCGAGGGCGGCCGAAATAACGCCTGCCAACTGCTACCCATCTCACGGACAAATCAGTGAACTTGTAGTCATTAGACAGTGCCATCGTATTGCCCCTCACAGTGCATGCAGAGGTTAGGAGGATTCGTGTAGCTTTGATTCCTGAGGGGCTACGATTGCGTATATGTTACAAAGTCATATCAAAAAGGGGCTTCTGCAATATTAATGCGACCAAGACCTAGAACCCCAATTTAGCCGTTCTCAGGTACTGCGTCCTGACCCGGTCCCTGCTATCTGCTATTAGAAATGTTCAACCGCCCCTTGTTGTCAGAACAAAGTGTGAGCTTTCGGCCTTAATTCTGAGCTTTAGACTGTTGTCCTCGATGCCGATAAATACGGAGAAGAATCTATTGTCATTCTCTTGTCATTTTTCGTTAAAAATATCGATCACTCAGGCCGGGCCAGTGAAGGCATTTGTCGAAGCTCTCACTACGGAAGTCAGCGCTTTCAGCCTACTGGCTATCGGCCACTTTGAGCCGAGGCTTCTTCCATACCGGCAGGGGCAAAATCAACCATAGAGTCAATCGGGCTTTCGGGGTCCTCGTTCAAATCCGCCGAAACCTTTGAAGTTGGCATAAGATCAGTTGGAAGGCCAAGTTGCTACTTTAGGCGACTTCTGTAGAGACACTCCTTTAATCGCCCTACGCGCTCAGAAGGTACGCATCTGCTGAAAGTATGTGGTCAGTCATGCTCGCGCTCCCTCCAGCGAATTCTTTTCGCCAATTGCGTCTTCACCGAGAAGCTACTTAGTTGGTCAGGATAATAATTTGCTGGCTGGTCCCTCCTTACTAGCCGACTGGGGAGACTCAGCTGTCTCAAACACGAGATTGTTTTGGATCGTTGAAACATTTTTTCCAGGAAGAAATCTGAACAAGTAAAAGGCGTCGATGTCTCGCCCGCCCTCCCTCCCCCTCCGCCCTCATGACAGTTTTGGCGTGACCAACTTGGCAGCTGACGCATCCATGACCTTTCGCTGCGCGGGGCTGATGTGCCTAGTGGCTCGGATTCGTTTGGTGGTCGATCGCCCACCGGCCGTCATCTACGGTCATCTACGACTTGAAACAAGGGGCCAGCTAAATCTGTAGTGATGAATATCTGTCACAAACAAGTAAGCGGTAAAAACTGGTCCGCATTGGGGAAGTGTAAGACTTTCAGAAAGCTGTACTGTTAAAAAACGTCAGCACATCTTCACATCATTTTCCGCAACTTAGTAATACTCCTTTACTAGTTTCGTATAGGGCAAGATCGGTGGTTCGACTGGAAGAACGAAACTTGGTTGAGGGAGCTTATCTACGTCGCATCAGGTCGTATAGTGTCAATATTCTTACTTCTCAGGTATCTGGGCTCTATGGCACCGTCACTCACGTGAGATTCCAGCCGACCCCTCTTGTTCTGGGAAAACCTGGTGCATTTTCATGAGGCGGGTCGTGTGTGGCGGGCGTACACAAGCCGTTTAGCTTTGTCAGCCACTGACCCCGATCCCACCTCAGGTCGTCCTGACATAGTCTTGCTACCAAGTCCAGGAGGGTGAGGGAGGAGTGAGTGAGGGAGATGCTGTGAAAGTCCGCTGTCACTATAAACTAGTTCACACCCAAGGTCATTGTTAATGCACCCACCTTGCCGTTGGGCACACGGTGGACATCGTCGTCCGCCACGGTCGGCTGACACTACGTTTGACTCCTCTGCTTTGAGGTGCAGCTTTTCAGTCCGCACCAGGAAATCCTGCTTTGCCGTGTTGTCACTATCCTGTTCCGTATTGTCGGAACATTTTTAGCAACTGTTTTAAATGCATGCTAAAAATATCAATCGAGAAGTTATGAGTTTCGGCGTTTCGTCTTTTTGTCGTACACTGCGCTGCTTTTTACCCACCACGTGTCGGTCTCGCCGAATTTGTGCAGCTTCTAACAGCCACATACCTCATGTGAATTTTGTCTGCAAGAGTAAGAGTGCTTGACACTCAGATAATCTTTAGTTAACTCTTGCTCTCCACTAGCGCACCTTCCTCACATTTCTGCGCTCTGCCAAAGGTTCCCCGTCAGTCCTAATAAGCTCCAATCTGCCCGTTTGTCCACTTTTAGTCGACTGGCGAGTCCGCCCATTAGGCCTCTTCGTGAAGCATTGGGCACAAAAAATGGACATTCATGACGGTAGCCGGGGTCGTCTCTCCACTTATCCGCTCCTGTTAATGTTGCTGCAGTACCTTCAGTGTGGCTGCTCTCCACCGATTATCCCCAACCTTCAAGCCCGTTTCCCTGTAAGTTTACTCAATCTGCCTCGACCATTATGCATCTTGGCCGTCTCTTCAAAGACTTCTGGACTCGCATGGCTAACCATCATCCCTTTCTCCTCCTCCTCCTCCTCCTCCTCCTCCTCCTCCTCCTCCCCCTCTCGGTCTGGACTGTTGCGCTCCACTAGCTTCCCCTTCCCCTCCTTTCGTTCCCTTCCATTGATTTGTGTGTTATCGTTTTCAGAAGGGCTAAACTAAGCTGTTTACACGCCTACAAAACTCGCCCAAGTAGATGAGTCCTCTCTGTTAACCCAGTCGCAGGCTACTGGAAGCGTTCACAGGTCCTGGAAGAAGGATCCGCCCCGGGAAGACGAGTTTACTGACTAGCCTAGCTGACGACCGTCCCGCGCGCCCACGGAAGGCGGGTAGTGGGACGGCGTCCAGCAAAGGTTGGTTGCAAAATAAGTAGGCTGTCGGGTCTGACGGTTATGCAGTTGCGGGCCAGAACACCGGAGTCTTAAGTCGGATCCATTGATTGGCTTCTAAAATACCACAAGACCTGAGGATAACCCTGTGAACCACATTTAAAGAACCATACTTGCCAACGCTGCCCGGCATCTAGGTTTCTTATCTAAAACACTTGAGCAGACCATCTCGACCAAGCAATTCAGACGTCTGTTTGATCCCTGCCTATAATCGAAATTCCCAAGAAACCTAATTTATAAAATGCTTGTAAACGCTATTACGATTCACACCATGGCAACCGTCGGAACTGTCAATGGTAAGATCGCAGTTGGTAGGCAGACATTATACGTTGATACTGTCGACGTATTTACATGTTATCAGTCGGTGTGCTTACCTTGTCTAGGGAACTTGTTATCAGTAGTTGTGCTTCTACTGAGTTAGGCAGGTCGCGCGTTTCGGTCAGGCTATTGGGTTTAGTGAGGGTTAGGGTTAGGCGTAGATTAAGTTTTAGGATTAGGGTTTGCGTTTTAAAGTCAGGTTTCAGTGTTAGGGTTAGGGTTTAGGTTTACGATTATGGTTTGGCTTTAGGGTTAGGGTTTTCTGGATTAGGGTTGGAACATTTGGCTTCCGTTTTAGGGTTGAGGTTAGGATTAGGGTTCCGGTTTATGGTTTCCGATTTTCAGGTTAGAGTAAAAACTTAAGGTTAGGTTTCCGGATTAGGGTTGGGGTTAGAGTTTACGATTAGGTTTCAGTATTACGGCTGCGGTTAGGTTTTAGAGTTAGGGCTATGTTTAAAGGCTACGGTTAGGTTCGAGATTTCGGTAAGGGTTGGGGTTAAGGTTAGGGTTAGGCTTAGGGTTATGGATAGGTTTTGGGTTAGCATTGGGTTTTAGGATTTCGGTCACGTTCCTGTTTTGGGGCTTAGCGTTAGGTTTTTTGGTTACGGTCAGGGTTGGATTTTAGGGCTAAGGTTAGGGCTAGGTTTTAGGGTTAATGTTAGAATTACGTGTCCGTATTTCAGTTAGGGTTTGTGGTTAGTCTTAGGGCTTTAGGGTTAGGTTTTACTTTTAAGTTTGCGGTTAGGTTTGAGGTTAGGGTTTGGTGTAGGCTTTAGAAGGGACCTCGCCGTTCGCTTCCCCATTCCTGGTTACTAACTGCGATCTAACCCCGTCAATTTCTTCAGTCATAATTAATTGATGCAGACGTGTAGTATGGGAGCTGGGTTATTCAATCGGAAAGGGATCCTTTGGTGTTAGACGCTGGAACATGCGGACATTCCTTGGCACGCGTTCTCAAAGTTAAATATCCCGCCGTAGTACGAGATGGGTGTCTGTTGTCCGCCTAAAGTTTCTGGCAAGAAGAATGTAGTCCCAGAAATTAATGAATGTCAGTTTAAAGGAGTGAACAGTGGATGCATTGCGCTGACAGATGGATGCAGGGGTCCTCGAAAAATTATACCCTGTCGGTACTGAAATCAAGCTTGCATTTCTTACTCGAGGACCGGTCTCATTTGACGGAGACGGTCTTTTCTTGGCCACGTACAAAATTACGAACTTAAACTCAGTCAGGGTGTTATGACGTTTATTTGTACTGTTTGCTTTGCATTTTTCACAGTCGCATACGCACCGCTCTGATAAGTGGCTCTGAAGCCCTGTATAGACTTATAGTGGGCTAGTCTTATTGTCGGGCCTAGTTAGGACAACTGATTTTTTGTATGGACACCGATATCCGACGCCGGTTTTTGTTTACAACGTCGTGCAGTAGAAAGTAGAGTCCTAGAGAGTGCCTGCGTTTGTAATGTCATTTACCAAGCCGGGTTCGTTTGGCTGTAGGTTGAATGTTGACCTCCTTGCGAATGATTGCGCAAGGTTTTCAGGTCTTCACAGAACGCGATTAAACCATCGCGGTAGTAACGAGGGCGCGTTTGTCTGGCTGTATTCCGGGCCGACTTTACCATTCTACCTTGACAGCAAATCCAGAGAGTGGAGCGCAAGTACCGTCGGTCAAATACATCCAGGCGATAGATACCTTCTGAGCAAATAGGCCGTGTCTTACATCCGTGCAGGATTGTTTTGTCCGCGGTTCCGTTTGTTGGCGCCTTGGTCTTTAGGTCGAACTCTTGCCCCTAAATTGGGCCACGCGGTAGATGGTCTGGACCAACACGGAGGTTAAATCGGATTCTGGCAGGCGTTATCGAAAATGCATACCCTTAGACAAATTTCAACATTCGGGGTGCGGTGGCAGGCCCAGTTGCCGACTCTCGTCGAGCCAATTGGGGTCCGTGCTGCCTCCTACTTTTGTTGTGGTTAGGATCATCAGGAATGTGGAGTTACGCGTAGGGTCGGGTTTACGCCGTGCCAGCCACCTGCGTCCTCTCCCACCTCTGGCTTACTTATCTTTGTCTTGGCACCGGATCTAGGTGGGGGAGAAGGACTGAGTGCGGTAGATGCTGTGCAAGTCCACTGCCACTATAAACTAATTCGCGCGCAAGTCACCGTCCCTGCCGTCGCCCTGCTGTGGAGCACACGGTGGACATAGTCGGGTGCGACGGTCGAACTGTCGTCTTCAGGGTAAAATCACGTCGATTCCAGAGGTCCCAGACACGCTTCGGTGTTTGAAGTGGCCTTTGTCTCCCCAAGCAGTTGTAGTACTCGTACAGTTCAACGGGTGTAAAGTTTATGAACTGTTCTTCGATTGCGGCAAAAAAGCACTTTGTCAAATCACCTTCGCATACAAAGTGTATTTTTCCTCTACGCTGTCCGAACGTTCTTACAGAAATGCCATCTAGTCGTAATCATTGCTTCGTCGTCTTGATATGTTTCTGACCCTTTTCCGGCCTGCAGTTTTTTTCTCTGTCATGGATGGCCTGACAAAATCGTCCTTTTGATTAGGCAGTAGTTTGAGACATTAAGTTTTATGCCAGGCGCCTACGCCGAAGTTGACCATAAAGCAGATTCCGGACACTCATGTCTGATTCTTTACCCACAGAAACTGTTCAATTACGAGCGTCCGGTGAATGAACTGGACATGCGACTGGAACTGCCCTGGGCGGAACTGCGCAGTAGCAATACGGCAACCCTGTCCGAACTATTTGCTGGCTTCATACAGTACTACAATAGCTTCGACTTCAACCAATGGGCCATCTCCATAAAGCATGGCGCCCCAATGCCCATTAACGTGGCCATTCGCTGCCTGCCGCCGCATGAGCAGGCGCATACTACCTCTTCTTTCAAAATCTTTGTTGAAGGTTTGTCGCAGTCCTTCTGACCTCTTGTTTCACATATCTAAAGGCACTTTTTGCTCGGAATCGTTTGTGTGACCCGCCAGCATGATACGGGGACGTGGTAACCCCCCCCCTTTTTATACAGGTGGCCTTGTGCTACATTCCAGGAAGGATAAATATTCCCGTGTCCCAACCCTAATCGTAATCGCTATCTTAATCTTAGTCGCAATTTTCCTAGGATCTAGTGCAAGGCCACCTGTAGTCAGGGGGAGGGATTCCTGTTCCTCAATGCAGTCGGCGGCGGGGGGGAGGACGTATAAACGATCCCTGCACATTAGTTGTCTGCAGTGATTTCCCTAATTTCTCGCTTTCCCTCCCGTATTCTTTTTCAACCCACTTTCTTTTCGGCTGAACTTAACCTTCTTGCAGTTCAGAATTCTCATTATGCCGCCTTTTAGTTCGGTACTGCTGTTTTTCACTATTGACCGCTCTCTTTATCCACACAGAGGTTAGTGTTGTATACAGGATCGAGCTTTTTCATGGGGAAACCGTGATGTACTACTGATGATAGTGTTTCATGCTTGACCTCGACGATTCTTAGCATCTATCGCCCGCCTTCAGGACCTGATATGCAGCACTTCCGTTAGTTGACTCGGCAAGGATGCAAAAAGCAGGTCATTGTGGCATAGTTTGTTCTCGCCTTTTTGTAATTGACGTTTCCGCGTTCTCGTAACTAAGTGGAATGTAATCTGCTTTTGTGAAAACAAGCCGGAAGAACCGCGAAAGGTGCTCAACGCTTGCTTACACTGCCAGATATCTTGATACCCTCATCATTCCTCACAGATCGGGTTCCTGATACGTATGCTCTGTTGCCAGTAGCTATAGAGAAATTCGACGCGAGAACGCCATATGACCCCCTAGCATTTACCCGAATATTCACCAACCATCACGCTATCCTTTCCGCCGTCCTGCCCCATCCATAAAACCCGTATTGCAAGATGACCTGGCTTTTGTTCCCTGAGTGCGGTTGCATACCGCGTCGTTGTCGTTGACTCCTTAGATAAGACAAGAGGAAAGAGACACGCAATGGTCTTTTGTTGGGATTAATGTCTTTTTTTGTAGACATTATACAGTAGATAGTTGACTCCTGCAGTCGCTGTCAGGTCGGACACACAGTGAGTGACCGATCTCATGAAATGTTGGCTGAAATTCTGAAATGCGTTTTTGTCTGAGAAGGATTACTTAGGTGCGGTTGTAAGACTGATTATCTTGCGACATAATCCTATAATATTTCGGACTCGACAGGATGTCAGCTTTTGAATGTACTTCTTTTCGACCTGCAGAGACCGTACTCGGTAAAGAATAACGACTTAAGTAGCATGCATTTTTCCCATTGATTTTTTATAGTATTGCAAATTCAAATATATTTTTTAAGAAAAACACGGATAAAAATGCCGTCTTTTACTCATTTGATAGATAATAACGTTATCTTTTTTATTATATCCTTGAAGAAGGAGTATAATTAGGTTTTAAAAAAGTTTTCCCATTCCCGAATAGTTTGGGGCCTGATTAGCCGTTACATTGGTGCTTGCTGATTTCAGTCTGCAAGGTACATAAGTTCCGTGCATGGAAAATCACATATTCTTCTATGCCTTTGAAAAGATACCATATAGAGTCCATAAAATTTTGCAATGGGTGCGGACTAGGTTGTACATTTCATGAGGAGCAGTGGTAAACGGACGGATACGATGCTCTGTGAATGGGCATTCCACAGTCTTAAAAAATCTCATAATTAGAAACTTCCTAAAACCTAATTATACTCCTTCTTCAAGTAAATAATAAAAATATGACGTGATTATCAATCAAATGAGTAAAAGAAAGCATTTTTATCTGTTTCTCTTGCGATATATTTGACTTTGCAATATCATTGAAAATCAATGGGAAAAATGCATGCTACTTAAGTAGTAATTCTTTACCGAGTACGGTTTCTACAGAAGGTCGCAAAGAAAACATTCGAAAGCTGACATCCTGCGGAGTCTGAAATGTTGTAGGATTATACCACAAGATA
>CACRXP010000122.1:1271031-1296950 GCA_902702965.1 Spirometra erinaceieuropaei
AGGAATTGCTGCAGGTCCTGTTAGATCTGACTTGGGCAGATATTTGCCCGATAAAAGCATCCAGTGCTAAGTAGCTCGCTGACCGCATTCTCTCTACTGGCACAGCAGTCCGTCCTTTTTGGATTGATTCGATGAGCGAAGCTGTCTTTGCAGTGAGTTAGAGACCGGGAAATCAGGTCTCGCCTCGTAACATCGATGTTCTCGACTCCCTTCAATGAGGACGTATTGTACTGGTAATGTTCTGCCAGCCTACTCTGATAGCGTCCTTTCAACCACGGGCTCGCACAATTGCTCCTAGATCTGCTCCGTTCGTCGTTCGAAGGTTTCTGGTCTTGGGTTGGTCTCCGTCGCAAGAAGCCCTGAGTATCACAGGTTTCCTGCAGACCACGACCTCTGAAAGCCGCGGTTTCGCCTAGCCACTGTAAGTTATAGGATCCCCCTGCCGTTCGTTCTCCCGACCTGGACAGGTGAAATGCCCTTGTTTTTTCAAGGTGGGTTCAACAATAAACTTCCCAAATGAACGCTAAAACAGGACGTTCGGCAAACGTTCTTTTCTAGTTAACCTGTGATGGCGTTAAGAACTGTTATCGAAAAAGACTGGAATAACCGTCTCTCTCCTGCCCACCTCCGTTAGTCGCCCATACCCCAAGGCTGCAAGACTTGAAATGCGAACCTGGACCAGTTTGAGCCAAGAGGTCTGCCACTTGGGCTACGGCCTACATCCTCTCACCCGTGATCGCAGTTATTCGGTCACATGGACGTCACGCAACGTATCTGGAGCCGTCTGTGAGGGAGACTCAGGACAAAGTTAAATCGCTCGTATTCTACCCTGCATTCAGGACAGATCGTTGGACGCCACCCCTTCATACTGCCTTTTAACGACAGTTGCACATCATGAACTGCCTGCCGTACACTCGAGAGGAGTTCCGTCAGATTTCAAAAAACAAGAGTTCCGTTAGGAATTTACTCGAAAGTGTGACTGGTTAGTAATGCATATGCATGCGTGCTGCGTACGGAGTGTTTGTCAGTGTGACCAACGCGTGAAGTGCGGGTGCTCCTACAGAGACAGAGATAGAGAGAATATAACCCAAAGATCCGTTTGTGGAGAATTTCACCTCGTATCGACACCCCACAGTCGCCTCTTCTCGCCTCCTACTGAATGAGCTTCCGAATGAATCCGAGTTTGCTTGGAGTGGCCGCTGGCTCCCCCACCGTGCCCGCTCTCGGCGTCGGTGGCGGCCGTGGCGTGACTGGTCTCGAGCCACGACTGCCCAGACTGCGTAGATCAGGCGCTGGAGAGGTCCCCCCAGCTCCCTGCGACGGCACTGGCAGTTCTCCCGGCTTTGCACCCAACTTTGAGATGACACTGGGCTCCTGCTTGCGTCCTAGAGGCGGAAGTTTTGGCACCTGAGTTGTTGAGGGGAGCTCGGGTTCGCGTGCTGGGTGCGCAGGTTGTATGGTGCCACGAGGACCTGGTTTAGTTTCCTGCGCCCCGGAAGCAGTGAGTTGTGTTTCATCCTCTTCAGCAGGCAGAAAGTTGGCTGGCACTTGACTTGGGAGGAACATGTACTGGTTGTGGGTGCGAGGGATAGGAGGCGGAGAGAAATGGATTAGTTGCTGCATCAGTTTTTTGTTTAAAATGAATTATTTATTTTGACCCAACTATGAAAAAGTCAGCGACCTCAGCGGGATTGAAACCCACGACAGCAAGGGGAGGGCTTGAGCACAGCTAACACTAGCCACGGGAGCCGTGAGTTTAATTATATTCGGGTCAAGTTTTCCGCTCAGCTTACTGCAACATATGGAATCCGCCAAATCTGACATGGTAGGTTGACTGCCTTTGCAGGATTTCCTAAGCGCTCCATTTGGCATCCACAAGATGGCTACCAGGCTCACATAATTAACGGGTACTTCTGGATTAACTATTGAGGTCCGCCGTGATTGACAGAAGCATCCATCGCCAGGGGGTTTTGAGCAGACCTGTACGTGTGGGCATGTCTGGCGTAATCGCACACTCCCTATCACTTGCATCAGCCCAATCCAACGTGTTTACGCGCTCTTTTCGGCATCCCGCGTCATCAGCTGCAGTGATATTTGTCTTGTATCTGTCCCGTGTGCAGTGTGCTTTAGACAAGGACATCACGTCAACGGTCAATGTCCCAATCTCAGTTCTAGTCGGCTGGACTCGGGCAGACCACAGGTTCATGGGAGATGCCTCCACAATTGCTCCCATTATCACCATCCTTGTACGCATCCCCACGGCGTCCACGAAGATAACCTTCCTCACCGCCGATAAATAACTGCTTCGGACAGTCACAGAAGCTGAACGAGAAAGGTGTGTGCTTTAGCTGCTGCGCAGTCTGGGAGTATGGCGACGTGTTCTCCAGTTATCTACTGGATCTCATTATGTCATATCATGCCTTTTTAAAGGAACTAAAACAAGCATACATTGAAAATGCGGTTTTTCCTTTCACATTTAAGAACACGCTTAATCTCCTTAAAGTCCCCTATCGCTACCATTCCTGTAGTCCAGGTGGATTTGGGAGACCAAAGTTAAAAGCGACAAGTAGAAATCGAAAAGCAACTGGCGTGAGAGAGGGCGCATGCCGTCATACCTCCTCCAATGCGATCTCATGAAATATTGACCGAAATCCTGAAATGCGCTTTCAATTAGAAAGGAGTACTTAGGTGAGGTATTGATTAGCTTGCTGCATAATCTTATAGCATTTCGGACTCGCCAGAATGTCGGCTTGTGCATGCACTCCTTATTGACCTCCTGCAAAAAATGACAACTTATTTAGCATGCATTTTTCCTATGGATTTTCAATGGTCCTATAAATTTAAATATATTTTATATAAAACGTGCGCAAAATAAACGGAGCGTCCCCTGCCATTGTGTATTCCCGATCGAAACCGACAAGGCAACGGACTCGTGGCGCAATGGTTAGAGGCGTGGACTTCTAACAAACAGGTCGCGAGTTCGAGCCTCGGGTGTACTACACTTCGGGGTTGGGTATAGCTGCCTGACGACGGTTAATAAGCCAGAAGTGGCCATTCCAGTCTCCCTTGTCTTTGTCGGTAATAACATACTGCCTAAACTGTCTTCTACTCATTTGGTAGACAAGGACATTGCTTTGCTTTTTATGCACGAAGAAAGTGTATGTTTAGGTTTTAAAAAAGTTTCCCAATTCCCGAATAATTTTCGGCCTGATCTGCCAGTGCATCAGTGTTCAGCGATTTCAGTTAACAAGGTGCATGCCTTCCGCGTATGAAAAATCATGAATCCCTCTAAGCCCTTAAGAAGGTACCTCATAGAGTTCATAAAATTTCGCAATGGATCCGAACTGTGTTGTACATTTCATTAGCAGTAGTGGTAAACGTACATGTGCGGCCCTATATACATGGACATCGCACGGTCTTAAAATCTCACAATCAGACACTTTTTAAAACCTAAATATACACTTTCCTCGCGCATAAAATGCCAGGGCAATGTTATTTTTTACCATATGAGTAAAAGAGAGCTTATTTTTGTGTACGTTTTCTATAATATATATTTGAATTTATAAGACCATCGAAAATCCTTAGCAAAAAATGCATGCTACTTAAGCAGTCGTTTTTTACCCAGTACGGTTTCTGCAGGAGGTCAATAAGGAGTGCATCCAAAAGACGACATCCTAACAAGTCCGAAATTTTATAGGATTATGCCACACGTGAATCAATACTGCAATCCCACCTAAGCAACCCCTCCTAATCGAAAACGAATTTCAGAATTTCGATCAACATTTCATGAGATCGGTCACGCACTGTACATGCCTCATTTAGGGAGGCAGTCTCCCTTGTCTATGTCGGTAATGCCATTATGCCTCATTTAGTCTGCGGGTCATCTAAAGTTTCGTTACCGCGGTATGCATGTAACCATTCACGTTAATCAACATTTTGCAATTCCTGAAATCTGAAGATCAAATTTTGTAAGATTTAAGTCGTAAACCTATTTGTTTTTAACGTGTTGACAAATGTGCCATTCATTGCCTGACCTGAATAGGTTTGTAATTTTACTCGTTTGTACAATTTGCCAACAGATCATGGACTCTCATTTTATGCTTGTGAGGAGTACTCATTTTCGCGCGAGGGAAGATTTCTTCGCAAAACAAGTATGGATGGGAAAGTAATTCTCACTATCCCTAAGATTTATTTATTGTCTCTGGAGTTCATGGTTTTGTGTATCCGAAGGAGATGTTACGAAGACGGGATACTGGAACAAAACTTTCGAAACTTACGAGGAGATATATGTGTGCGCCAAGATCAGCAATGCTCTCAACTGCACGATGGAACACGAGGCGACGCCAAAGTGGCATCCATTCGCCATTGATAATAAGAATTATCGGTATAGCCCAAAACCTGGAAGAATTAAACGCAAAGGTTGAAGTATAATGAACTGATCCATAAAAACTCTATTTATGTTGATGTAGATTGTCAAATGTGTTTATAGTTCGCATACTCCTACCAAAAAGCACTGAATTTGGCCCTAATGAGGGCAACTACTGAATTAGATGAGTTTTGCTGAGCAAGAGTCGGTCTGTTATTTTGGCTGAAATCAAACTCACGCCTCCTTCAATTTAAGTACCTCTAGAGAGAATTTCTGACTACGTAACCGAAATTTCCCGACTTCCTGTTACTGTGAGCAATATCAAAGTAGAAAAAACAATGGAAGCCTCTCCTCTACAGGTATAAAGAGTTCAATTCTAATTTCATTACGGCTTCAGTTTGGAGGGTACCGTCATGCGTGCTAAGCGGTCACTTTATGTAATTGGCTGTAAGTGGCTGGTGATAACTCTTGTGTTATTAACGTTGAAAGTCGGATAATTTTCACTGAATATATGCTCTTCTGGCAACTAGCTTTTCATGTGCGAGATTAACAAAGACAGCATGCGCACTGTCTACGAAAACGCATAGGTCGTTTTTAGTGCTAGAAGGCCCAACTATGGATCTCTCTGAATGCATTAATTATTTCTGCGTGTAGCCCAAATTCCCAAACACAACAGGATAAGGAGCCCCTGGCTCAGCAGTTAGAGGCGTTGGACTTCTACCTAACAGGTCGCGAGATCGAGCCCCGGATGTTCCACACTTCGGGGTTGCGTGTGACCGACAAAGGATGGGTAATAAGCTAGAAATGACCATTGTAGTCTCCCTTGTCTTTTTCGGCCATAACATTTTGCGTAGAACACCTAATTATTGGTTAGTTGCCAGGTCTACTCTGTTGCCGATATGTAGTCGTTTACATATTGATTTGGGAATGTGCGCACTCGCATAGACTAGCAGCCCGACAACTTGGCTTCACGGCCGACGTAAAACATTGAATTGAATAATCGGCTCGGTCGTAAAATTTGCTCAAGGATCTGGAGAGGAACTAGTCCACACTCTCTTTACATACTTAGAAACATGAGTAGCGATTGGAGCAGTCAATAATCTGTTTTCACTACTCGCAGTGCAGAGGCGATCATTTTCTAGCAGCGCTCCACATGCAGTCGATTATAGAGGATTACCTAGGCGCGGTTGTAATATTGATTATCTTGTGGCATAATCCTATAATATTTCGGACTCAGCAGGACGTCAGCTTTTGGGTACACTGCTTTTCAATCTCTATAGAAACCGTACTCAGTAAAAAAAGTACTACTTAGGTAGCATTCGTTTTTCCCATTGATTTTCGATGGTCCTGCAAATTCAAATATATCTTATAAAAACCATAAACGAAAATATGTTTTCTTTCAGCCAATTAATAGAAAAATACGTCTTATTTATATTTTATACTCAAGGAAGGAGAATAATTAGGCTTAAAAAGTTTTCTAATTGCCGAATAATTTGGAGCCTAATCATTCGTTGCATTAGCGCTTAGTGATTTCTCTCTACAAGGTGCATGCGTTCCGCGTAAAGAAAATCGCGTGTTTTTCTATGTCATTAAAAAGATGTCATACAGAGTCCATAAAATTTTGCAATGGATGCGGACTTTGTTGTATATTTTACGAGGAGCTGTGGTAAACGACCAGGTACGATGCTATGTGAATGGACATTGCGCGGTCTTAAAAAATCTCATAATTAGAAACTTTTTTAAACCTAATTATACTCCTTCCTTAAGTATAAAATATAAAGAAGACGTAATTCTCTATTAATTGACTGAAAGAAAGCATATTTTCGTTTATGGTTTCTATAAGATATATTTGAATTTGCAAGACCATCGAAAATCAATGCGAAAAACGAATGCTACTAAAGTAATACTTTTTTACCGAGTACGGTTTCTATAGGAGATTGAAAAGCAGTGTACTCAAACGCTGACATCCTGCTGAGTCCGAAATATTATAGGATCATGCCACAAGATAACCAGTATTAAAACCGCGCCTATGTAATCCTTCCTAATCGAAAACGCATTTCGGAATCTCAGCCAACATTTCATGAGATCGGTCACTCGACATTATGCAGCACATATAATATACTATGCGTCAGAGCATCAGGCAGCTAGTGTTAGCCGGTAGAGTCTAAAGCAAGATTGAGTAAACCCACGCTAAGGGAAATCAAGGGAGTATACTAAACTCCCCCTACTTTAATACATCTTTTGACCAATGATTTTTTAGGGATGACGTCGACTCTATTCAAAAGCTGATTTAAGACCGTTGCGCCACTTTCATGCTCCCTCGAGCTGCTGTAACACTGTGGACACCAAGTATAAGGTCATTGCAATTACCAGAGGGTGTAGACGGCGACAAGTTTTATGTAGAACAAACGCTTGCTCGTCCAGTGAAGGTTGGTATAGATGCACACCAACGCAAAGCCTGCCCATGCTATGCACTGTAGGGCGGCCAAGATGTAGCCGGTAGGCGATTGGTAGAGGTACCTTGCTCGACCGCTGTCAAAGGCCTAAAAATACAGATATCACTTCGAAATGCAGTGTACGACATGAACTCAGCAGTGCAGGGAAAAACCTCTCTATTTTATATTATTGGGAGATGGGGGAATACAGTTTCGAATACATATAGAATTCCGTACATGTCTTTCATACAGGAAACCCTCTTTTTTCCCTTCACTTCTGCAGCTTGCGTGAACTGCGGTTTGCAGCACAATGGTTACTTTCTAAGTTTAAGTAGCAATATTTGCTGGAAATAAACAAGGCCGTTTTGTGGAAGACCAATGTAAATGTGGCTGCGTTTATGCTTATCTCTTCAGATTGAGAAGACAGTCCTCATGTGCCTTGCAAATTCAAACGATGCTTGGAATTTGGACTCGCAGTAAGCCTAAATCCACCCTGGGAGGATGTATTTACCCAAAGCCCTATAAACATGATCCGTGAATGTTTCTTCGCGAATAGTCGAGTCCTGGAATCCCTAGGCCCATGAGCATGGCACATCAACCGGTGCAAATAGACAAACTGGGAAACAATGCTTAAAGACAGGCTGGCGGTTAAGAACGTCTCAAAGCAGTCAAGACACAAGGTTCGGTATTTGTGGCACAAGTCAAAACAGATATTGAAAACCAGGCAGGACTATGCTCGACCAATGGAACCAGAGTTTTATTGGCCAGACGTTTTGAATCCATACTTTAGCTCAGCACCAAAGTTGGTGATTAAAAGGGGACTGTGGGTTTTACTTATTACCAGTCCGTTAATGTTCAAAGTACCGATCCTGGAGGTTTTCAGTAATGGTCTGGTCAGTCACGGTACAGTGTTTAAATACCACACTCTCATTCCTACTGTTAGTACTCAACGGGATCCCCCGATGCGTGCGTTTTGGGGGTCCAGGCCGTGCAGAGGGGCTTTCTAGCTCCGCCAACCCTTGCACTCACTTCCGTCAGCAGACTTCTCACCGGCTTGAACAACGGACTTGTGTAAAGGATTGGGAGGAGAGAATGAAATCGACGCTTCAGTGCATATTCCTCATTATAAACAATCTGACGTGCTTGAATCTACCACGGTTCACTAAAAGCTATTGTCTGAAAAGCTGCTAATTGATAGGACAATTTGGACCTTTTTAGCTGTCGTGTCATGCAAACAGTTATCTTTTTTTAGTTTCATTGAGTGCTCAGCTTTTTCGTCCGTGGGTTAGAGGGAGATGTGATTTCCGACAAGTACAAAGAATCCTTCAAGCGAAAAGCCTTACTAGTCATTGACTTGTCGGGAGGGTGACTGCTACTAAAAATTCATACTGACCTGCGCAACGAAAGCGCATTATTTTCTCCAGCCACCAAAATTTTTCTACGTTAAGTACAAGGAATTGTGGAAATCTCCTTAATTTTTTTCCTTCCGAAAGCACGGAAGTGTCACGCCCTAACTTCGCCGACTTCATGTAGAGTCTGTAGCTATTCCAAAATCCTCGGCACTGAAATTGCCTTAGTAACCCTTGAATTGAGTCAAATATATGGGGTCGCATCAGACTTCAAGTGGCTGAGAACTACTTATGACTCGAATCTACTGACTGGAAACTCTTTCAGAGAAGGAGAAGGAAACATTCATGTAGCTACGAATACACAGGAGGTCGGTCCTTTGTCCCGTGGCCCAGATTCTGACCCAAATCCTTGTGATTTTGCCGACAAATCTCGGGCTGCGCACCGTACAGCTATGATTCTATTGTATATATGTATACCTATGTATGCTTGCGCCAGTATGCGGCTGATACACGCGTCATTCTTTATTGATTTTCTCTCCTCTCTTCCACATTTCCCTGAGATTTCAGTGTGTCAATTGATGCACTCGAATTATATTTCTTGGGATGCCTGCCTTCCAATTCGTATGCATTATATGCGTCATTAAATACAGTCACCAATGACCCACGAATTATCCTTTGATTACAAACGGTTGAAAATCGACTGCAAGGGGTGTATGGCATGCATCATAGCCCAGGAAATGTCAACTACTGTGCAGGTCTCGTTGTAAGACAAGCTGAAATGCACCTCAGTTTCAGTGCAGCAAAGAAATATCTACGTGGGAGACTACATCTTTGCCAGGCTATGGTCTGTAAACACCACGTTTCATTGTCATTTGCAAATAACTTATCATCTGCCCAATGAACGAATTCTTTGACTAGGTATTGCATTCATCTTTTTCGACGAAATTGAATGCTGCGTCCTTGAGGCCTTTAAACGCAAGCCCACACTGATAAAAGGCTTGATTTACTAGAAGGTATGGCTGCAAGTTGCCTTTCGCATATTTTTATTTCGACAAAGATAATCCATTGCAGGTCCGCTAAACAAGCTGGTAATTTTTGCAATTAGAACTTTATAGTTTAAGCCCCCTGTTTGTAATCAGTGCAGTAAAACGTTCATTGTATGTTTTTTCTAAATCAGCTGGACAAATAAGACGAAAATGTTTCGTAATTACGACGAATTATCTCCAGCATTTATGCTAATCCACGCGGCCGGCATACTATTTCAAGGTACGCGTGTACGCATCATTCGCTCTGGGCACGTTACTATGCCTACAAACTGGCCCAAACGCGTCACGTTAATGTGATGCAAACACATGTAGATTTCTCCCCGCATGACAAAGTGCCTTGATCCGGAAAATGGAGCCGGTTATTCCCCTGATCGACGAAACTTGGCAACGTCTGACATTGGAAATCTCATAGCGTCGTGGCAACCAAATATCAGTCAGACATTTATGTGGCCTTACATCCGGGGTTCTCAACCAGGAATGCTCGCGCCCCCAAGGGGTGTGAGGTACTATTTTAATTTTGTTTTTTTTAAAATTTGTTTGCTTAAAGTAAATTAAATAATTGTTCAAAAATACCCGCACGACATTGGTGTGCGTGAAAAACATACTTCCTGCGCAAAGTGCCACTTAGCGGTTAGAAAAATGATGTAGGCACAAAGGGTGCGTCAGATTACCAGCGTCTTTGTAATTCCAAGAATGATCTGCATGAGAAGATACAAGCTAAGGCCAATGACGATGCTCAAGTGCAGTCTTCGCTGACATTGTTGATGAACCACAGTGTAGCCTGAGGCCAGTAGCATCAGAAGGGCCACCAGAGCGGAGGAGCTGACGCTGCCCAAAATGTCACCTTTAAGGGTAGAAGGGAGGACACTGATGACATGCGATACAGGAAATATATTTCGCAGGAAAAAAATAAAATACTGCAGGGGGGAGCAGCGATTGGGAGGCGACTTTGTGCGCAGGCGTTCGAAATCTGGATCCACGTGGCCCGGGTGCTCGGCTATGACTGATTACCGGCATTAAATAAGTCCAACTCGCCTCTTGTTCTAAACCAGCACTTGTTAAAGCTGTTCTCAGAGCGAGGACGCAGATTTGTTCTCCAAATTCGGATTAATTGCTGCGCTTGCTACATTTGCCCAGGCGTAAGCAGTACGTCTTTTAGAAAATATGTAACCGTCTCTGAGCAATATCAAGCCTACGCAGAGAATGAGTGGTCTCCGGCGGAGGTCTATTAATGGTCCGAAGTTCCTGGTTGACAACCAAACTGGTATAGGATTCATCTAACCACACCTACGCCTCTCCCTATCAACAATTCTTTTTGTGACATACGACCTGACAATAATGTCCTTACTGACGTCTTATAACATTTGATAACGCCGAAACTGGAATGACAGGTCACATTTTGATTTAACGCGGTTTTTGATATAGATGTTGACATGGACTCGGAGTGTTAATTCACATTTGTACAGTAGGCTATGCTGGACGGATTGAGAAAGATGAAAGAGTGGGTCGATTGCCAATATTCCGTTTTAGGGCGCTTTCTGTTCGATCTTGGATGGTGGAAAATTTAAATTCATTCAGCAGACGAAGATAGGTCCGAACAGAAGCATTTGGAATGGGCGCCGCTCGTGAAGTGCATAAGGCTTAGTATCCACGACGGTTACATCGTAGTTCTAAGATATCCCTTCATACTTTCCGCTTCATTGTAGCCTCTGTGATGTTGATTTTCCTATATCGGCTATTGAAAGGCAAGATAAACACCAAATCGCATATTTCAAAAAGTGGCGCAGCGAGTGTTCATAGATTCGGTCTGGTATCGAGAGGTTAAACGAGTTGGATTTGGCCTTGGGACTTAAGACTGTGTCACAACGACTGGAAGTCGAAGACCGACGAAATCAACTGGGGTTTTGTGTTGCTATACGATCCCCCCGGTGAATACTTCTGTGGCAAAATGGCACGTACATATTCCGTCCAGCAGTCGGAAGATAAGACCACGTCCCTCTCCAGTCTGAGTTCAAATAGTCTTGATCACAGCCTAGATTCTTGGCACAGCTAGGAGCCATTGATTAGGACTAAAAGCCTGGGCATTCCTGGTTGTGACTGGGATTTTATTAACAGAAAATGACAAAAAACCTGAGGTGACACCCAGTGAATAATTCTACGGCAAAATGGCGCATGTGTATCTCGTCTAGCAGTCAGAAGAGAAGACCGAAGCCGCTAAGTGTATATGCGGGGTAAGGAAAACTACAGAGAAAGGTCTATAATATTTTTAAAAGTAGGTGTTGCTCGGTGGAGTTTTCGGTCGGCCCCTCGTCGGCAGGATGACATTCGCTGACATGTATCGCCCCGACACGAAATTTCCATTTCGTTTATTGTTTAGTTACTACTCTCATTTCCGTTGTCGTACAATAGCGTGGGATAATACTTTCGGCATAAATCCAGACAATTTCTGTGTTTCCTTTCATTTTGTTAGCTTACTGTCTAACTTGCTGCCCCACCCATAAAACTCCCTTTACCATAAATCTCGTATGGCACGATCCACAGTCTACTGACAGTAAAGTGGGGGTCCTTCTCTACATCGTTGCAAAAAATTCGTATTTTTTCAACACTTCCCCCTATTGTTTAAATAATTCAACCTGACAAACTGGTCACCTGGGGTGCTGGTTGTCGAGCCAATAGATAAATCCTTTAAATGATAAAAAATGAAATATTTCCCCGGCGGCCTTGTAGATGAAACTAAATAGTTTAGGCAGATCTGTGGGTTCAGCGGATGAAACGCTTTTGTCCGATTAAACTGGACACAGTTTATGTCAAATAATGCAGACACTACAACCAGAAATACTTCGGCTAGCTTTAAGTAACAGAGAGTGAACATTACTCAGGACTTCCGCGACAGTCAGCTTAACACCAATGTTGGCAAGATGGAAGGCCCAAGTGAGCGAAAAGAGCCATTTGCTGAAATTCAGCAGCAGAGTTATCCCGAACAGATAGAGCGGCACCTTTGTGCCCTTTCCTTTGCACGCAATCACTAAAAAGTTCAAAAAGAAAAACAAAAGGACGTATTTATCGCGAACAATGCCGGAGTAAAATCATGCAATTGAATAATACTTCTTATTTTAACAAAAAGTGAAGTCTCAGTTTGGGCATTCTGGCAGGCAAGAGAACTACGGCCTGGGAACAGGCGCCGTTTTTCCGGCTCGTTTTCCGCTGTCTTCAAAAACTACGCCAAATTATACGAGAACGTCTCAGGAAGATTAGCCCGATTAGGGTACTTTCAGCAAAAATGTCCGTTCAATGTGATGAAGAGGAGATTTCGGGGACCACGTCTTCATGTACCGCAAACTGCTGTTGCGGACATACAGATTAGTGAGTATTGTTTAACATGCTGTCGCCAAACCTCCCGAAAGTGTGAACATGTCTTTTACAAAGAACCGAGGATACCCTCAGGGGATTTTTTCATCTTCCCGTGCATGTGTGAAACATCGAATTTTCGTTTTAATCGACAATTTATTGCATTGCAGAAAAAATAACAAATTTGCGTCAAGGTTACTCCAAAAAGCCTTAATACCTGATGGTAGCGACAAGGATACTTACATATCAACCAGATTCCCAGGAACAGAGTTCCAGCCGAAGTCATCCAGAAAATAATATTAATTTCCAAGATTCCTGAAGGGTAGGAGAAAAATTCCTATATTAAACCCCTTAAAACTAAGACCTGACACAAGCTTTATTTGCGTCTTTATTTAGATTTGCACCTCTCTTAGCAGCTTTGGGTTTGACTACTGAAGCAGTAACTTAAGTTCAGCTGAACGTAAGGAGTGATGAAGATGCTGTAAAGTTTGTTAAGCATAAGAAAAATAGATCAGAAAAATGAATAGGAAAAAAGATCAAACTTCTCTAAAAATTTGCTTAGGAGCGCTAAGGTTTACAAAAAAGATAGATGCTAGCAGGGGCAGAGCGATTCAAGGTTTCCGACTTTAATCGTGAGAGGATAAAAACCTACGTAACTGGTAAGGTCATGACTTTCTGAAAATTACTGATGTCCCTGAAAAGGCTTCATTTGCCCCAAGTCTTCAGTCGGTCTTTTTACCTGTGCAAAAATTTTCCGTTTTGCCGGCATAAGAAAACTTCGCTAATCATAGATCGTTGTCTCTCTCAGGAGTTTTATACTCGATACAAAACCCTATTCTGTAAGTTTGTCACAAACACTTAAAAATCTAGCTGAGTTTCTCACTCCACACCGCCCAGCGGGAACCAATATATAAATGTGAGCCGTAATCTCTGCGCTTCATTTGCTGTCAAAATCGCAGTCGACCTTAACTTGTCTAAAGCAACAAAAGTGAGAACTTAGTTAATTGGTGGGAAATAGAAGCGATCGCTGAAACAAGAACTTTGTTCGCCTGGCATTTCGGATTTACTCCCGAATCCATCATCATATCGGTGACAGAAGCGGATGATCCGTGCACAGGAAGTTGCAGTACTTATAGGATGCATTCGCTATGCTACTGCATACCTACGATAAATAACCGTTCTCCCCTTCATCAAGAATTGTTGTCCGCTGATGCGCTAACTGTTTGGTGGTCGGCATGCAGCTTGTTACTTGCTGAAATCTCAGCACCCGTGTTGGATGCTGGCGTGAGGATTCCTTGGTCATCTGGCTCATCGGCCTGCGGGCTCCCCGAGTGGTTAATTACTTTGGCCAGACTATGCCTCAGCACCGAATATGGAGTGGGGATGTCGTTGCACTTGTTGATAGACTGGGGTACCGTGAACCATGACTCAGTCAACTCGCGGCTCACACGATTATCACTTCTCACTTAGCTAATGCCCACAATTTGTGGACATGCCCCACAACGCTGGACGCCAACGTCCGTACATTAGGCTGAAAGGCGATAGTATTATTACGCGAAGCTGATATTTCTGCAGCAGATTAATTTCCCTTAAATGGCAATTTTCGCATTTACGTTATGTTTATTGATTATTCCATTATAGACATAATGCGTAGCTTTTGTCTGGAGATCAGCTCTGCATAACACGTCTGCATCTAGCAAAGAGCACTAATCTAGGAAGAAAGGGTTTACGAAAACAGACTTCAACGACGCCTTTCTACCATATAACCAGAGCGGACCAATACAACCACGGAAAAGGACATGTTTATGACCAACTTTGCTGGTCATATTCAAATTTCTTGGTCGCTTGCTGGCCCTCGAAATGTGTTTTTTGGGAAATGTTATTTTTCGGCTTCAAGCTTGCTAAATTAAATATGGTCTTCTCCACCCGAATGAACCGTGTCTTGAACAATGTATGTACAACTGTCTCCGCCTAAGATCCGGCATACCATTTTTGGAAAGTTTGCTCTATCTTGCAAGTTCGACTAGCAACACATAAATGCAAGCGCAATTTGCCAATGGTAACGGGTAGGCTTGGAAACGAATCCACGGAGGTCTTTGTAAACAGGTTTTAACTTGGATCATGGAAGGCTTGATCAGCACAATACGGTCGCTGCTCGACAGTCTGTAAGCCCTTCCGGATTAGTCATCAGTTTTCTATCAGCACAGTCCCCTGAACGAAGTTTGGGTAACATTCAAATTTTTTAAAAAAACGAATTGGCAACGAAAGCAACACACCAAATTCCTCAACAGCAAAATGAAGGCGGAAGATATTTGTTCCCACTTGTCCATTTTCCAAGTCCAGGCGGTAAAATACATCCACACTGGGCGGTGTGGGTTTCCTCCCATTCATCTCCGAGAGGGAACTCTATAAGGAAAAATCGACTGACTTGGTATAACGGTGTATGCAGTTGTAAACTTTCAGTTGGCTATCCTGGTGCCCAGTTCTGTCAGAAGAATTAGATTTATAACTTACTGTGTATGGTTTACTGAACCATATAGTAAATTATCACTTGGTAACCTCTACTAACCAAGCGAGATTAGGAGCGGTCGATAAAAGCCGGAAAGGCCTGCGATGAAAAGCAGAAATTATATTTCCTTAGATCGTACAGACGATGTGTCTCTGTGTCTACGAGGACTTACAGTTCCCTGGTCAGTTAGCAACAAGGTTTTCCGGTCGGAAAATAGGCTCTTCGCCTTACATCCTCCTGCTCCTAAACCCATTGCATGCTAAGTGGCCGTCCTTACACATTTGGCATTTTTAGCCATTCATCTAAGATGGAGGCAGAATAAAATTACCGATAAAGACAAGGGAGACCGGAATGGCAATTTTTGGCTTAGTAACCGTCGTCAGCCAGTCAATCCCAACCCTGAGGTGTGTGACCCTTGTAGCTCAACCTCACGACCTGTTGGTTAGAAGTCCAACGCCTCTAATCACTGAGTCACGGGCTCGTTGTCTTGTCGTTTCCGATCGGGTAAATGCAGTGGTAGAGGGGCGCTCACCGATCGCATTACAGTCTACACTACGGGCTCAAGAGACAGCCCCAAGGCACAGCGGAACGAGTGAATTCTGTAACACGATTGGTGAGCACCCCTCTGCTATAACTGGCAGGACTATGTGGTGACCTGTTAGCTCAACTGAAATTCACACATTATGAGTGCCAGTCGACTAAAGGAATCAGAGGAAACAAGTCTGAGTTCCTTCGGCTGTACGGTCGCTGAAACCAGACGTGGCTGTCTGATCCACTCATTTTTCGGTTTGCCAAAATACAAGCATCTTCAGGCGGAAATTTGAAAAACACTGTAGCACTATTCCAGGTCTCGTCTTACCCAAGTCGACTGCTTTTGAGAAAAATAAAAGTTACTAATAACACTGTGATACCAGGACGCATTAAACACAAAAATTACTTTACAGTTTTCCACAGCGAAAAACCACCATGACACATGGGCAGGTCGGAAGCTCATTCGGGGAGACTTGCAGAAGGTCCACTTGGGTGAAAGCCCCGACGCGTTGGACTTCACTCCACCAACGTAGGCGTTAAAGACGCGATTGAGCACTGATGAGGAGAGGCTGTCGAGTGACTGCGCATAGTCGTTGCCACTGACAATAATCTCTGAAGTAAGCAGATGAGTAAAATACATGAAACGCACATATATAACAATGGGATAGAAAAACTGATATTTATTTCCAACCGCATCAAACAAGAGAAGTTGGTAAGCACACTTTCTAGTTACTGGCGGGCCCTTCTGAAAGCGATCAAGTCAACTTTGCATGCTTTTAGCCTCCGAATATATCAACTGAAAGGATTTCGTGTGGAATAATTCTTTTTATTATTTGCCTCAGGTGCCCTTCAAAGAAAATCAGCCCCAGCCTAACTTAGAAACAGACCTCTTTGATTTCTATGAGTTATGCGAATGAGAAATTTGAAATCGGCACCTGCCTTGACACCTGAGGTTTAAGATTATTTTTCTTGCGGACAGAAGTTACAATTTGCAGACAACATGAAGGCGCGATGTTGGGAGAAGATGAATTTCGGGCTTCTGATCAAACCGAAACCCGCGTCTTGATTCTGAATGCAAGTGGCTACCTGTATAAAAGCTTAAAAACTCACAACATGCCTATTACCCTATGACATTTATTACGAGGATCTGCAGATGACCATATTTCTGTTCAGTGCAAAAATTAACGACAACTCCCACGGATCCAAAAAGGCCTCCTTTCTATTGAGACCGCGTTGCGAAGCGGAAAGAGGCTGAAACCGTATCGATTCGTCGTCACATTTCCATCTACGTCTTAGAACTTCTTCAGGCGGTATATTGAGACATGCTATCAATGACCTTCAGTTGAACAGCAAGGGACGGGACTATGAACCCCCTCCCCCACGTAGTATAGGTGGCCTTGTTCTGAATTCCGGAGAAACTGAAGTTATGGCGGAGGTTAAAGTTAATGCGAAGGCTGGGATAGGATTGTGCTAGGCTTAGGGACAAGGTTATGGCTAGGGTTAAGGCTTAGGTATAGGAACCCGTCCTGGAATTTAGCGCAAGGCCATTGCAACTGTCTCCGATGGTGAGCTTAAGTGAGAATCCGAACCGTCAGGCCAAAAAATTTCCTGTTCCAGTCATCGCATCTTCGTCTCACCACCCGTGGTTGGGGGTCCGTATTATCGTAGTTCCCCAAACACGACCTTCATGGCGCCTAAAATGGCCTATCAGACGGCAGACACAGAATGATTTTATGGCAAGTTGACTTGGGGAGGGGGCAGCTACGACATGATGTAGAATAAAACGGCAGTTTTTGACACACCACTGGGGGAGGGACAAGGTAGGGCAGGTATTATTGAGTGCCGCCAAAAAACTGAAAAAAACGGCTAAAAAGATGACAATTTACTCGGTCTTGTGAGCGGTTCCAGTTGATGCCATAGTCAAAGAGGTGCTAGCCCAAGGGCTTCGTATAAATCACAGTAGACCAGCGTTTTAAACAACGTTTGTCATTTTGTAACACCACAGATCTAATCGAAGAACGCCACGAACTGCCAAGACCTCAGTGTCCGATCGTCACAAACGGCGACGCCCATCGCTGGCCCACGTGATGGACGTAGAGGTTTATAATTGGGCAGACTTGCGCAGCCCCTACAGCACCCAGCCTTCCATCACTCACCCGTCAAGAAAAAGTCAAAACGGCCGTAGGTGAGCGCAAACGCAGTTGTTCAGAAAATTAAACCGTCCGTCTGCGCGACCCACGCAAGAACCGGCCTCGACAGTGCTTGGCAGACTTTCATCGGGACGGTTTGGATCTCGCATAGATGAGCACTCCATACGGATCACGTTAGAAAGGAGCTACTGAGGCTCGACGCTCTGTCCTTCAGTACGTCATGGGGACATAGGTATTCCGATGGTTCTGAATATTCCAAACTGCGAAACTTAGTACATCGTAAGAGATTCAAGCCCGTCAGATCTACTATAGGGAGTAATGCGCTGATTTTTCGTTTAGTCGAGGGCCCCCCACCGACAGCCACATAGCTGCGATAACTAATCAGTAATCATTTTCCGCGAAGACAAAGGAGACTGTAATAGCAAATTTTAGTCTGTTTGCCATCTGCAGTCGGACGCATAGTCCGTCGCTCCAACAAGAATCTCAAGTGCTTACGTCGGTGGCTAACACCTTGTCCACTCTGACGGGTCATAGCAACATGCTATCGAAATTTTTTAACCCGACTGAGGCGGGATAAAGACCGCAGGCAGTATGCGTCGTGGGGAGAGTAAATTTCGACATCAGTGACGAGTGATTTAAGTAGGTAACTCATTTAAGCCACACGATAGACTGTGTCCTTTACAGGCCCTGACGAATCAGTTCTTTTACAATAGGTTAATGATCCATGAAGTTCAGATATTCCTCACACAGAAAAGTGCAGACGAGTGCAAAAACGCAAAAAACAGACGGAAGTGCGGACGGATAGAGGCAGTGAAACGCGCTAAGACTTTAAATCAATTTTAACAGTACCTGGCTTTTTTGTCTGATTGCTGAGAGGACGACGATCGTTTTGCATTCTGTTTCCCTGACCAAGTTGGGGCAGTTTGATAGGAAATCTGAAATTCCGCATGTCCACACTGCGACACCATCCATTCCAATAAGTCGAAAGCGGATACGTTTGGCTGGAGGAAAGCGTTTGAATAAAGGCGTGCTTTTCTTGACAAGTTTCCTGTGCCAAAAGGAATACGGTTTGTTAGTTAAAAGGACTTTATAAGTCGGCCGAAAAGGTAGTTGCTCGAGTTTTACTGTTTTTTTTGTGCACAACTGACAGGCAGTCTCTTGGCTATAAGTCAGCACCTAATGTCGAACTGCTTGTATAAATTTACAGATTTCCGTCGGAAGCAAATAGACGACTTTCAGGAAGCAGTTTAGACGATACTGCGACTACTGAAGCAAAAAGTGTATCGGCTTTATGTTTCAGATTCTCACTCAAACCATAATCGAGGACGGTCAAATAAAGGAAAGTAGAGGCACAACGAACGGAGTATTTATAGGGCGCAGTTGCATGGCAATCACGCTCCTACAGTCGGAGTTTGAATTGCACACAGACCGGAGGCAATCATCAAGCGCCAGGCCATGAAGACGAAAGACCTGCTGTCATGGCAGGAAACGTGCAGAGTCGTTTTTCTGATCTGCCGCAGTTGCTGTAACTAGGCTGATGAGACTGGAAGATCACTAGACGCGAATGGCTGAACATGCAGAAGCTGGGAGGAGGAATGACACCAGCTCGCAGATCGAGGTTCATTCGACGAGGCCCGACCACACCTTCAGATATGACGGGGCTGCCGTTCTTTAAAGGGTCGACAACCGCGTAAGCCGCGAGCTGCTTTAGTCCTGGTTTTCCGGCTCACATTCAATAAACGAACGTAATGATTCCCCGCGTATGTATTCTCTGCTGCGATTGTGCCTGGGCAAAATTATTAGTCACGCGAGGAGGCTGCGGGCGACCAGCAGTCACGGCGACAGCCAAACAAACTGCCAAGTAGTATTCAAGCCAAGAATCAACAACGGTCATGAAATCTTGGCAACTAAAAACGAGGTACGGACCGACCAAGATACGACCCTCAGAAATTATTGCGAGTGCTGTTAATCTTTGAAGGCATGTGATCGCCGGGCAACTTCATCCTTTAACTACTGCGTTTTTTACCCCTACCCCCCTTTTCCGCCATTCTCACCAATGGTGGGTTCAAGTCGGAATCCGAACTGTCTGGCAAATAAACGTCTTGTTCCAGTGATCACACAATAATGATAATAATAATTACCACCCTCGTCATCATAATCAACATCATCTTCTTTGTTGACAGATTTCTTTGTATATTTTATCGGCAATGTGACGTTAAGACACTCAGGCCCAAATTTCCCCGGCTAAGCTGTGCAGAGGAGATAGCAACACCTAGCAGACATGAAAATTATAGCTCGGAGGTAAAATAGCCACACCAAAAGAGTACTCGCCGCTCTCAATGGACGCAAACTACAAACTACACCAGGTTATACCCAGCTGAGGGATAATCTCTGAATAATTCATATTGACCCAACTGTGAAAAACTCGGCGCCTCGGTAAATTCGAACCCACACAGTAAGGGGAAGGCTTTAACGCAGCCAACGCTGTAACCACCTGAGCTACGAGGCCCCGCCGGACGACGCGAGTTTAATCACATTTGGGTCAAGTTACCCGCCCACCCTACTGCAACGTCTGGAATCTACCAAACCTGATACAGTAAGTTGACTGCCCAGGCAGGATTTCCTAAGTAATTCGCCTAGAATCCACCAGATGACTACCAGGCTCGCGTAATTCATTGGCACTTTGGCAGATTTTGACTAATTCAATGAATTACGCGAGCCTTACTTAGGAAATCCTGCTTGGGCAGTCAACTTACTGTATCAGATTTGGTGGATTCCAGACGTTGCAGTAGGTTAAGCGGGTAACTTGACCCAAATGTGATTAAACTCGCGTCATCCGGCGGGGCCTCGTAGCTCAGGTGGTTAGAGCGTTGGCTGCGTTAAAGCCTTCCCCTTACTGCGTAGGTTCGAATTCCACCGAGGCGCCGAGTTTTTCACAGTTTGTGTCAATATGAATTAGTCAAAATCCGCCAAAATATCAATGAATCTCTGAATACTAAAATCCACTCTTGGTCTTGTTGTCAGGAACAGCATACTCGCGTCATATATTTGGTCTTCAGTCGACTTAGAGCTGACTTGGATGCCATTGCCTGCATTTGCCTGGAAATGGGTGCAGATGGGAAAATCTCTTGCGAATAATCAGCTAGGTCCCTAACACATAATCTGGCTCTGCTCAGGGAAACATTTCCTTTCTGACGGAGACTGAATTCGACAAATTTAAAAGCAACTGCACGAACTCCACGTCATTACGCGATGCAGTACGCGGTGGTTCTGATGAATTCGTTGTATGATCTAGTCCGCTTGTGCGTTTACACAACCGTTCTGGTCCCACGACGTACATGTGGCCATGCTTAGCAGTCGACCTTTACAGTTTATGTTAGACAACGTCAATTGCTGTAGCAATTACAAAGATCACATAAAACTTTCGCCAACTGATCTATGTGAGTTAAAGGGAGAAATACAGACAAGGGAAATTCCCTGCGGCTCTGCATTTTAGCTGACACGGCAGAAAACTCATGGCTCAACAGTATAACGTTCTAGAGTTGCGTAAATTCCCATTGTAAAATTCATAAGGCAATTTGGCGAGCATACGTCTGCTTTCTACAAATTATCTTTAAGCCTGTACATTTATATGGCTATTGAAGTGATGAATTAAAAGATACGGGAAAGTAGATAATTAAGCTGTAGCTCAGGTTTGAGGAGAGGAGGGGAGGGGGGGAGTGAAACACCCCAATTCCAGTCGGCGCCGGGGAGAAGGTGGGTCCCCGCGAAGGTAATAATATGCGAGTGGCTGGCTTAGTGGCTTTAACTCATGGCAACTGTGAGACCTGTATGAAGTTCTTCTGTGCGCATAGGACCGGTCCGCGTAGCCTCATTGCAGCCGCCTCTGCCACAGTCAACTAGCGCTGCCCAAGTTGTTCTGGATAGTTTGATGGGACCTTATAAATCATTTTGCAGGCCTCTCTGACGTCTACACAGTGGTCTGTGTCTACCATGTGCGCGAAGATCGAGCTGTTGATGTTCTTTACTTGACCCTTTCCTAACCATGCTGGAGGATGTTTTTTTATTGGTTTGGATAAACGCTGGCTCGTGCGATCAATATATTCTGCCCTACAGGAGCAGTTGAAGAAGTAAATACATATAGCGGTGGTCTGAGCTTTCAGTTTGTCCTTGCCCTATCCGTATAGGATGGGACTGGTGGAGGACAGTACAGGGGTGTCAGCTGCTGGGAAGGTCTGTGATACAGCTTGAGTTAAGCGTCTTCTTAAAAGTTCACTTGGTGCAGTACATAAAAATGGGACCCTGATGAAAATCCTTCTCTTTCCTGCCGTCAGTATTGGGGGCTTTTATGGTCTTTCGGCCATATTCTTAGCAATGAATCCATCAGGAGCTGCAGCTTAATTATCTACTTACCCGTATCTTTTAATATTTTACTTCCATAGCCATATATATGTAAAGGCCTGAAAAGAATTTCTCGAACGCAGACGTATGCTCGCCAAATTGCCTTTTGATATAACATTTTATTCAATGCTCAGTCGTTGGACTGTTGGGCATCCCGCCTCGGACACCCATATGCCTGAGGTTGAGGTACGACTAAGTGGCGATTGAAAATAAGCCAGAAAAAATAATTCTTTTAACAAATCTTTTGAATAGTTTTGACATGACTGAGCTAAACAAATTGGTATCAATATGGTGGTTTATTTATTGGACGCTTTGCAGATTAAAAAACTTTAGCTGGATACTTAGTTAAGGGTCCAATATCAAACTGAGAATTTTATATCGTTTGTTTTACCTCTGCTAGAGCAGGACGATAATTGACGAAGACTGGAAGTATCTCGATGCGATGTTTCGCGCGCAATACGTGAAGGTTGACAGCTCGACGAACAAACTCAACTAGCTCTTTGCATTCTCGCATAACTCTAACTGCGTAACCCCCGATTCAATTGGCTTTGAGTTCTGCATACTTTGCTGGATATACTTCGAGGCATTCTGGTCAAATGCGCATAATATCATCTTTATCTTTAACACAGACACACGCTTTATATAGCAAAATACACATTACCCCTCAAAATGTTCCTTTTTAATTATCTCTACTTAAGGATGTTGATAGTAGAGCCGTAGATGCAATGAAGTCGCCATTCTAGATTAATTTTTCAAACCTATACCTACAATAATCAGCGAAATTAAAGTGCAACGTCTTTGTATAAAACGCCACAAAGAGCAGAATTTATTGATAATTTCTATTCTGCATCTGCTGGATTAGCTGTAGGTTCGAGACTGAATGTTAAATTGAAGTTTAATTAAGAAGGAAGATAAGGGTAAATGAGAGGGCATCACTTCCCTTAATGTTTGCGTAAACATTCAAAAAACCGATATCACATAATTTGTTTGCTAAGCTACGGCGAACAAACAGGCAGCAGCCCACCGAGTTATCTGCATCAATGACCTCGGTCTTACTAAATTTATTAGTAGCATTTTGCAAAAACGTTTGCATTGACATCAGGAGATGCATTATTTTATCCCGATTAAACTCTTATTTTGAATGGAATGCACCCGTTTTTTGAATTTTCAAGTTTATAGTTGGAAATATACGGCGACTACGTCTTCATATTACGTCTTGCATTAACACCTCTGCATACTTCCATTTGCTTATCTGATCACGCTGCTCATGTTTGTCTGCAAGATAACGTACAAATTCGATCATCCCGACGACCTTAATTCTATCCAAGTCAAAGATCTATCATACGGCCGCCACAAAATATCGAGTAGTGTTCGCGCTATCTAGTCAGGATGAAACGACACGGCCATGACTGGAATCTTAGCAGTCGACCAAGTATACCTCAGTTCGCCAAATACGAACGATGCAAAGAATTATAAATAAACGATTATTTCTACAGATCTCGAGAACGCACCCACGTTATATGTGCTGAAAAGACGTGTAGTATTCTTATCAATTGTACTAAAAATAAAATACGGACGACATCTTGAGTGAACCGTGACACTATTAATCCCAAATTTGTCCATTCTTTATAATAGGTCATACACTAGCAATTGATAGCGCCTAGCATGTTTAATTACTGCACTGCATTCATTAGCTATAGTTAATGAGATAACTCTGCTAACACGGAAATTAGTAGCACGATTTACGTGTAATAAAGGCGACCAAAAATTTAGATGATCACTTCGTTACTTAAACTATTTGTTATTGTTTGCCGAAAGCGGACTGTTAGTTTGAGCGCACAGATCATTTCAAGGAACTCTGGTAATAAAGTCGACTCTATTATAATAATTCACCAACCTTCAACGTCGTGTAGCCAACATCCCAGGCTTGTGGTGCATCCCAATAAGCATTCAGATTAAGGTCCCCAGCGTTCTCCAAGATTTAGGATAACATTTCGATTTACCTCGGGAAATGCGAATTCGTATTGGAATGAAGAATTTTCTGAATGAAAACTAAAACGAGATAGAAATTGCCATTCCTATTTCGTAAACACAAAAGCTTATATACAACCTGAAAATCTGTAAGCCTTCCCTCAAAAATTGTGCCAAGGATCCTAGGTATAATTAACAGAACTAAAATCGCGGACACAAACAGCATTCTTGAAAAATTAGACAAATTTCAAGGTGACTATTAAGCTTGCTTTATTTATCTAAACAAGCCGGCAGTTCAAGGTTAACATCATAGTCAACAAATATTCCAGGAAGCACATAATGTCGAGTATTTGATAAGCCCTGCTAGTGAGGAATTACGAAATATGACTGATCACCGTAGCACTGGAGTGTTTGGCATAGACGCTGAAATTTAGCTAGGATCTGGACTGCAACTGGGAGCACCAGGAATAATGTAAGCGGTCTTAACATTTGCGGTCCGAATTTGCGGAGTGTCGGCTTTTGTAACTTTATCTGTTTTTTAGGGCGAGGCTTATAAAGCCCAATTTTGCATTTTTCTTCCAAACAGGCTCCCGTTGCGGTTACTCGCCTGATACTCAGCACAATTAGGGACCCGTAGGTTTGCGAAATATATGAAAAGCGGGTTTCAACAAAACGACGAATGAATTTATGTCCGTGGGTTAAGACTGTTTGATCACGAGGCATCTTATGGAAAACTAAAGATGTTAAAAATTGTCTGCATTGTTACTGTTTCAACTGAGAAGCTGAGGAATCTCCCTCGCTATTCATCCAAAGAGAATGAAAGCGAGCGAACTTAAGCAAACACGGCTTCCTCGGCTGTGTCGACGGAGGAGAAAGAAAATAGTAGGTCGCTAGAGCTTGATAGGAATGACACCCAGTGTCTTATGCGAAAAAAGCGCGGTCAGACGCGATCTCAGCGAGCAAAAAGAAATCACATGGTACCGCAAAAAGGCACAGAGAGTCAGACGAGGGAACAAGAGTTGGCTACGCCGCACACGAAAATCGCGCCGCTGAAAACGAAAAATGATCAAAAGATCGTAGTAAACAGGCAGTCATGCGTTAGTGCTGCTGAATCAAACCTTCCTAAATCGGTGGAAGGTTGTAGCCGGGACGCACGCGATGAAGACTCTGTAGGTATGATTATACCACAAGGCCGTCTAGTTGATCGCAGTAAATGCATCGTTATAAAGGGCATGCCTGAGTCTGTTTCCGACGCTTCAAAGGACAGAATAAAACATGACATAGAAATATTCCAGGAATATCTCAAATCGATCTTAATAAGAGACGAAAAAGTCACAGTATTAAAGGCTTTCAGGATGGGCAAAATTAAAGACTCAAAACAAGATACAGACCGACCGAGACCGTTAAAAATTGTCTTTGAGAATGACGAACAAGCACAGCTACTTGTGAGCAGGAAAGCTGCGCTTAATCACGCCCTTCCATCAGTTTTTTTTCAGCGGGACTTTTCACTCGCGGAGCGAGAAAAATGGAGGGGGCTCAAATTGGAAGTCCTCAGGCGGTCGAGTCTGGGCGAGACAAATCTCCGAATAGTGGACGGAAAAATTATACGCGCCCAGAGGCCATTCATCTGGAAAAAGCCCATAACTCTAACAGCTTAGGAGTGATGGAAAGCAGTTCATCCCGAGCAGCTCCGACCGGCTTTTGCATTCAATCCCAAGAAATGGATAAACGCCAGTATGCCGGAGTTGCTCGTGCCAAATTTAGATTTTTGTATACCAATGCTCAAAGTCTCGTTTCGAAGATCGACGAACTC